>OX421971.1:40110027-40655027 GCA_949128135.1 Parasteatoda lunata
GTATTCTTAAACTGCAGTCACATTTTATCGATTTGATTACGATTCAATATTGTCAAAAAGACTTTGATATATTTTGTAGAGAGAAAAAACAAGTTTAAAGTTACTTAATTTTTTATTTAACTTACTACCATAACTCATTGTTTTACTGGCTTAAGACTTTGAAATAGATAGATGGTGAATACGATTTATTGATTTTACAATAAATTTAAAATTTTAATATTTCAAAATTAAATTCACTGAACAAACGGGAATATTTTTGAACCATTCCAAGCTTAAATTTTTGCCGGTATTTGCTTGCTAGACAAGCTTGAAATGCTAGAAACCCAGCAAAATACCAGCATGAACTACCATAAATAATTGCAAACAAAACTAACTATTGTGCGCATCGGCACTCTTTATTGCTTGTACAACATACATAAACCAGCATAAAAGAGCATAACTTTCTTGTTTTATCTCATTTTAGCAAAAATTCACCAGCAACAGATGTTTCTCTTTGTTACTATTTCTAGCATTACTTTTCTACTATCAGTTACTTTTGACTTTTGATATTCCATCATAAGAATTCTACAACCAGTTGCTTTTTGCTATGCTAGAATTACAATACTACCAGTAGCTACTTTTAATCTTCTCTATTCTAGCATTATTTTCCTACCATTATTTCATTTAAATTTCTGCGTGTAACATTTAAAAATTATAAGAAATGTATAAAATTTATTATAAAAACAAAAAGTAAAGTTATACGTTTAAAAGTTTTATATCGAAGAATTAAAATATAATACAACGCATGAAAACACATTAATTTTAATGTCTTAAAGATATGTAATAGATAAAAGATGAATATTCTAAGATAATGTGGTTCATTTGACAATGAAACTAAAAAGGCAATTATACGAAACTGTATGCATGAATCGTACGCAAAATTATAAAACATATGGTAAAAGATACGTATTATCTATTCATGTTCTAGGCTTGTTTAAATCTCGGTTTAAAATTTTCAATAAACCACTAAATTGTCTGTACTCTTTGATCATCAAAAGTTAAAAACCATTTTAATCCTTTATGACACCCATAACTCGTAAAGAATATATCTCGATAAAAAATAAGCGTAGCAAAACTCTTAATTATTTCTTGAAAAAAACTATCAATGTCTTTTTAGTGACGAATTAAAATTTAAAGCTACTTATGATCCGCACATAAATTCTAAAATTAGAGAGTGCGTACTGAAGAATAAACAGAACCATCAAGAACTAAAGTTTTAAAACACTTTTATTCCTTATTTAAGAGATGACGTTCTCTCGTCGTAAAATTGAAATACCCAATTTTAAAAGCCCTGCCATTAACACCCCTTGAAAGGCCTCTTTATACTAAGCACTTTTATAATGACCATCATTATATGCTACACGATTGAGATATTTCATTTCTTATTGCCTTAAACAAAAAAACCAAGCTTTACTAAAAGATTTCAGATATGTCAGGTATTTAATTAAAACCCGTAAAAAATGCTTGTTGAATTTTCATGAGTGCGTCACTTGATTCTAAAGTGTTTTTCTTAACCGTTTTCGTTGTTTTCCTTTATCCGTGAATGCAGAGTTTTTATTACTTAAATCGCACATATTAATCTAGTTAATACTAAAATTAAAATTTTTTGTGATTAAAGAGTTATTTTTTTAAGTACACAATCACCTACGCTTTATTTGCCCCGTACGGTGCGAGTGCTAATATTTCGAAGCAAATAGTTGATATTTGAAATTTCTAAAATCTAGATAAGAGTACAATATTCTGCAAAATGCAATGTTTATACACTTTCATTGGGTAAAACTTTAAAAAATTGATGTTATGAAAATTTTAATTTCTAGATTATCAATATATTTTTTATAATAATATTTATAGTTTCAATATTTTCCCTCCCTGTTCTTGCCTTACAGTTTACCGTTCAAACGACAATAAATTTCCAATTAAAAAAAAAATGAAAAAATAAATAAATCTTTGATAATAAAAACTGAAAACTTAAAAAATTTGGAAATAAAAATCTTTTAAGAGAACAAAGTATACAAAGTTCAGTTTAAGTATACAAAGTTCAGTTTTATACATTCAAGATTGACTAATATTTTTTAAGTTTTAAAATATAATGACAGTTTAAGAGACAATTCAGTCAACATTGAAAATTGCATTTTCAAAACATCTAATGAGTTATAAATGCACGTCCTTTATGTTCATATAGCGTGTCTCGTAGCTCCCGGAATGATAAAATACACTCTATAACAAAAAACTCGACGCACCAAGAAGCAATCATCCGATTGCTCAACCGAGCCAGATTACAGTGGTGCATGGCTCGATCAGGCTGGAATGATGCCGACTGGGGACGTATAGTCTTTAGCGACGTATCCCGCTTCCAACTGTGTCCTGACGATCATCGAAAACGTGTTTGGAGACGCACTGGGCAGAGGGGGATCCTGCCTTCACTATTGCACGCCACACCGGCCCTCAACAAGGCATTATGGTCTTGGGTGCCATTTCCTTGACCCCTTTGGTCGTCGTTAGAGGTACACTTACTGCACAGCGGTACGTCGGCGACATCCTAAGACCTGCTTTGCTACCGTTCCTTTTGGAGCACCCTGGGCTGGTTTTTCAGCAGGACAATGCCAGACCACATACGGCACGTATTGCTATGAACTATCTGCAAGCTTGTCAAACTCTTCCTTGGCCTGCCAGATCACCAGATCTCTCTCCCATCGAGCATGTCTGGGATATGATGGGAAGGCGATTGCATCTGGCACGGAATGTTGATGACCTCGTTCGACAATTCGATCGAATTTGGCAGGAAATACCGCAAGAGATGATCCGGGAGCTTTATCGGTCTATGCCACGCCTTGTGGCAGCTTGTATCCAGGCTAGAGGCGGATCAACACCTTATTGAACTTGTTATTGTAACTCTGCAATAAATTATTCAATTGTTCTGAAATTTTATTCATTTACTATTCTGTACATTGTCTTCCTATCCACACCAATTTTCGTTTCAATCGGACAACTCCTTCTTGGTGCGTCGATTTTTTTGTTATAGAGTGTATTTCACGAAATGCGCATTGGATCTGAAAGGAAAGAAACAAAGAGATATGCTTATTTAAAGTAAAGCTATCTAATGTTACCGAACTTAACTCTCCATTCTTATTAGGGATTGGGTGCAGGGTAAATTTAAAATAGAAAATAAGACAACACAATTTGTTTTTCCCTTGAAAAAATTACCTTAATTTCAACAACCGTTTTTATTTCTTTCATTTTGCATCAAATATGAGGCTGCGTATATTTAACGGAAAAAGTTTATCTCTAAAAAAATGCAAAAGGATAATGTTGTTCGATTTGAAATTTTTAATCTTGTATAAAATACCTAAATTTTTAAATTTTAAAACTTTTTCATGATTTTTAATTGTTTCACAATTAAATTCTATACATATACAAAATCAGATGCTTCCAAACTAAATTGCAACACAGGGGAGAAAACATTTGGAGTAGCTCGATGTAAAATTTCATACAAACTATGATTTAAAATTTAGCTGTTAAATTTAACATTGATGAAAACAAAATAATGGTCATTCATTAAATAACATTTATTTATTTGTTTTTTACTCTGTAAAAAAAAATTCGGATCAAACTACAGTAAAATGTACTGAAGCTCAGGGTGCCGGTACTTTTACCCTTAAAATCCATCTTAACCAGAACTTGTTATGGAACAAAAAATCTGATTTACCGCAATTTTTACAGTAATAATTTCAACTACATCACTAAATGACTTTAATTAAATAAACATTATTTTAAAATTTAAGGTATATATTACGGTAAAATTGATTTTATAGATAATGCACAAAAACTGCCGGTATTTTATACTCTAATTTGATCCAGAATGTTTATACATTGTACAGTTTTTCTGTCGTAATTTTTCTCACCAGTAATACAGGGTGTTTTTAAAGTCCCGGACCCATTTTGATGTTTAATAACTCATAAAATAATAAAGATAGATTAAAATTAATAACATAAGTGGTTAGATAGACTCAAAAAGTTTCATGACCCTTGTCAATGAACTTCCACGTGTGACTCCTTCGTCGCACGGAGAATTCAAGTCGATAGTCAATTTCACGCCAGGTAGCGGCAAGCATGTCGGCATCCACAGAGGCTATTGCGGTTGAAATTCTGGCTTTTAGCTCATCAATGGCATTGTTAATCGCCATAATGTGCGCATATGGAGATCTGAAAACCCCATGAATACCGTGAGGCACAAAGGGATTCCCCAAAGGTTAATGTGTGGTGTGGACTAATGCACGACCGAGTCATTGGGCCTTTCTTTTTTACAGAAAAGACGGTCTCATCAGTTGTATACTTAGACATGGTGGAATACTTCGTATTTCCACCGCTGGAAGAGCTTCAACCACAGGTCTTTTTGCAACATGACGTTGCACCACTTCACTGGGATATCATCGTTTGTAGTTCTTTGAATGACCATTTTCCAGGAAGATGGATTGGGAGAGGAGGTCCAATTCCTTGGCCACCCAAATCACCTGATATAACGCCGCTGGACTTTTTTTCTTTGGGAATTTATAAATAACAATGTTTACAGGGGGATCGTGTCGAACATTGATGACCTAAAAGCCAGAATTACAACCGCAATAGCCTCTGTGGATGCCGACATGCTTGCCGCTACCTGGCGTGAAATTGACTATCGACTTGATATTCTCCGTGCGACGAAGGGGGCACACTTGGAAGTTCATTGACACGGGTCATGAAACTTTTTGAGTCTATCTAACCATTTATGTTATTAATTTTAATCTATCTTTATTATTTTATGAGTTATTAAACATCAAAATGGATCCGGGAATTTATAAACACCCTGTATTTTCAGCACTTAAGTAAAAATACGAGTTCTAAAAGTTTATATTAAGAATAGTACTTAAAAGTGGCAGTTCAATCTTCAGTATAGAATTCTACACGGTAAAAATTGCTTTCTAATATTTCGGATTACATTAAAAAAAAACAATGCAATGCAAAGAATTACGCATTGTTCCGTAACAGCTTAAAATATTTAAAAACCTCCTATCAATTTCGATCAAATTAAACTTTTTTTAGATTTCGCATTTTTGATAAAATAATTTCGAACAATTTATTTAAACTTATTTAGCCGATAGGATAATCACGTGAATGACTTTTAATCGCTGATGTGGCAATATCCTGAAAGAACATCAATTCTCTCCGAATGATTTTTACAATATCATTTCACTTTTTGAAATTTCATTCAAGCAAATATGTGTTTGTTAACTGCAACTGAGTCAGCATTTTTCTAGCCGAATAAACTAATTTATGATTCTCTACTTGAAAAGAATTCTTTTTCTCTTCGCCTAGTATTTTTAAGTCGCTTTGAAATCGCTTTTAGTATGGTTATGCTATTTATTTTTAAAACTTAATCAGCATTTGTATTAGTTTGCAGATATAGTTAATATAAAAAAAAGGATTTTTAGTTATCCCGACAGCAGAATATTTAAAGAGGAAAAATTGTTCGATTAATAATTAAAAAGGATTTAACAAGTTTTGTTCAGAAAATATTAACCCAGAAATAAATCATAAATTTTCTAAAACTTTGAATTCAGGGATTATTTTAGAAAGGTTTCTAATTTTGCTTTAGAAATTTAAAATATTTATAAGAATAAAAAACATAGTGGACTAAGAATTATTCCTTAGCATAAGCAACCAAAGAATATCGAAGTACTCTTTTTTTTAAGGAGAGTCTACTAATAAGAAAAATATCTGGATTTAATTAAAATGTTTTTTTTACTAATTGATACGATATCTGACTTTGCGTAAATTTTCATGGAATCTGGAAAATAGTTTTGACTAATAATGTTTGTTTTGAATTTCCAGACAATTGAATATGAAAAATTTTCTTGGATAGAAAATAATATGCTTCATTTGCAGTCCGAGATGAAAAGGATCGCCAATAAAAGATTCATCAATGAATAAATTTGTTTAGTTAATATTGTTCCGAGACTTTAGTTAATAAATTTTAAGTATTCCTTTTCTCTGTGTTACATAAAGGCTTATCAGTAATTTCATATGTTTCATCGTTTATATTTACGTTAGTTGTGAGTGCTTTTCATTAAATTTTTCGTGTGCTCTATTTATTATCATACTTCGCATTAAATTGTGAAGTATATTTTAAATTTTGACATACTCCATAAAATCCCGGACTCCATAAAACCCCAGACATGTGGATTTTCAAAAGGATCCCATAATATTACAGGTAAATTCTTGCTGGCTAATTTTTTTAAAGCCTAGTAAGGGAGAAGATACGTGTAAAGAAATTTAAATGTACAGCTTTTTATTTTATTTTATAACATCGTTGAACAGCCGACCCAGTTTTTAATTTGCGACTGCTAATGTTCAACTCCGTAGCCTTGTAATTTTTAATTCAATCCAGAAGGCAAAGAAATTCTTGGATTAAGTATTGAGAGAAACTTGTCTGCGTGGAGAACTTTTTGATGAAACTAACCCACATTTGCGTTACATGGAGAGGAAAACCACGAAAACCTCCAACGATTAGCCCGACGGCAAGGGGATTTTAACACATGATATTTCTACCATTAAAGCTATTTTACGTCAGCACTGAGGTCAGTGCGAGTCGGCTGCGAAATGCATTTCGACCAGCCAACACTGGAATTTGAACCCGATTCACCTCATTGGGAGGCGAGTGCTCTATTCCCCGAGGCACCACGGCCTCTACATCCTTTTATCATCAGTATTTAATCTTCAAATTATCCTATAATGAGAGATTTATTACAATGAGAACTTTTTAGATAATAGTGGCGTCATTTTATGAACAAAGACAGCAATGCATGCTTAAATAAACAACAGTTAATATAACAGATTTCGAACTTAATAAGGAAATGTTTTATAATGTTTAAATGCAAATATAAAACCTTGCTAATAAGAGCATTACTCAGATATAGCAACAACTTTTCTTATACTTCTTGAAGCAATTTTTATCGAATTTACCAGAAAAAACTTTACGTGTTTAATTCATCTAGAATTCGTTTACTTCATTTTGTTACTACAATAAAGGAGAGAAATTCCAGATATATCTTGAAAATTATGACATAATTGAAATAAATAATCCATTTTGTTAGTTTGCTTCTGCAAAACACTATACGATGCACACACTCTGCGTCCCAACGCAAATGTTTGCACAAACTTACATAATTAGAAAGTTATTTGATCACAACTCACGTCCAAAAGACATACAGTTTGTGGGAAAATCAAAAACTTTCTGTTATCAATCTATTTTTCTGACTATGTATTTTCAGCAATTCATGTCGTGCGTGATACTTTTCAATCGCAAAAGAAATTTGATTCTAATCAGTGTGAGCAAAAAAGTACAAGCAAGTCATTTTTTTAACATTTGCTAGTTAATTTTTATACTTCATTACTTTTAAATTTTATTTTTTACAATTTTAATCATTTCTAATAACGATTTAACTAGTGTGTTATTTTGGTACCCAGGTTCTCATATCAAACGAGATTAACTGCGTTTCCATAGTTACTACGATTTGTCTGTAGAAAGAACTCCCCTCGCCACAAAGCTTAAGGCCGTATGCTGCTATGGAAACAAGACGTAGCGTATTTCAAATAGGGGAGCTTCTCTTTCCTTTGACTACCTTTCTATCTACTATTATAAATATTTTGCGAACACCCATACTTGAAATAGTTAAACCTCGTAACCATAGTAGTTGCCACTACTCTAGATGAATAGCGAAGAGAGTTTTTTTTCTCCAGAGACCTGCTATATTTCATTACTGTATCACTGAGTGTATAAAAATGTCATTTTTTATATTGACGATGCCTCAAAAGAATTTGAGAGCAGTGATAAATTATGCATTTAAAGATAAAAGCGTTTATGTAACAAAATTGGAAATTTTTGTTCCGACAAAGAAAGTGTTCTAATTTTTCTTGTATGTTCTAGCACACATTAACGTTCCTATTTTAAGAACCAAGTTAGATGTTTATCAATTTAAATAAAACAGAATGCTTAGATGTATGTTTCTTATGTGAACTTGATTCTCTGAAACGATTTATACCAAATTTTGTGTACATACTTTTGAAAGTTTGGCACTCTCCTCTGCTACCAATTACTTTTGTGCTATATTCCAAAGAAATAGTTTTCTATTTCATGAAGTGAATATTTTATAACTAATACCAGTTCTAGTACCTACAAATTACAGCTCTAATGCCTACAAAATTAATTTATGTTGACACTTAAGCTTTTAAAACGTATTTCTACAAACCTAAATAAGGTATATTCATTAAGAATTAATTAAATAAAGTGCTAAAGGCAAATTTATTAAAAAAATATTAATGCGGTTATTTTTTGACAATCATAATACTGCATTTAAAGTTAACCTTTCTTTTAATTTGCTTCACTTCTAAATAATATTTTTATAAACCTAATTAATATAAATGTAGTTGATAAGAATCTACATAAGAGGCCAGCAAAAAATATTAAATAAAAAAATAACTATGGGGAAAAATCAGGAAAATAATATGGAGCTATGGTTAAATCATTTGCGATATCGGAATATCAGTTCAAACGAATTTCTTATAAAAAAAATTGCACCATCAGTAATACTTTCAGTCAGTAGTAATTTTAATTAGCGTCAATCATAGTTTCAAGAATAATTTATTTTCACGAATTTTAATATATTTTTCTGAACTGTAGCCAATGAACAAAGTGTTGTTCATTTAAGCATACCCGAAGAGCACGTGTGTTGAGCGATATTACCCACGCTTCACTACCACAAACGAGCTTATAGTGCGCCACATTCATACAACTCAGGACAACACTGGAAGGGCAACATCCATTCCCTTAGCGGGATTCGAACCCGCAACCATTGTCTTCGCAGTCAGACACGCTGATCACTCCGCTACCTGGCAGGCACAATTTTAATTACGAATGGGTTAAACCTAAAATTTCAGGAATAAATGCTCTGAAAGTTAATAAATATATTAAAAAATATATGTATTTAGTGTCAATTTTTTGGAAAACGTTAAAAAATGAGGTATCGATAATACAGTATAGTTACCGTCGTTGAACAGCTGACATAATTCTTTAATTTACGACAGTCAATGTTCAACTCCGTAGCCTTGTAATTTTGAACCCAATCCAGAAGAGAAAGGAAAGCATTTGAGTTACAAGGAGAGGAAAACCGCGCAAATCCCCGACAACAATTTTAGCAGCAATGGAACAGTTACAAATGATCCGTATGTCATTCAGAACATTTTACGTCAGAACTGTGGTTGGTGAGAGCTGAGTGTAGATTCGTATTGACCAACCATAGCAGGGATTCGAACCCGGGTCACCTGATTGGGAGGTGAGCGCTCTAAGCCACCTCCTGAACCACAACGGCTAGTATAGCTTTATTTGCAAAAAATTGAGGTAATTTCATAAGGGTAATTTCATACTGTTTATGCAGATTACTTAATGAAGTCAATATTTTTTTTCTGAGAATCTTCAGGTAAGGATGCTAGTTTCGAAATAAATGATAGATTATAACTGATTAAACTTTAATAATAAATTCATTTCAGAACTCGCTATCTATTGGAAAACTAACGATGAAAATGAAAGTTCAACAATTAGATATAAATAAATTTTATATCTCGAATGTTTATTTTTTTTGCCTTCTATTCAAGATAGAAAGATAACTTTCATTTTATTTAACCCTTTTTGAAAAACGTCTAGACACCAGCTTCAGATGAATATGCATGAAACTTACTCTCTGCAGCATAAATGAATTTAATTAATACATAAAATTAAAATATTTTGTTAAAATACGTGCTAAGATGGGAAACAAAGACTGTATTTACTCGGTGTTTTGTTACTAATTAGAAACTTGTGCCGTCTTGTCTTAATTTAATTAACTTCTTTAAGGCATGCAAATAGTGAGAGTATACAGTTGCTTTAGCAAAGATAAGCAATGATAATAAACTTAAATGATAATTAAATAATATTATTAAAAATTAAGTAATTATTATTACCCATTCTGGAATTTATGACGCACTTCTTTATTGTTAAACTGTTAGTTTATTCATTGAATATTTTAGTTCGAAATTATTTTATTAACACTAGAATAGTTGGGGGGTCATTTCGATCGATTTTTATTATTTCTTATGTTATTTTTTATGATACACATGGGATTTAAAGCTCATATTTTTCTTTACTTTTCTTTATTTGTTTCTGAGTCTTCTATTTCAAAATTTCATGCCTTTCTTTTTATTAGTAAAGCAAATAATTATGAAAACACCTAAAACAGCCAAAAGTGGTCAATTTGACCCCTAAAAGAAAAATGGTTATTTTTGAAGTTTTGTGTCCGTTTTTGATTGGACAAAACTGCAAACAATATGAAGATGAATTTCAGAGCAGGAATTAGTGTCCATCGTGTTAAAAATGTAACGCGCAACAGTTTTCGGGAAATTATATAGTATTTAAGATTCGATTACCGAAGTAGCTCAGTTTACTAAGCTGTTTTGTTCCTAATGAATTATAATTTGACTATTGCGTCTAATAGAAACTATGTATATGCTGATTATGAGCGGTTATATTTGTTATAATTCCTCTAATAGTACGAAAAATGACGTAATTTCAGCAGACTAGATGCTAAGGAATTATTTTACAATAGGTGAATTTTTCAGGCATTATTTCTTTTCAACATTTGTGATATTTCTGTCTTAAATGTTTGAATCATTTGCTGCCCTAATCACTCGCTGTGATTTCATTCAAGTGTAATTATCTTTTTTTTTTTTTTTTTTTTGGTTGAAGAACTATAAATGGTTTCTTTGTGCATCATATTGCCCCAAACTGATAAAATTCAGCCCCCAAAATATAAGAAACATGCCTTTTAACATCGCTGAGCACATAATGAAACGAAAATTAGCTATGAAAAATGCTAGTAAATAATTGCAAATAATTGCAAGTGTGACCTTAGATAGCACATTATAATTTGTAAATGAGGTGAGGCATTTCAGTTCTTTGTTTAAAGAATAGTGACTGATATACGTCTAAAATCAATTAATTTTACACTTCTACAGGTTTAAAACTTCTGTTAAATTAAATTTTGCGAGACAGACTACACTGCATTTGAAATTCTTAAAGAACGGAAGTCATGCGGTTATTATTGCGCATTGGGGAAAATGCTAAATCGAATAGAAAACAATAACAGTCTAATTAAAAAAAATGTATTACATATACCAGAACTGAAACAATGCGTGTTATTATGAAACTAGAGAAAGCGGAACAGTTTTGAATTCTTAAAACAGCTGCCATTAGTAAACTTTTAAAAGTTAAATCAGTTTAAAATCTTCTCCCCTGTTTCCGGTATTTAGACAACATCCATTTGTTGAGATGTGAACATTAACAATACTCATATCAACAGCAGGTAATGACAACTGAATCGTGTTTCTATTTTAATAGTTTTTAATCAAAATAAATACTCTACATCATCACCAGAGTGAAATCGCATAGATATTTATTATTGAGTCAAAATTATAACAGAAATAAATAGTAAGAAAATGAATAATCTCGTACATTTAAACCGTAAATGACCGTAATATACTTTAATAAATATACTTTATAAATTGCTTTATAAATATATTTTAATAAATTGAGTTGAAGAACTATTGACACAACATTGATACAAAGGCAGACGTAGATAATTTTACCCACTCTGCAACGGTGTTACAAACAAAGTCTGACAAAGAAAAAAATGAAGTGAAACTCCGGTTTATTTCAGGAAGTGGGATCTTTGTCTATATTCGAAGAAGATAAGCATCAAAAATTAATATTTTATGAAGAAATGAATACTTTCGTAGCAGTTAAACCAAGAATTTTATATTATTTCAAAAATAAAAAAGTTGTTAAGATGAGAATGTTTAATGTGAATTTGAGCGAAATATTTACTGATAAATATAATAAATTACTTGGTATTTATTAACCCCAAAAAAACCATTTAGTGCGCCTATTTTTGGTTTAGACAAACTATTATTGCCATATTTGAATACAGTTATCTTACATTCAATAAAAATAAATATACGAAATAAAATCCCAAATAACTTAAATGAAAGTAAAGGGGATAATAATAACAGTTATATCCGATAAAGTTATTCAGATATTCGGGCAGTCAGACTAAATTACTCATATGCATCGGACTCGACTGGATCTTGCATAATGCCATTCCATATTTAGTCAGGACTCAAGGATCAAACACGAAACTCTAGACCAGCAATTGATTTGCCCACAGAGATTGCTTCCAACCGCCCTCTCTTTACGATGCTATTTGCATAACACTGAAGACTTGGTAATATCCGCCCTGCTGACCACTACAGGCAGGTACCCGGATGCGAAGTGCCGCAGATGGAGTTAGATGGTAGTGACAAGATATAAACGGAATTGTCCCGATGGACATTTCAGTCTCGGTAATAAATTTGAAGAGGAGAAGGCCTTGGAAATATGCATCAGCCCAGGAGAAGTAACTTTAGAATCATTACCACATTAACACGCCACTGTGGAACCGTAAATTGTTATTTTATGATTCTAGGGAGCTTGAAATGTGGATCAGTTCATTCTTAATGTTAACAACTGTCTGTTATATTTGTGGTAAAAATGGTTTTATGCATGGGGTTTAACTAGGGCGAGATAAAATGCGTTTGCAGCTCTTCCTCTGGTGGAAAACTTAATTAGTGTTAATATCTTTAATCTACAAATTGTAAAACTTGATGACTATTTTCGGCAAGAATATAAAATTAATTTCACCGTTGTGGCAAATCAGCGATTTCGCACATAATTTACAACAAGTCGAATATTGCTAAAAAATATTACATGAGAATGGTTCAAGGTTACTATCTGCACACTGTTCTGTACAAAAAAAAATATATTCCCCTCATAAACAATTCCGGATCAAATTACGGTATTAAGTTCCAGCACTTAGGGTGCATCATCCGTTAAATCCATTTTACTGAGAAGTTCATTTTGACCGTAAAATATTACACCGTAATTTTTACCGTTATATATATTTAATTAGAGTAAATCCATGATTTTACGGCAAGTTTTACTGCGAAAATAATGGTAAATCTGGATAACGGAAAAGAATCGGTACCCTGAGTACTGGTATTTTTTTCCGTACAGTGTACGCAAGGCTTAACAGGAGTATGGTTAATAGCTTCATAACATGATCATTAAACTTAGTTTTTGTTTATATATTTTGCTTATAAACTATAAAGCTTTCTACTTTCAAATAAAACTGAATTGAAAGCAATTAGATCTTTTTAAGCCACAACAATAAATAAAGGAACTCTTCGGGTTACTCTTTAACTTATTAAAATGCAATTTAAACATGTTTTTGAGAAGAAAAAAAAATTGAAGGCACAATGAGCATATTCTATGATTTTATAAAATTTGTCTCCAATTGTGTTTTTCGTTCGTTATGTCCAACTTTCTTCACCTTCACTGTATTTAAAAATTAAAATATTATCCAAACATAATACATAGATACCACAATAATTCGAAAAACCATTTGAGTAACACTATCGTTCGTTAAAGGGTAATTTAAACAGATTTTTTAGGAAAAAAAAATGAAGGCATACATGTTCATGATTGTGATTATGAACATGTTCTATGATTAAATATAATTATGCCCCCTCGTTTTCAGTATATGTTTTTAGTTCATTATCCCCATCTTTTCTCTCACCTTTACTGTATTTAAAAATTAACGTAATTCCCAGACTTTATACTTAGCGTTTTTTTATTTTATTTTTTATGGAACTTGTGCTATTAAGTTCTGAAGAATTATAGAACTCGTTTACTTTAATTTATTAGTATATTTGTTTTTTTTTAATGTTCTTATGTATGTAATAGTCATAACCTTTCTTATTATTATGTATTATTATTACCGTCCATGAAAAGTGAAATGTTGGTATGAAGTATTTAGAATATTTAAACGTTTAACTCTAAAACAATTTTCTATTTTTCATTTACGAGCGTTGGAAATTATTTTGAATTCATAAATATTACGCGATGCTTCACATACAACATCAACATTCATGTCGATTAAATAGATATGAAAATCAACACAATAATTTATTTCGATCAAACAATACTCTGTTTAATACCAGAAGCCATGTCAAATTTATTGACATTAAATGATTGATAACAGAAAAATCTCAGAGAGTAGTTCAGAATTTCATAAGTATACACTCTGTAAATAAATATTTATGAATACATAAACATTTTTAAATAATGGAACTGCAATATATTTTTGGATGTTTTTTTTAAAAATCTCCTTTTAATCAGGAAGAGAACCTTTGTTACTCTTAAAATTATCTTCTTGGGGAAAGGGAGCATTCTTTTCGTATTTATTTTGGAATTATTCTCAACTAGCACAGCCAATGAAAGATACAATATTGTATCTGTTAGAGCTGGGGCAGTTTGAAAGAATTTCTGTTTTCTGTTTACAAAATTAGATTAAATTGGCAAATATTTGCATTAAAATGAAAAAAAAAAAAAGAATTTCAGGCGTGCATTTGTTTTTCCTCATTCTTAAGAGTAATATCCAATTCTTGCTTAATTTGGTTTTTGCCATACATGAAATGTGATTTTTAAGCAAACATTTGCTTTTTAACATCTTTTCCTAAAAAAGTTTAAAGACACTTCGAAACAAGTTTTGTCATGTTTCTCGCTTTTACTCACATAGCTTTAGTTTAGTAAAGAATTGAATTATATTTATAAAAATACAGTATTTTAACGTTACAGTATGTAAACGTTTCATAGTTCTCAAAAAAGTCTACACTAAATTTGAAATATAGTTTGTTGCTTTGCGAATTTCCTTCAAAGAATAAAAAATACTATTCGGTTAACGACTTGTGTGCTTAAATGTAGCTGAATCTAATCTTGAGATATATATATTTCATTAAAAAATAATTTCCAAGAAGTATATCTTTTATAAAGTGAAATGTAAGCCCGTCAATATTTGAAAATACTTAAGAACTATTGAAATAATAAACATATTTTATGTGTGCGTTTAGGATTTAGAAATTAGACTTGAAAATTTTAAAATTTTTTTAACTATAATATCTGTTAAGTTAATATTTATTTTATCTTAATCCCGTGTAATATGAAGTTAAAATTTATTTAACTTGGCAAAGATGTATCGTGACTATTCTAATTCCATAAAACTATCTATTCTACTTTCTGAGTAACTAGTCTATATTTATGAACTACAATGTTTTAATAAAGTTAATTCTGTTAACATTAGTGAATTTATGCGCTTATATATTTAATGTAAGTATAGATAACATCATAAATTTTTAAGGGTATTTTAAAGTTTTGAGATATGTCACTCTTTGTGAAAATTAAAATATCATCCGTCTACGGAATTGTTGTAAATGTTCAAAGAACTAGTTCAAAGAAATGGTTAAATTTTCAATTCATTCGATTTCTTGAAAATCAAGTAGGAGTAAGCAAAGATAGTTTTTATTAGTATTTGCATTGTTGTCTAAGCTTTTTAGTATTACTGTCCACTGCAATGACCTATGCACTAAGTCCAGTTTGCGCTTCCACGAAACAAAATACGCAAAAAATAAATGCACGACCCCCTCAAATAACTTTTCTTCTAATAATCAGATCTTAAGGCACTTAATTAATGATTCGAACTGGTGCCCTCAAATATGCTAATTAGTTTGTCCAGACGATATTTTGATACCTGATCTCCAAAATTTTGGGGATAACCGCAATCTGAGCAACGTGGTCCAAACTGTTTGGTCAGGAGAGCGTAAGCAAAGTTTGCACCCCCTAATGCTAATTTTACCCTTTGCACATTTTAACATAGTTCGAGAATTTTAAAAGCAAATTAAACAAGTTTTGGAAAAAAAGTATAAAATCTGTTGATGCACAGATAATTTCGTACAAAAATATTTTTAATACTTGTTCGTTATTTTTTTTTTATTCTATGTAATAATAGTCAAAATAATTTGGAATAGCGAGGCAGACACATTTTTATATTATTTTAAACAATATAATTTATATGTTAAAAAAACAAAATTTGAACGTAATCGGTAGAATAGTTCATGAGAAATAAAATATTAAAAAAGTACCATTTTTAAAATAATTGCGCACGCTTTCCTTTATGCGTATTTCGCCATTTCTTCGAATTAAATTAAACGCATCAAAAAAATTTGCACACAATTATAAAAAAAAATTTTATAAGATAATTCCATGCGAAAAATAATAGAGTCGGAAAAAAAAATTCGAAAAAAATATAAACATTACTGTGAATAAAATATTCACTTCAAACATTTATTCCTAAGTAACAACCCATTCTTAAATGATGTGTTTACCTGAATACACTTTTTTGTTTGTTTTTGAATGTATTTTATACTATCCATAAAATTGTATTTAAGATGTATTTTTCGACAGAAATCCTTAGCAAACAAACTGAGTGGAGAGTTTTTTACTTCGAAAAACTATCGTCTTTGAGATATATTTTAAGCTATAACTTATTCCTTCGATGGACTTAAAAAAAAGTGCATGACACAATCAAACATCTTCAAAAATAAATTCATTGTTTTTTTAATATAAATTTATTATTTTAGATCTATGATATTCTTTATCAAATCCGAGCTCATGATATGTTTATCACACACTTCCAGTCTAATCGATGAGTAAATATTTATTACCAGTACTGATGGCCTTTTTATATGTTTCTAAATATACCTTTAAGATTAAGTAAAAAGAGATTTTATTTAAGAGTTTTAAATTTACACTTTAAATATTTAAATATTTAAATATTTTTATGATTTATTTTTAACGGTGACGGATCTATTTTATTTTTAGCTACTTTTAATCGGTATATCATTAATTTCGATTTAAATAAAATTTACAATCAAAGTAAGTTTGTTATGGTCTTTGCGATGTAGGGAAAATGTATAGGAGGAATGTGTAAGTCTGTCTGTCTCACTTATTATTACAAAACTGTTTGCGTTAATGTCCTAAAAGTTGAGATGCAACGGGATAAAGAGGACATTTTTAGCTTCATATCCGAAAAATCATTAAAAAAGTTAACTTTATCCGTTCTAGAAAGACATTTGAAAAATGAATTTTTCTCATTGGCTTAGCATAAATCAAAAAGTTATGCTTAATCTAATAACGTAAAGTCACCATAAAGAGGAGCAAGTCATAGAAATAAAAATAATTTAGCTTTATCGGTATATACATTTCAGTTTTGTGTGCGATTTTGGAATGTAGATCAATACCAATTTATTTCTATTTTTTATTTTTCACCCCTTACAAAGAACATGCATTCAGATATAAATTGTTAAAAATTTTACTTAAACATCTATTATAACCAATTCAAAGAGCAACCTTCAATAAATAAATTACTAGATATATTTATTGTTAAAAAAAGTTTTCGTGGAACATTTTTATTAACGTAAGTAATATAAATCTTTCGTAAAATATAATCCAAATAACATTAATAAAAATATTGAGAATATTCAGATAACATAAATCACCCATAAACTGAATGCTTTAGATAGAGTAATATTCCAAATATAAGGTGATTTAGTACTTGAAGTACTTATTGCGAACTATATACTTATTGCAAAACGTCTTCGTATGGTCATTATAATCCCACTTATTATTTATGACGAATTTTCAGAGAAATACAAGCTTAACTATAACTATTACATAACATCTTAATGATGTCAACTCCCAGTACAATAATTCTTTTATAAAGCAAAACAATAGCCTAATGACAATGTTAAAGATTTAAAAAAAAAGCCTAAATCTCTCTATATTTTCTCTGAACTATCAAAATTAAACTAATCTTGCTCCGTGCTTCCAGCAGTAGTTTATTTGTTTCTGCAAATGGCCTAGTGTCACATAAATACAGCAAAATTACTCTATTTCTCTGATAAAATAGCGAGGTCCTAATGAGCTCAATTAGTCCCCCACTGAGTCACAGCACAGTGGCGGACGTTAGTTGAGATTTTATCTTCGTAATGGTCTGTGTAAGGCTGATGGTGAATTACGCCACTGTGGACAAGAATTACAGTAGTAGTGTAATTTCAGTTGTTGCCAACTCTATAAATCAAATAATAGATGCGAATAAAATATGAAATTTACTTGTTAATGTAAATTTTTATTTGTTATTGAGTTTTAAGTTATATTTATCTATAACCTTTATTTATTTGTATCTGAATGTTTTTGAACTATTTTAGTTTTAAGTTATGTTAAATGTTTATTCTTGCTCTTTCTTTTTTCCTAGTTTTTGTATTTGTTTTTGTTTTATTTTGATTTTTGTATCTTACTTTAATTTTTTATCAGATTAAATGAAACAAGCCTAGAATTTTTTATTTTTTATGCAAATGTTCTTGAAGTATTTTAGTTTTAAGTTATGATATTAAGTTATGATTTGATTTATTTTTGCTCTTACTTTTTTCATAATTTTTGCTTAACATTATTTGCATAACACCATTGGAATTAAACAAGCTAAGAATTGTCCCGAAGAATGGGATCATTATCAAACAGTGTTATCATGAAATGGTCATAAGCATTTAAAAACTCAGAAGTATTGTTTATAAAAGATAATTATAAAAAGAAAAAAGAAAGAAACAGAGAAAACAAAAAAGTTAATGTACGAAAAAAAAAATACTTAAGAAAATACTTAGAAATACTTAATACTTAGAAAAAGAAAAAATAGATAAAAAATTTCAAAATTTGAAAAGGAAAAAAAATAATTAATAAGTTAAAGATTAGAAAAAATACCAAAAAGGTATCAGCACTATTATAACAGATATTGCATTAGTATATCTAAAGAAAAATATATCAATACAGGAGAAAACAATCTTAATATTTTTGAAAAAAAAAATTGAAATTTATTTAAGAAAGTTCTTATTTTAGTGCTAAGTAACTACATTTACTTAATTTGCAGAGAATGTAATTTATTTAATTTTTTTTAATTCTCATAATTCATAAATATAGATTCCCATGTTTGATAAATTAATTTTATTTTTCATTAAAATATATTATCATAATCGATTAAATCGTTTATTCTTAAAGTAGTACATAGCTACAAATAGAGGCCTCACCAGATATTTTTCATAAATTACGTTTTCAAAAAAGTTTTCTTTTTAACATATGACTGAATGTTTCTTGCAAATTAAGTAATGAAAAAACGTTGTGAGTATGAAGGCTTTATTGTGAAAAATTTATATTTGAAATGCTTATGAACACATGACATGGTCTAAAAAGCATTTCGATTGCTCATAGTTATTTCTCTAATTAAAAATCAATGCCAGTGATTAATGAAACGTTAAAAGAATCACTAAATATTTGCCCCTTATGTGCTTAAATTTTTATTTTTTTAAAACAATTTGAACAAGAGCAATTCGAAAAGTGGATATTTGCCATCATAAAGTTTTACCAATCGGAAAAAAAAAAATTCAATTTCACGAGCTTATCAAGCGTTAAAGAAATAATTTTTTATAAACAGACATATCCAAAAGCTTATTAAATAATAACCCTTTTTCAAATAAATCTTTTCAGTCTGGCGACGTAAATACAAGGCCCATAAAAACGACAATAAAATCGATATCGAAACTACCATGTTTCGTTGGTTCATCCGCGGATAAGAAGCTAAAAACTGTATCCTGTAAACTATTTTCCTGATCCTCTGTACGGCAAAACAGAAATAGCACGAATAAAAGAAGTTACCTTAACGAAAATCAATAAAAGCATTGTTTGGATTTTCAAAAAGATTCCTGTTAACGTTATGTCGGGAGGACAAAAGGTTTATTTTTCAAATGTTCATTGTTCCTCGCTTTACTTTGGTAACTAAATCGTTAATAGCCTCTTTCCTTTGCCCTGCCGGATGCATAACGCGGCTGAATTTTGAGATAACAATGTCACATGGAACGATTAGACGCAACTCATCATTAGCTTCCATCCATAAGAAGACTGATGAGATATCGGCCCTTGCATTGTTTTTCGTTATTTTACGTCGATATTTTTTAACGTCATAAAAAGTAAAGACCGACCTATTCAACTGGATATTCATTATCTCATCTCCATTAAAATACGATGATTCTTTTTACTTGCCCTTCAGTGTAAATATTTTTTTGTCGATGTCTGATAAAAGAATGAAATGATTGAATACGATAAGTATGCAACCAATAGTGTGCATTCAACAGTACATTCAGTCAATAGTGTTTTGTTGACTAGTCGATATTTCTAAATGAGTCAAGAAAGTCAAAGAGAAGAAAAACAATGAATCACTTACTTGTCACTAGGGACGAAATAGGTTCAAGAAATGAAATGCTTGAACTACAGAGTTTGGCTTCATGTAATTTTAAAAGCGTAAATATCATTATAATAGGTTTATTAAAACATGCCTTTACTTCTTTGCTAGTATACCCTTTTAAAATTACTGTACTTATGATTTTATATTTAATTTCACCAAGAAAAAGTAAAAACCCACCAAATAAAAAGGCTAAATGATTGATTTTGCATGCACTACAATGTAAATATTTTTTACATTGCACTTAAAGTTAAAGTAAACATTTACGTTATCATTTTAAAGTAAACATCTACATTTTAAAGTAAAGACCGACCTATTCAACCGGCTGTTCATTGTCTCATCTCTATTCAAAATAGATTTCTGAATTTACATGTTCTGCAATATAAATATTTGTTACAGTTTCACGCACTTATAACATAAAAGAAGTGAATGATTGAATTCTACACGCATACAACACTACACTAAGTCCCTTGCTTTTTGAGCGAGAGTCGATATTTTTCAATGATGATTCTAACAAATAAGAAAATCACACCGCAATAAATCGAAGGAACTTAAATAAATCATTGTCACGCCATCAAGAACAATTTTTGTTTATGATGTAATATGTATCATTTCAGATCAGCTTGGGTAATTAGATATTGAAAAACATAGAGAGAGAGAGCTTAGGAACAACAAGTCTTACTTATATACAGATCTATATATCTGAAAAAACTATAAACAAATGCTATTCATAATATTTTTTCTAACTCATTCCATTAAAAAAAAATTTTTGAAAAATAATGCTAAACAATTTAATGTTCTGAATATTGAAGGAGAAATAGGAATGTTGATTATATTCAAATGCTAATTTCTACCAAGAAAAATGTATGAACATGTAAAATATATGAACTTACTGATGACTTACCATATTAGCTTTACATTAATGAACAGTGAAATAAATGTTGATTCAGACAAGAATTCAGTTTCATTCCTAGCATCTCTAGAAAAATGGTTTTCTCATATAGCCCTTTAACCATGAAAGGTGGATGATGCTATCCTTTTGAATCACACAACCACTAACCTTCTGGCCACGGCCGATGGCACCTATGGAAGATTCACAGTAATCTTAGTAAAGTCACAGTTTGTACAACAACGTTTACAATCAAGTTATGCCTTGGCTAAATATCAAAACATGGTGAAAAATCATTAAAAACGTAGAGAAAATTACAAAGAAATCATTTAATTTTAAAACTCTTTTGAGATGTCCATTCTCAGAAGAGTGACTTGTTCGTAGTTTCTTCTCTGTGTGTAGATTTGTTGTGTTCTAAATATCTGCAGAAATAAAACCTTTGAAAAAAAGAACATTTAGTACAAAAATAAAAGAAGAAGAGATTGTGAAGTTCAGGAAGGAAATGAAATAAAGAAAAATAATGGTTTAGCGTATGTCACTAAGACCAGAACGACGAGAAGAAATGTGTTACTGATCTTATTGGGCTGACAACATAATTCGATGTAAATACCCAAGATGTAAAGTTTTCATATGCCGTATTTATGAGAAATGCCGTGTAGGACTTGGTTGCAAAGTCGCATTAGAAGTTTCACTTCAAAAAATATACTTATTAACTTTTTAAATACAATACTTCGTTTCATTAAAAAAATTTTCGCTTAGTTAAAAAATATTAATAATAAAATATATTTTTTAAAAAAAATTATAATAAGAAATCAGCTTATTTCTAAATGTTCTAAATTTCAGTAAGGTATTCTTGGCGAATTTAAAAAAAATATCGCTTTGTTTTCTTTAACGCCAATATTACCTACTATGTTTTTCTCTTACCTCGTGCGCTCAACAAACGTAAAGAGAAATCTAGTTTCCATGACAACGATAGCGTTAAACGTTTAACGCAACCTTGTTGGAAGTCGCATAAGAAGTTTCACTTCAAAATTCATACGTGAATTGAAATTTTTGAATATTCTAATTTGTGTGTTATTTTCTACAATGTTGCAAGAATCATTTTTTTTTTTCAGTTTGCATAATGTGGTAGTAACTCAAAAAACTATTCTTCAATTATTTTTAAATTTCATAATTTTAGTAATTATATTTCATGTGATTAAAAATTCTGTACGAAAATGTATTAGTACTTATCTCAAATATGAAGTTGAAAAATAAAAAAGGTTGAAAATCTTATGACTGAACTACCTTTTACTAACAACTCAAAGGTAAATTTCAGCAAAAATTTTAAGTAGTTGTATTATTATTATTATTTACGTAGTGTTCTGCGTCTTTGAGAAACAGAACATACATTTTTGTGCTATTTTAGTTGAAACAGAAATGACAGAAACAAATTGCTTGCTTAAATAAAGGTTTAATATAAAAACATGGAATTCATTACGGCTTTCATCATCTGTCCCATTTAATATTTTTTAAAAAAAAAAAAAACCCTTTAGTTATGAATATCTCAAAATGATATTTTCATGTATGTGTAGAAATCCCCACTCGTAGCATATATTCCTACCAACTAACTAGAATAAACAAATTAATGTTGTTCTGCTTATGACAAAACAATTGCATTGTTTTGTTCAAAATCAGATCATGTTCAGATAATGCTACAGTCAAAACCACGCCATCCTAATCTAAGTTTGCACTTTTTAGATCTTGGCAATTTCATTGAAGGCCAAAAGAACACTAACATGTAGCATATATTGGAAAAAAGAAAACGTAGAATGAACATTGTTGCGTGTAAGACAGACGGATTTGCGATTTAATCTGTCTGCTGCTATAATTTTTCCCACGACTCCCTCTCTTGATCTCTGGTTCATTCATAAAAGACAGACAAAAAGACGAGAATTCCCACGCACGCAACTCTGACATATACATACTGATCTGAAATCCGTTTACATCTTTTTCTCGCCAAGAGTAGTTTTATTCAGAACATGGCATATTCCATGAATGCATATTCCATGCATTAGTTGATGCACAGCATCCACCATGCATAAACTAGTTTGGTGAAAACCATTAACATACCATTCCAACCATTAAAACCATTGAAACCATTAACCATTGGTGAAACCATAAACCATTGGTGAAAACCATTAACATACCATTAAAAACATACCATTCCAATCTAAATTTGTACCTTTTAAATCTTGGCAATTTCATTAAAGGCCAAAAGAACACTAACATGTAGCATATATTGGAAGAAAGAAAAAGTAGAATGAATATTGTTGCGTGTAAGACAGACGGATTTGCGATTTAATCTGTCTGCTGCTATAATTTTCCCCACGACTCCCTCTCTTGATTTCTGATTTATTCATAAAAGACAGAAAAAAAAGGAGACGAGATTTCCCATGCACGCAACTCTGACATATACATACTGATCTGAAATCCGCTTACATACTTTTCTCGCCAAGAGTAGTTTTATTTAGAACATGGCATATTCAAGATTCCTTCCACGATGAATATTACATCTTAACCGAGAGCCTTGCTACCGTTGAAATATTTTAATCAAATCTGTACGCCATGCATAAACTAATTAGGCGAAAACTCCAAGTTTTCGAAGCCATTTTCTTTTCTAAAGAATGAACTCGGCTCTTTTCAACGAGTCCTGAGTTGGCTTTTTTTTTTCTTGAATAAAATAAATTGTGGCTTAATTTCCTCCTCCGAGGTTTATTTTCCGCACTAGTCTTTTCATGGTGGCTAACTTTGAAGAATTTTATTATTTTTTAACCTTACCTTTAGATTACATGAATTGACTTCAACTTTTTTTTAAGTGCATTTTTACTGAATATACTTTTTCATAAAATATACACAGCTTGTATAGCCCAAAGCTTTTTAAATATGTAAATATTATTTTTGAATATTTAATTTACGGTTTTTGCTCCATGCTTTGGTGTTCGATAATGCTTCAAAAGTTTTATCGATATTTTTTATTTAGGAATAAACCTTAGTCAAGGCTTTTCATATTTTGCTTATCTAATATAGTTTTAAAATTGACGTTGCTTCAGTTTTATCTACACAAAAATCAAAATTTTAGTTTTCAAAGTTGTAAAAATTGTAAACGAAAATTAAAAGACAATTAAAGAAAAAATTTAAAATTTATGTAAAGGAGAAGAAAAGAGAAATTGAGTAAATTCTTCGAAAACTCAAGAGAAGGAATGCTAATAAACAAACGTTTAATATTTATATAATAATCCCTTTTTACTAACATTTAATGCTGTGGTCTAAACTTTATTGCCCAGATGTGGTGGGATCGGTTTTTTCATTTAACGGAAATTCATGACACGTTGCGTCTGATCATCACACTACATCTTTATTCCACGAAATTTTTTCTTGATTTTCTAGGCAGTCTAGGGTATCATTTTAAAATCGTGATTCAACAGAAGACCAATTTTGAGTTTAAGACCACCAATGTTTAACTCAGCAGTCTTGTAATTTTGAACCAAATCCAGAAGACAAGGGAACTTCCTGTTCAAATATTGAGAGAAATTTGCCTTCGGGGAGAATATTTTAATGGAACTATCCCACATGTGCCTCACATGGAGAAGAAAACCACTAAAACTTCCCACGGTTAGCTTGACGGCAAGGGGATTCTAACCATTATTCGTCTACCAACGAAGATAGTTTTCGCCAGTGTGATACGTCCGCGGGCTTTGTTTCATCCAGTGATGGCTCGAACTCGAACCTGTGACACCTCATTGGTTAGTGAGTGATTTATACCCTGAGCCGCCAGGGCTTCTTTATTTTATTTTGGCACATTTTAAGAAAACTGCTAACTAATGCCTTCTAAATCATCAACGATTATAGTTTATATTGAAAAACAAGGTACAAATTTGCGTCATGAAGATGCATCAAAAGAAACGTATTATTCTCTGAGGAAAACGTAATTAAAGGTCAGTGAGCGAAACAGTTTAATTTAGGAAACAAGAAATTGATTTGTTTCTGTTAGCAAAAGAATTTCTAGTAAAATTTAATTCTTTTTTTTAACACAATGCCTGTATGCTACTGTCGTCAAATAACGAGATTTTCTAATAAAATATAATTATTAATTTTTTTAGAAAATCTAAGTCCATTAAATTAATATTTTTCTATTTTAAATGCATAAACAAATCCACATTTATTTTTTTTTAAATGTCTCAAGATCTAGTTTTGATGAATAGTTTTGCATGTTTTAAGAGAAAAAATAATCTCTGATAGTATTTGTTTTTCTAATCAAACGAATGTCGATTGTTGGGGTATGTAATTAAAATCTTGCAGCTTGAACATTGAATGAAAAGAAAGCATAATACTCTGGGGTACAAGTAATTTTGCGTCGGATGGGTGTAGAAGGAAATAGATTTGTTTCAAAAGAAGATAGTTTCCAATATTTGTATTCAAAAATTTCTAACAAAATCGATGTTATAGAATTCTAGTAAAATCTAATATGGAAAAGAGTTTTTAATAAAATCTAAATTCTAAAGTATCAGTAAAATGTGATAAGGAAGAGAGTTTCTAAAAAATATCTAATTTACAAATTCCAAGAGAAGCCTGAAAAGGAAGAGAGTTTCAGATAATATCTAAGCTATAAATTTCTAGCAAAATCTATTAAAAGTGTTTCTATTAAAAATATGTTATAAATTTTTATTAAAATCCAATAAGAAACAGTGTTTAGATTAAAATATAAATACACTTAAATCCCGCTATAGTGAACCTTCAAGGGTCCGAAATTTCGGTTCACTATAACCGGGAGTTCACTATATCCGTTACGCAGGCAATTTAACTAATGTTTCCCAAACTCCTCTCTTTTATTACACATTATTTAAATAAATGACAGAAAAAATGTTATGTAGTAGCAAAAAATGTGTTATTTTTCATTATTCTTCGTCTTGCGTACAAAAGAAAAAAAAATTAGTAATCTTTAGCTGATGAGCAATCCTTATTAACATCAGATATGGAAACACTTCCCGACTCTCAGATGATTTTTCCGGAATTGCCGTTATTCCGCTTTTTAAACCTATCTAACCTGCTATTCGCGCACATAAAAGTAGTCTCATAAAATCGCTTAGTAAATTCATCGACATTTGCCCAGATACTGGAAGATTGCGCTTCTTTGGTGACCCACTTCAGTAATGCTTCTTCAACAACCTTGTGATCTGCTTTTATCAACTTTTTCTGCCATTTAAATTTTTTTCATGGGCAGAAATTATTAATTGCCTATTTTACCATATGTTACAAACTGCAGATTTGATATTCCCTGCAAATATCAGCTTGATTGCATCATTTTCAATTTTTCTGATTAGGCCTATTTTATCATCAATGGAGAACGTTTTACGCTTACTGCTCCCCATAGGTAAATTTGAGACACTTGTTTGCAGGATTTTTTTAACTGAACTGAGAGCAAAAAGGAGTTTAAATGAGGGTCTTATGAACACATATTAGTGTCCAACCCTTTGACCAATAATGAATAATTACTCATTCCCTCTGACAGAAAATGCCTATTGATCCCACTGACACCTTCGTCTGCCTGGTTAGAAACATCTACTTGGTTTGTTTAGGGACGAGAAAGTGAGATAAAAGAAGCAAACAAGAAAAAATGCTTGTCGCTTAATTCCCCTCTGTATATGGTTTTAAGAAATGGTATATGTACTTATTTTGAAGTAGAAATTTCAAAATTATTACAAAAATAATGGAAAAAAAAATCAGTCAAGGACAGAAAAAGTTCATTATATCCAACTTCCTCACTTTTCTGGTTCCCTATATCTATAAAAAATAACATTATACGTGTATAGCAAGGCACGGGACCGAACATTTTGTTCACTATATCCGGAAGTTCACTATAAACCGTGTACACTATAGTGGGGTTTGGCTGTATTAAATTTATAAATTATCCTTTTTTTTCAGTCTTAAGGTAAAAGAAACAGAATTTAATTGAAATCCAACT
Source organism: Parasteatoda lunata (assembly GCA_949128135.1). Classification (NCBI taxonomy): domain Eukaryota; kingdom Metazoa; phylum Arthropoda; class Arachnida; order Araneae; family Theridiidae; genus Parasteatoda; species Parasteatoda lunata. The sequence goes on from OX421971.1 coordinate 40,137,296, forward strand.
TTGATGAATAATTTGAATTGTTCGGAAAGGAAACAGATAGATAAAAACATGTTTTTCTCATATAACGAATGTTGAAAATTGGGCTGCGTAACTATAAAGGCAGAGTACGGGTAGGCGGCCTAAACATTTAATCAAAGGGACACTTAATACTATGAGGAAAAAGTAATGTACGGTCAGCAGGCGGAAACAAGAAATTGATTTGTTTCAGTTGGCAAAGAAATTTCCAACTGAAACAAATCAATTCTTGTTTCCGCCTGCTAACCGCCTGCTAAAATTTAATTTTTAGTTTTTACTTAATACTTGTGTATTACTGTCACCAAATAATGAGATTTTCTAATAAAATATAATTATTAATATTTTTTAAAATCTAAGTTCATTAAATGAATATTTTTCTATTTTAAATGCATAAACAAAACCTTTTTTATTTATTTTTCTGTAAATTACCCAAGATCTAGTTTTAATGAATAGTTTTGCATGTTTTTAAAAAGAAAAAAAACTCTGATAATACTTGTTTTTCTAATCAAACGAATGTCGATAGTTGGAGCATGTAATTAAAAGCAGGCGGCTTGAACATTGAATGAAAGGAAAGCATGATTCTCTGGGGTATAAGTAATCTCGGGTCAGTGGGTGGAAAAGGAAATAGATTTGTTTCAATAGAAGATAGTTTCCTTGCAAAAATTTCGACTATTTAAAAATTTCGAATAAAATAAGTTATAAATTTCTAGTAAAATCTAATAATCAAAAAAGTTTCTAATAAAATCTACGTTATAAAGTTTTAGTAAAATGTAATACGGAAGAGAGTATCTAATAATATCTAAGTTATAAAGTTTATAATGTTCTGGCAAAATCTAAGGAAAAAGAGAGTTTCTGTTAAATTATTATGTTAAATTATTATTAAATTAAATATGTGTTAATTTTTTTCAATTAACTGTAATAAAGCGGAGAGTTTCTAAGAATATCTGAGTTATAAATTTCTTGCAAAATCTAATAAGGAAGAGAGCTACTATGAAAATCATTGTTAAAAATTTCTCTTAAAATCCAATAAAAACGGAGTTTAGAATAAAATATAATTACTAAATTTATAAATTATCCTTTTCTTTTAGTCTTAAAGGTAAAAGAACCAGAGTTTCATTGAAATTTAACCTTGATAAATAATTTGAATTGTTCGGAAAGGAAACAAACTGATAAAAACTTGTTTTTCCAATATAACGGATGTTGAAAGTTGGGCTGCGTAATTATAAAGGCAGAGTACAGGTAGGCGGCCTGGACATTTGATCAAAGGGACACATAATACTCAGAGGAAAAAGTAATCTCCGGTCAGCGGGCGGAAACATGAAATTGATTTGTTTCAGTTACCAAAGGAAGAGAGTTTCCACGCCAAAGAAAGAACTTTTTTTTTGACGAAAGGACTGTGCAGTCACGTGATCATGACATCCGGACTGATTTTTGCCAATTGCTGCTTCGCCGTCTTTGGATATTTTATTATTATCTACCTCAGTTCTATCCTTACATCGGCAGGAAATTGAAAGATTAATAGAATTCCTTCAACTGCACTGAAAATGTTAAAGGATAATTTCTGATGGAGCAATACCAGAATAGTGAAAACAGAAGGTATGATATTCGCTTAGTTTGTAACCATTAATGAAGAAGAAATAAAAAAGTTACCTTTGAAATATATATTCAGATTGCATTTTAAATTTATCAATATGTGTATTTGGAGTGTAGCTTAATTAAGCCAATACGTTATTTAATCGATAGGAATAAAAAAATAACTGGCACAAAATTTCAATGCGACTATGCAGCACAAAATAAAATGTGAAAAACCTCAAAATACACTGGTTTAAGAAATTAAGAGAATTTGCAGACCTGGTCGATTATCTCTAGAACTACTGCACCAATTTTAATGAAATTTAATATGTACATACATTGATACAATTCAAAACAAATAACCACTCAGCAATTGTAATACAAACTCATAATTATTCATAACACTCGTTGGATTCGGAAAGCATGAAACAGCTGTTGCAGAATAAGCAAAAAAATGGGTTAATACGGATTATGGTCCCCTCTTACAGATAAGCAGGCCTTGCAGCGTGATTTCATATTTAAAATAAGGCAGTTTATCATTTCCTGTGGCAATTGGCCAGAATTGTTCTGTTGCAATTTCATACCTTCCAACTCGTATTAGTGTTGCGCACGATCATACGTGTATGATACGTATAATTGTTGAATGGTAATTTGTTTTGTATTGTATCAATGCATGAACATATCAAAATTCATTAAAATTGGTCAAGTACTCTTAGAGATAATCTACCAAGTCTTCAAATTCTCTTAATTTTTTTTACATCAGTGTAACATGGGCAGGGTAACTAACTTTAATTCTACTGTGAGTAATTTCCGTCGCAAAGCAAATGGTATAAGAATGACGAAAGAAGATGCAATATAATGTCACTTTGACATCTCAGGATTGTGAATTGTAAGTATTAAGTTGGAAAATAATTTTGTAAATGTTATACATTAACTTCGCGCATATTTTACAGTAAACAAACCTACATCTGCTCCATTAGTTCAAGAAGGAAATATTCACATACTAACTTTCTTAGGTGACCAGCTTGTTAACCTTTTAATATTATTTTGTGTGAAATATAAAATTTAATGGTAACCAAACCAAATGCACAATATAAATATTCTAATTCTTCAACCTTTCTGTCAATCTTAACACTATTTTTAGTTTTAAACAATGTATTAACTGAATATTTTCGTCGTGTTTTTGTTGTCCGTGGGTACGCCCGTGAAGAAGTACTCATATTTCTATTTTAACTATTTTTGAGAGATGTTCTCTACGTGAGAGATGTTCTTCCAAATTTCTCTACGTAATAAATTTTAGTAATTATTTGAATTTTGTCTAACCACCACTAAATCACACCCCCATAAATAAGAAGTTCAGGACATTTCAGTATAGTTGGCAACATATGTGTTAAAATTATTTCCATCACCGTCGTGAGTTAGTTAAAAAAAACTAATTCCAATGCTCCATTACGTGCTGTACAACTTCCTTATGAACCTCTTTTGCTCGTAAAAGGCAAGCTCCGCCAAAAAGGTTAAATAATTGGTATGACAGAATGCGGCCCTTCTTCATGTTCAAAATTTCTATATCAATTTTAGCAATCGAAATAATAACTTCGCAAATTAATAACTTTTATAATTGCGAAATAAATCGAAATAATAATCGAAATAATAACTTTTATTTCTATAAAAATACAAAATTTTTCTAAATAAATCCTAATCGTAAAAATAATTATTTAACACTACTTAAATTACTACTTAAGACAACCTAACAAAAAATAAATAAACATAGTGTTGGCAAAAGATAGAAAAATACCCGGGATTATGATTCCACATAAGACAAATATATATAAAGACTAGCGGACCCGACAGACGTTGTCCTGTACACACGTCTTTAATTGGAAAATTTAAAAAATTTTTTGAATAAGCTGTAACAATCTGGATCGTTTTGATGCAAATTTTTATTAAAAAGTTATCATATTATCTAACGTCATTACATATATCTTATCACAATTCGATCAATCGATAGCGTGTGAGTATGTGTATACTATCAGCGAAGTTAAATGTAGAGGTTGTTTTAAATCAAAACTTAAACTTATTTTAATTAAAGGTAAAAAAGTGAAAACTTAAACTATATTATAACAGATATATTTTTTCAATTAACAAAAACTTAAGTTATCGTAATGCCATTACATGTACAATATTTTTGGTTAATCCTTCAGGAGCATACACAAACAAATTCGAGGGTTTTCCAACTCTGGAACACGCAACATATAATTGACCGTGAGAAAAGCACGGGTTTTCTAAATCTAAACCACAAATTGTCATTGTTTGACCTTGTGACTTATTAATAGTCACAGCAAATGCTAAGCGGATTGGAAATTGCAAACGTTTGAATGGTAAAGGCGAATCTGAAGGAATCATTGGGATCTGCGGTAGAAGTACAACTTCATCTTGAAATTTTCCACTTAAAATAGTGGCATCCAAAATGCTACCCATGATTTTTCTTATGACCAGTCGCGTGCCATTACACAATTTCGGAGCATTCAAATTTCTAAGCAAAATTATAGGTGAACCAATCTTCAATCGCAAATTATAGGGTGGTATTCCAGGTAAATCCAGTGAATTTAAAAACTCGGCAGGATAGTTGACAACTTCATCAGGATCAACAGTGTCAATCGATTTAAATGTAATTTCACTACCAGGCAATGATTGTTGTACTTTAAAATTGATTGCGTCAACATCTAAATTTTTTGCGGCTAAAATAGCTCGCTCACGTAGCCATGCATGATTAGCATAATTATGTGGCAAATCTGGAAAGATACTTTTTATTAACTCCTCTTTGGTAGGAACCATGTTGCAAAAATTCTGTGGGAGTCGAATATATTGTGTATCTTCACACAATTGAATTTTACCATTGCCAATGTCTAACAGTTGTTCAGAGAATCTTGACGCTAATGGATCATTTTGAAGTTGAACACGCATATTAAGAGTAAGGCATAATTTACTGACACTTCGCCACAGATAAGATTCTTTCAAACATGCGTATATTTTGTCCGCAAATGTCGCACGTGGAATGACGGGTAATGTTTGTCTGAAATCAGCTGACAGCAGCAGTAGAGCACCACCAAAAAGCCGAGTATTATCTTTGATATCTTTTAGGGACCTGTCGAGAGCTTCAAGCAAATGCTTGTGGGCCATTGTACATTCATCCCAGATAATAATTTTGCATTTTCTCAAAACTTCAGCCATGCCTGAATGCTTCTTTATGTTACACATTGCTTCGGGATTGGTATGTATATTCAAAGGTAATTTAAGTGCTGAATGCGCTGTCCGTCCACTGTCAAGTAAGGTTGCTGCAATTCCTGATGAAGCAATTGCCAATGCAATATGATTTTGAGATCGAATGCCCGCAAGTATTAGTGAGATGAGGAATGTTTTACCAGTGCCACCTGGTGCGTCCAGAAAAAAAATCCATCTTGTTGTGCTGCAATTGACACGTTAATTTGATCATATATATTTCGTTGCTCAGCAGTAAGCAATCGTTCATTGTTAGCAACAAAAGTAGCCATAGAAGTCATATCGAACTGGTGTTCACGTTGAACGTCGCTGTTGATGATATCTGCTGCTTGACGGATTGGCGCTGGCATGCCAAAATTTATGAGCGGCATGTTCGAAATAAGAATACAAATATCCTCAATCATTATTAATGTCTCGTTATATATTTCTGCGGAGAATTCAATACTGAGATTTTGATTAGTAATTCTAATCCGATGCAAAATATCCTCACTCATTGAGTCTTTATATTTATTCCACAGAGCAGATGCTTTAAACGGAAAACACGTTGTCTATATTATTGAAAATAATTGACGAATTTGCTGTGGAGATGAGCTCAGTGCTGCATCTGCAAGTGTGAGGTCCCAATGGTTATCATCCTCCAATAAATGTAACTCACGACACGCATCAAAGAAAGTGCCATATAAAGTACCATTGACTTTTCGCAAGTATTGGAAGGATGTCGGTCCAGGAACGTTAACCAATAACAAACGCAGAAAAAGCATTCGCGTTGCTTAGGAGAAACTGTATATAATCGTCCTAAAGTATTTGTCATAACTATGTCGGCAAATCCTGGGACTGGAGTGCCTCGTTTCCGTGGTTCCCAACTTTTTGACTGTTTATTCCATGTAAAAAATTTAGGAATATCAGTATACATTAATGTCTTTGCAAATTCACCAACAATATCTTGTCGATTACAAAGGTTGAAAAATTCAGTAAGAGTTGTTTTTGGAGCTGTTAAAGCTTGTTGTAGTGCATTCTGTTCTGTGAAATAAACACGCTGTCCATTTTCAAGATGCACAGCCAAATGTACAACAGCAGGATCCCTTTGATGTATAGGAAATGTAAAAATTCGCCAAATAGCTTCATTACTACTTATGTATCGTCCCATTTGATAATGTGTTATTTCGTCATTCTTATTTACATTTTGAACAGCAAATATAGCTTTATCACTGCCCTTATGAACGTACTTACAAATGTACTTGATAGACTTCACCGAACTGCATAACTCAACGTTTATGTGTGCTTTATAGGTTTTGCACAGCAATGGTGAGTATGGAACCACCCAGCGATTATCGATGTCCACTCTTACACCGTTTGATCGACGCAATTCATATGATTGACCGCCATTGTCTACATCTCTACGACGGTAAGATGGATAACCATCGATATTGGTGGTAGTGTCAGTTTGACATGGTTTAGGAAAACGTTTCGTACATTTTCCATTATCCATACATGGTGACATCATGTTGAGAGAACCACATGGACCATGGATCATATAAGTAGTCACAATGTCAAACAATTCTTGATCAACATTCGGATTTGGAATTTCCGCTGAAATAATTTTTTCTATTTCTTCTGGGCGTACTTTGTCCACCAGCCAAATCAAAATATGCGCATGAGGAAAACCTCGTTTTTGCCATTCAACAGAATAAAGCCAACATCGTGTTTCACCAAATACCGAGTGATGTGTAATCAATTTCATCAGAGATTTCAATTTTTGTTTGAACACACGTGCAATGATATCATGGCGATGCATCGATGTTTGACTTGATAACAGCAAATTTTTAATTTTATCCCAGTTTGGATTACACGTAAATGTGATAAAAAGATCTGGTCGGCCGTATGCGCGTACATAAGTCATGGCGTCTTGAATATATTCTTGCATATTACGCGGACTACCAATGTATGATGATGGAAGAATATATGCGGTACCGATGTTGTTGATATCATTCGTTGCATCTACGTTACCGATTATGGCGTCACGCAAATGAATGTACTCCTCAGAACTTTGTTTCGCTTGATTAAATTTTATATAACGCAATCTCTCACTTTCGATTTTTACATACATATCAACAATGTACTGATGAAATACCTGTCTGCATCGGAGAATGTTATTATTTTCATTTTCACGAATCATCAACCGGTATGCGTAGAAGTTCATCGCACTAACTTTCTTGGTTAGTTCTTCACCTGTAAATAAAACTATTTATAAGATAAACAGAAATAATTGGTTCAAAAAAAAATTATAAAATAATCTATAAGTTGTGCCTGTTGTTAGATTCCTTTGTTTAATATTTAAATGATATCCATCTTCTCCTTCCCAATATATCAACGGATATTGCAGTGCGTCGTAAGAACGATGATTGCCTTGAATTATTTGTATTGTATTATCGCTGCGTTGTATGCGAATATCTCGACGTTCACATGGGTCACCAGCCGTAACAACTGCAACTTCATTAACAGTTAGAACATTATATGTGCCTGCGTGCTCTCCATAGGGCACTTTGTCTGCTTTAATAACAATAGCGTAGTTGTCGTTTTGCAGTCTGTTAGAAAGAGTCTTGAACAATCGTATCAATTGGTTATGGTTTTGCAAGAACGTTTCCAAAATGTCCACGATTTCTCGTTCCTCCATCTGCTCTATATGGTTGTATACGCATCGTGCATGAGTTTGTTGCTCCTCATCACCCATAAAGTAAATTTGTAAGAATTTTGGATCGACATTAGGTATTGGAAGCAATGAACCAATTTGGTGGTACACTTGACCTTGAATCTTAAATGTAGATTCAAAATTACGACCATCTTCATTATGAACAATTTTTGTTGCTCCAAATGATGTCATTTGAAAGCAAGAATTGAATTTACGAATTTTCCGCAAAAACAATTTCGATTGAGATACGGTTCCAGCTAATTATGTTTTCAAAGGTTCCGGTGGTGGATTTAACGGTGGAAGTGAAATTTTTCCAGATGCGCAACATAAACCAGCTGATTCACCTTTGTACTTTAAAGCATGAAAATATTGACACTCGTTGTCCATACTAGCGATTAAGATTAATGCATGTGACGAATAATCTATTTCAGGGTCATATTCAAACGCAAGACGATTAAGTGATGCTCGTATCAATGCTCGATTATCTTGTATTCGCCGTTGGTTACGTTCTCTGTTTTCGTTGGTCGCTCGTTGGCGTGTCTCTCGTTGTCTTAATGCATTTGCACGAAGACGTTGATTGCGCTGCTCTGAATTTTCATTTTCACGTGAAGATGCAACTTGATTTCTTGAATTCACATCATCTGTCAAGTGTTCTTCAACTGTTCTATTCAATCGACGATCATGGACCAATTGTGCGTTTCGAGTACGTCGACCAATATTTCTTGCTCTTCCACGAAGACGTGGCATTTCTTTGTAAAACTCGATCTAAAATTATACAGAATACTCACTTCAATTCCGCACTGAATCTACAAAATGTGTAGTTTTTTAAATTTTTTAAAATGCACACTTCAAAACTCTTCAAACACAATAATAACACGAAATTACGAAATATCTTCTTGATTTTGATCACAGCACTAACTATCGACAAAAGAAAAACAAAAGTTGTATGACTTTTATTATTTTTATGCTAGTGAGAACCAAATCAATATGGAAATGAATGAGGGAAAACTGGATCCTACCACGTGATTTCCCGGCCAATAAAAATGTAGCGTTAAACGTTTAACGCTTTCTTGTTGGAAGTCGCATAAGAAGTATAACTTCAATAAAAAATTTATTAAAAAAACAATTGAAATTGAACCGAATTATGAATCTAAACCATTCTCGAATCCTTCTGAAGGTACACAGAAAATTTCATTTAAATCGGTCCAGCCGTTTAGGAGGAGTTCAGTGACTAACACACACACAGAAGAAATATATATATAAAGATATTACCCAATTTCTAACGATCAATTAAAGTATAAATGAAAAACGACAAGAAGTCACCAAAAAAAAGTGTTTCATGTTACTAAGAAAACAACAACAGTTTCTGCTACCAATTATTTACCAAAAAAATATTCATTTCTTTTTGAGTTTAAAAATATCTGCTACACTGTTCCTTATTTTATTTTCAGATATGAAAATTTTCCGCTGACTTACGTGAGCGGAATTGTTTATGAACTGGAACAATGTCGTTTGCATCTGAATTGGAAGAGGGCATAACTTTTGTCACTTACATGATATGGTATAATCTTGCCTACAATTTTCTGCACGCAAAGCTGTCATAATATCATTGGATGTTGCTGTTTGTAAGATATAATACAAAAGAAAAATTGATTTCAATAAAAAAAAGGCTGTCTTCTTTAAATTAAATTCAGTTTTTATTTTTTTTTCCTTTATGTATTTCAATGTTGAACACGCTACTTAAATGATAACAAGTCTCAGAAAGAATCATAAAAATAGAATAGGCAAAATTGAATTTTTATTATAATTTGCATATCAGTACTACTGGTATAAAATATTATTATTCATGACCTATATGAAATACAAATCTGTAGCGAACTCAATCAATAACTTTGCGATTTCTGATGATTCCAATTTCGTTGTTTATCTTTAAAGATTTTTAAACGAATATAGTTTAAGACAATGCTTCTCTCTTATTGTCATTATAAAATAATATTATTCAAGACCTGTATAAAATACAGATCAGTAGTGAACGCAATCAATGGCGTTCCATTTTCTGTTGTAGTTTTTAACAACATTTTGGCTTATCTGTACGGTTTTTCAAAGGAACAAGTTTAAGATAATGCCTCTACTATATTCACCGCTTCTATCCTATTCATCATTATAAAATGCAATTATTCTGGACCTACATTAAATACAGATCATTGTGAGTACAATCAAAGACGTTACAATGTCTGTGGTACTTTTTAACTATATTTTGGCTTATCTGTACGGTTTTTCAATGGAACACGCTTAAGATATAGTTCTTTCATCATTTCAAAATCTGTTAGCATGAGAAGACTTGTTTTGCAATGTTGAAAATGCTACCGGTCGAAGCGTGAATGCTATCTCTTACCACAATTCATTTTTTTCTTTTACGTACTAATAAGTTATGTACCTTGAATAGGCTTAATGTATGTACCTTCAATAGGCTTAATTAGGATACAGAATATTTTAGGTAATAAAAACAGACACAAAAAGCCGATTTATAGTTTCTCTGTATAAACATTGACTTTTTTAGGGTTTGTTTTTTATCACCGTTATGTTAATTACAATTTTCAGATATTCCACTATATCACAAAAAAATTTTTAAGTGATAAAAAAAAAAGACTTTTCTATTATTTATAACACATTTTCCATTATAAATACACAAATAGATTTTAATAAATATTTTTTAATTTGTGCAATAATTGCAAGTATTTGAATGATGAGTTACATAATTTTCAAAGAGTTTTAAAATATGTAGTGCTTGCTGAAAAAATCCGAAATTTAAATGAAAATTCTGAGATTTAATCTTCTAACTTTCTCTCTCCCTCCAGAATCAATATCAATTAATTATTATTATCAATAAATATTTCATTATTTTTTCAGTTTTTTCCCTAACAAAGCGGAAAAAGAAGCATATGTTTTCAAAATATTTCTTTTTTAAAACAAAATCAATTATTATTAATTATCATGATTCAATTTTGAACATTTACAATTTATTTGGATAATTATACTCAAAATTTATGAACTTATAAAATGAATATATTAATCCAATATAGTATGCATAATTCATTTACAGAAAAATATAAGAATCAATACCTCAAACACATTAATATTATTCGCATAAAATGCTTTTAAAATTAATTTGAATATGTATCACTAATTCCTTTCACTCATTCAAAAAAATTAAACCGAAAGAAAAAAATTTAATTAAACTAATAGTTAATAATTTTCTTGGCTTATTCTATATATTTTATGCACAGTTTTGCTACTAAAAATAGTATAAGTATGTATCAGTCAAAGCTACATCCATGTTAAAATATTTTAAGAGTAATGATCCATCATTATCTTTAGAGAAAAAAAATTCAACTGAATTTAAGTTTATATAGTTGAATAAGTATGCCCTTTCTAAAGACTTTTATAAATATGAAAATTCAAATCCTTACTTCAAAAAAGAATCAAAATTTTAAAACTTATAAATATCCTCTTCCATTCAGAATTTTATTCGCGTTAGAATAGTTTCTATTCTAAAGGTTACTGCAGTAAACATTTTTTTTTACCGCTTTATGAAATATTATATTGTGCTTCACATTACCATTTTCTTCGAATCATTATAATATTTGTTAGGATTGTTGTATAAATAGTGTAGCATTTGTAAACACTAAAGTAGTTATTTTATAAATTTGAATACGATAATTTTCTTTATTTATGCAGTGGGTTTTATAGGCATCGACAGTTTGCAACGAGCTAGATTTTTTAATTAGAATGCAAGAAATAGTTATTTAAATCTATAAAATTTATAAATGCATAAACACAGCTATACATTCATTCGGTCCAGTTACTGATTTTTATTACAATTACTTACTATTACTTTTTTTATTACAGTGGTAATGTTTCAATGGCCTTAAACGTAATAGTTTAGTTATTTATTTAGTATTTTGAGTGACTGAAAAATTAGGAATTTGAAATGGTTATTACAAATATTCACGAGGGATTGTCCATAATTTCTTATACAATTAGCGAAAAAAAAATTTCAGTTTCTATGAAACCTTTTAATTCTTTTTTTTTTTTTGTATTTAATAATCTATGCAATTATTTCAGTTTATTACGTAGTATTGTATTATGATTGTAAAGTTTGGTAAGAAAATTAATAAATAAGGATTTCTGTGCAAACAATGCAAGCTGGATACTCTATTTAAATCATTCCTTACTTAGAAAAACAAAAATGTTTGAAATGAGGCTAAATATTATCAGAAAAAATTTAACTAAATAGATATAAGGATCATTACAAGAAATGTTTTACACATTTAGTATTTTTTCTTAAAATTTCAATATCTAAAAAGATGATTTGAACACGTGCATTGCATTGTATTCTTTTAACTCTGTTGTGCAAAAATACTGGGAAACTAGAAGGCTAATGGCTTAATTGCTAAACACCTGGTATTTGAAAATAAATAAATATCTAAAAGAAAAAAGAAAAATGAAAAGGGAAGGAATGTGAACTGGGTGGAAATGGCAATGGACCCAAAACAGTGGAATCAAAATTGCGAGACCATAAAGCATAGCTTCGCATTCAAATACGGCAACGATTGGGTTTAAAGAAGTTGAAAATGCTCTTTACTTTATACGAAGGAAAATTATTATTTCAATTCTTATAAAATTAGAAATAATTATAATACAAATAGTCATTTGGGCACTACATTTTAAAAATGAATTCTTTTTTTTTTAAATTTTATTAAATTATTTTAAGTGACTGAGCATTTGCGGTACCTCAAAAGTCATTGTTAAGTTTTGGGTTATCCTGTTGTAGCTTCAAGTGCATCAATTGACTCATTACCTTAGTTTAATGTTTAGTTTTTAACAAATGGGAATGAATTTGTTTTGCAGAAGCTTTTGATGAAAGAAATAAAAATTCAACTCCTATGCACGCTAAAAATTTATGCGACCGCCATAGCTACTTTAATTTATAGAAATACGCTAAAGCAACTCATTTAAGTAAACATTTCACTAGTTACTATACTACTTTTAAACTTTGTTCGCAAAATTCCGTTGAAATTTAAAATTTCTCGAATAAAAGTTTAACTTTTTGCATCTAAAGAAGAAAACTTTTTTAAAAGTAACAAAATTGTACTGTGTAGTTGCAAAGCCTTCAATAGTATAAGCACCTACTAAATTTCCAAACTTTATATCTGGGATGATCTTTCATTTCTTTTTATTTCCTATATCTTTCATATTTAACTTAAAATTTAGATTTTAAAAGACAAGTTAATATCACAAAAATAAGTTAATATTAAAAAAAAAAGAATGCAATTTTTTTAGACTTTTTACAAAATGTCAAATCTCAAGAAATAGTCTCTGGTTAATTTGATAAATTGTTTGATTTTAGGTCTAATTTCAAATTGCTATTCGTAAACTTTTCTGCATACTCTGTTACCGCAATAAAAGAGCTGATTCAATTTAACAAATATAAGATAGCATTCGAAAAAAATGCAAAAAATTGGATTTTTTTTTTCGAAAATCGCAGGTTAAGTGTCGTCATTTACCGAATTAAAAAAAAAAACTTTGGTTAATAAATAAATCCTTCGACTCCAGGTCTAATTTTATATTTTTGCTTCAATTTCTCTAAATTCCGCTATAGAAATTCCCTACGTATATCCTTTATGAGTTACTAGTGAAATTCCTTGAATTATAGAACATTATGTATATTATAAATTCCTAAATTTTATAACTGTTTACTCTTGAATGTCTATTGTTTGAGCTCAAATTTTGAAACGTCTCTTTTGTAACTTTAAAAATAAAAAAATACATAATAACGTCACTATTTGTGCAACGTAAAAATTGTCAAGCTTGAATGGATGGCGATTTCAATAAAGAAGTAAGTATAAACAAACATTTGGAAATACACCTAGAAAAGAGCCGGAAGGATAGTCAATATTAGCTTATTGTCGCTTATTGTTACTAGACAATATTTTTGAACCCTTGATATTGTTTTTATTTTTTATTTTTTGAAGCATAAAAGTAAATAAGAGAATGAGCTCAAATAATTTACTATTCGTAAGATATCTATTCTAACTTTTGATCCTGGTAAAATGCAATATCGTTTAGAATAATTTAGATTTAAATTTTAAAAGGGCTGCCTAATTTTTTTTTAAAAAATCGCTTATTTGTCTAACATAATTCTGCTATTTCTGGATTGTTGAGTTGGGTACATAACACAAGTTTATTTAATTAAAGCGTATTTTTTTTAGTATTAATTTTGCGCGAATAGTACTATTGTTTTGTAGCATATTAAGCTTATTCATTCCAATGTAATATTTACTTCATAGTTTATTTTCTTTTTATATTTAATACAACATTTATATTTGAAATTGTGTATTTTTTACTTGCCTGACCTGCTTATTAGAGTCGCGATTGCTCAAGGGAAAGAGCGTTCGCATTCCAATGAGGTGAACCACGGATTCGAATCCAATCGATGGCTGGTCGATACGAATCCGCACCGACCACAGTGTTGACGTGAAATATCGCCAGTGATAGGCGGATCATGGGTTCGAGTCCCTTTGCCATTAGGCTAACCGTGAGAGGTTCTCGTGGTCTTCCTCTCCATTTAACGCAAATGCGAGTCAGTTCCATCAAAGAGTCCTCCATGAAGGCAGATTTCTCATACTACTTGATCCAGGAGTTCCCTTGCCTTCTTGATTTGGTTGAAGGCTACAAGGCTACGGAGTTGAACATTAGTAGTCGTAAACCAATAAATTGGGTCGGCTGTTCAACGATGGAATTAAAATTAAAAATCTTTTTATTAAGATCCATACAACTAAGTATAATATCTACAGATATAACGAGATGCATCTAGAAAATTACACGATAAGAAAATAAAAATAATTTGCACCTCTTGAAGGGAATGCTAGCTGAAACAGCAAATTGACATCAGTAAATAATTGAGCATACGATAGTCGACGAAGGAGATAGCAGCCGGATAAAATAACTCGAAAGTTTTGCTACAGGAAAGAGAACGGCTGTCTTTGTTGTAGGAATTACCATCTACAATCGTGATGTTAATTTTCAGGCTGAAAAATTGCTTTCATAGGCATCTATACAGAGTGTGTTAGGTACTGACTAACTTTAATGTATATATTTAAAACTCTTGTCAAAAAAGGAATTATAGGAGTTAAAAATATGCGTTAAAAATTGAAAAGTAACATTTAAGCAGGGTCAAAACGAAATAAAACAAATTATAGCTGAAAAAGCGGCTCTGAAATTAGTTTAATTATAATTGTCTAATAAAGCTTAAAGGTGTTCTTAGTAAAAATCTTTAGACTCCGCTATTTTTTCTCTAGAAACAACAGGATTTGATATTTTTAATAATCACTCTTTCCTCAGTGGTGATTCTTTAGATTTTTGATAGTGCTATTATTTTTCTTCACTTAAATTATAATTTTCAAGCCTAAATGTGTGAACATTTTTACTACACTTAAGAAAAAATATAAAAAATTGAGACAGCTTTTAAAATTTTTTTGTCACGATATAAAAAAACTTGTTTTAGCGAACAATCTGTCTTTTTTTATGATTCATTTGAATTTTTGATAGTTTGATAATTTTTTTTAAAAAATTCATATGAATTTTTGATTCATGTGGTTGAGTTTATAGCTCGAATGAAAATGTTATACGTGTAAGGTTAAAAATTGTAATTTCGCTTCAAAATTACGGCAATTAAACTTATTTAGCTTATTCTTTATTTTTATTTTCCTTGGAACAGAGTTTTATAAAACACTGATAAAAGTAATTATTGAGTAAAACTTTGCATGAACTTGCATATGAATATATAAATAATGCTCACAAAATATATTAATAAATGAAAGAAAGACTCTAAATATATTTTTATCTAATCATCGAATTTACTCTTACTGGGATTCAATCTTTACGGTTCGGGGATTTGAACTAACATATGCAAATTAGTCAGGGTAGACAATATTTTAAGATACGAAATTATTCACGACAACGTATTTTCTCCGAATAAACACATATTTATTGACTCATTATAATTCCTGACCATTGGCGTAGCAGCAATATGTAATATTGCTGCTACTCCACTTCAGGCTCTAATAGTTTGACTCCACGCCAGGCTATAATAGGCTCTAATAGTTTGGCTCCACGCCAGGCTATAATAGGCTCTAATAGTTTGGCTCCACGCCAGGCTATAATAGGCTCTAATAGTTTGGCTCCACGCCAGGCTATAATAGGCTCTAATAGTTTGGCTCCACGCCAGGCTATAATAGGCTCTAGTAGTTTGGCTCCACGCCAGACTATGATAGGCTCTAATAGTTTAGCTCCACGGCAGGCTATAATAGGCTCTAATAGTTTGGTCATGAAAGCTGTCAAAAGCTTAGATCCCTTCATGTTAATTTTATTTCATCATTTATCGAGAATATTATGAACAAATAGATAACTCTTTGCAAGCAATTATAAAATTCGTTTATTCACAGATGATTCCATGCATTATTTTATATCGTTTCATTTAATAATAGTTGAATAAATTTTGAATAGTGAAGTAATCGAATTTTTACATATTTTTAAAGATTGCAATTTTATATGACAAAATACAAAATTTAAAATAAAATCTGTCGATTAACTAATAGAGTCAGTTAAAATAAATTAAAATTTAAGAAACTGACTGCCATAAAATATGATTTCTCGGAAACTATTCAATTAATTTTGTTCAATTTTTTTTATTTTGTCATAATTACATTCTTTAAAAAGATGTAAAACTTGAATACCTTGGAATTCAAAAATATTTCCAGGATCATAAAATAATATAATAATAAATATTAAAATATTTTTTGAATAAAATTATCTTTGCATAAATGAATTTTATAGTTCTATGAAGAAACACGCAAGAAGTAAAATTAACATTAATGGCGCCAAGCTTTCATCCTCTCTCCTTACCAAACCATTGAAACCATATTTTTCATTTTACTGTAACCCCCTATATTTTGGGGATTAGAAATTCAAATCCGTCTAAAAAATTTATGTTTATTTAGAGGAAGTGCATTTTTGTTCTTGATTTTGTGACTTAAAATATCGTCTGCACTAAATAATTAGGATATTTGAGGTCATTCCGTTAGACTATTACGATTGAATTTTAGTACCTGAAAATCAAATCACATATATTACAAGTTATACATGCCCTGTTCATTTTTTGCATTAGAAAAGAAATACAATTGATTAAAAGATTTGCCTCAATTTCTTTCATAAGTAAATAAGAAAAATTTCTAATGGAAAATGAGGCTTAAAAACGTTCAAAAATATTGGAGAATTAAAATTTTTATTTTTAAATTAATTTTAAAGGGCTTATTAGCAAGTCTAAGTAGAAATCCTATTAAAAAAAAAGAAATACAATTTTTGTAGCTTTTGTGAAGTCTCTTTCATATTTTACTAAGTCTAGTTACATTCTTTATTTCTTTATAGGTTATTGATTTTCTAAAGAATGCAAATTAAAACTATATTTTCGACGAGAGGGGGCGAGTTACAATGCACAAAGTAGAGAAATATTCTATGGAAAATGCTCAAAGTAAAATTGCCTATAACAATTAATTTATTTTTTTTTCCTAACACGCACACTTTTTTAAGAAATATATGTCGATTTAAAAAATTAAGCGTGCATAAATTCATCTACTAATTATTACTATCATCAAATTAACTGACTAGAAAAAGATTTACCAAAGAGTATAAAAAGGAAATTGAAAGGAAAAGGAAGATCAAATAAATTTTGGGTATAGAACGTTATTTGTACACTTAAATTTCTTTTTAGACACTTGATATAAGAAAGATTTATTTGTGTTCAAAATAAAAGCGAAGTAAGGAGTTTGAATCTATAAACCATTTCTATATAGTGTTCATGGCCGGGATAGTCTGGTCGGTGGGGCGCTGGGCCCATGTCCGTGAGTTCGTGGGTTCGAACTCCACCGGCCGAAGACTCCCCGTGTGGTAAAGTGACTGATGCACGTTAAATATGTTGGGTCGCAAAGTCCTTCATGTTCCCATAACAAATCAATATCTCTGGGGATACTGGATTGGAGATCGATCGTACTCTGATTCAGGTCAAAATTACGATCTGTGGATGAATGAATGGATGTATGAATGGGTTCGCCCTATAAACAGGTGTGACGTACGGTGTGGGAGAAGTCGAATTCTTGGCCATAGATGGCGCCACTGGAAAACAAGAGCAATCGTACCCCCTCTGCCTAAACAGGCATACGTCAACAACAACATATAGTGTTTAAGCTCAAATCGTACTTTTAACAGAAAACTTCGGTGTTCAGCAAAAAATATTGATTTTTATTTATTTAAAAACTCTATAGTGCAAAATCTTAGTATAGAATAACATACCAAAAATAAGTACTAAATAGTTTTGATGGCACATTTTTTTTTTAAATTTTTCAACGGCAATATTGCATAAATGTGGCTAAAATTACTCTTTCAAGCCATGGGTGGTTATGGGTTAGATAGGCATCAATAATGGCATGGCGATTTCTAACAGTTTTTCTAAATGAATAAGTACCTGTACTTCATTAATTTTACTTTTTCTCACATTTTGCTTCTGGAGCTTTCGACTTCCAATGAGATGAACCGGGTGCGAATGGCATAGATGGTTCGTCGATAAGAATTTAGCAATCGGCTAGCTCGGACCAAATTTAATCCTCAATGGTAGACCGATCATAGGTTAGAGTCCTTTTGCCATTTGGCTAACGGTGGGAGGTTTTCGTAGTTTTCCACCCCATATAACGCAAATGCATGATAGTTCCATCAAAAAGTTCTTCACGAAGGCAAATTTCTCCCACTACTTGATACAGAAATTTTCTTGTATCCTGGATAGGGTTCAAAATTGGAAGACTACGTAGTTGCACATTAGTAGTCGTAAACTCAAAATTGGGTAGACAGTTCAACAACGGTAATAAAATAAAATAATAATTGTTTAGCTATAACCCAAATAAAGTGAACATTATTGCTGACAATAATCGAATGGAATTCTTTTTTACGATTCTCCAGAACAAATTAGTACCACTTTTTTTTATTAATTCTGCCTTTTAATACCTAACTAATTTTGTTTCATTTCAATTACCATTGATTTCAAATTGTCTAGCTTTAACAAAACAATTTTTGAAATATATTTTATGAGTAAAATAAATAAGTTGGAGATAATTTTAGGAATATTATTTTGGTGACGTAGTCCATATATGCTACCACATTAATGGCGTCCAGTGAGTCTGTGTGACATAACGAATAAAAAATAATTAAATATTAAAGAATGTGTAATAAACTGCTGAGTAATAGGCGAGAAAACTCGACAGATTTTATCTATAAATAATTAAAAAAATTTAATTTTTTGTAGCTCAATTTAAACCATGACTAATGCTTAATGAATGAGGAAATAGCATTTTTTTAAGTAGCTCTCCTGTACAATCATTTATGAGAGAACATCGATAACGAATCTTATGGATTACCCCTTGCAGCCGCTGCGCAAATTGCAGGGTGATAGAACAAATAATAAGTATAGAATATAATAGTAAGACTAGAATATAATAGAAAGAAAAATAATAGTAAAAGAGACACGCAAAATCTTATTTTAATTATTATAGATTTAAAAAAACCGCTATTTAGGCAAGGATAAACTAATCCTTATTCAGGCACTTTAGAGTGAACTTTGATACATTATTTGTATTAAGAATTGACTTCTGTACTCAGTACTGTTTCTCAATACATTTTTTTATGTTCACTAATTAACCTCAATATTAAACATTCAATTATAAAAACAGTTAATTTTCAATACCTCAAACATAATTTTCACAAAAAATAGGCTAAATGCCATAAATTAATTAAAATAGGATTTACAATTTAAATAACAATATTCCAAATTTATTTGAAGAATTATCACGCATGGAAAGTATTTTCACTTTTTAGAAGGCTGATGATTTCACAGAAGTGTAGAAAGTTGATAATACCAGTTATTACGCTAAGCACGCAATACGGCTGAATTATCGAACGATAACTATTTCTTCGCTTTATTCTTTTAAGAAGCGCTAAATGTCAAAGAGGAAATTTATTTCATGAAGAAAGTACGCTTGATTTAAAACTATATATCTTTTTTTTTAGTTTTTGTTCACTGCTTGAATTGGTAAGTCACGTTCTAAAATAAAAACCACGGAAATGGAAAATTATTTACGGTGTACTTATATTACTATTTTCGTTTCTAAAATATAGGCCTATATTGACATACTTAAACATACTATTCATTAATTTAATAATGTCTAAAAAAATATTTTCACAGTATGAGTTAAATCTTTCAGCTTTCTTTGCAAACTGAAGGCTTATTTATATTTAGGGTGTGTTTTTCGCGATTTTCTGATGAGAAGTTGAATTTAATCAGAAATTCATTTAGTTTATCTGTTTAAATTGGTTTTCGCTAGATAACTTTCATGAAATAAAAAAAAAATCCTAATGCTAAATGCGTTATTGTCGAGAAATAAGTCACAGAATTTTGATATATGAGCGAATCTCAGGAATCATTAATCGAATTCGATCTATTCTCTAGGTTGTCCAGACCGTAACCCTGTCAAACCGTAACCACAGGATCAATTAATTGAATTTAACATAATAAGGGCATCAAAATTTTCGATGTTCACGATTATTTTCTGATATTTTATAGATTTTCAAACAATTCTGGAGGTGTAAAAATAGTGTGCTTATTATTTTTTGTTATTTTTTTTATTATCAAAGGTTAGTAACCTCAGGATTGATTAATTGAATTTAACATAATAAGGGCATCAAAATTTTCGATGTTCACGATTATTTTCTGATATTCTATATATTTTCAAACAATTCTGGAGGCTGTAAAAATAGTGTGCCTATTATTTGTTATTATTTTTTTTTATTATTATCAAAAGTTACAGGTTTTAGAGATCTGCACATATAACGTAGAAGTTTTACTCATAGCCGATAGAAAGAATAATCAGCTGTATTATTTTCATTTGAGAGTTAGGCATTGAAATTTCGTTACAAATGAAAGCAAATCAACAAAATTAATTGAAAATAAAGGAAGTGATCCGCATTTTGGAATCACTTCTCTGAATATCCAAAACATTACTGAGAATTATAATCCTATTAAACAAAAGTGGTTAATAACATGCTGGTTTGCTGCACGAAGAAAAAAATTCTTGTATATTAATGTCATTTCTGTCAAAAAAATATATAATTCTGGTTAATAATACCAAAATATACCGTATTTAATCCTTTCGTTTAATAATTTTTCCTTTTGTAGGGTCACGCTTTGTAATATTGTTTTCATAATTGTAATTTATTTTACCACATATTTAGTAAAAAATGCAAAACTGAAAATTAAATTTAATCCAATAAATGGTTTTTAATGCATGCTCTAAGAAACAGTGATAGAAATGTTACTTATCATAAAACTATATTAAATTGTTAATGTTAACAAAGCAATTCAGCAAAAATTATCTAGGATTTTTGGTTTTCTCATGTAGCCAAAAAACTCGGTAAATTTTAAAAAATCACGGTAAAAAAGTCTCATCAAAATAGGGTAATTTTTACCAAGTTCTAGTAGATTTTACCAAATGTATTTTTCAATGCGCAGTAATCGTTTTTTTTTCTTTTAACGTTTGAAGTATGATTAGATTATTTCACTCGAATAATTAGTTTGTTAATAGAAAAATAAAAAATGAAAGTATATGGAATCTTTTTATGCTTTTCTTAATTAAATTTTAACACATGGGAAAAAATAATCAAAATTTCAATAATTGTATTATAAACTTAGTGTCTCTGGCCAGTATATATTAACTGCGTTTTGAGGCTGTAAGCCATTTTTACAAACGAAAAAGAAAATAATAAAAAATAAAAATATTACAAAAATCCATTAGACATGCATTTAGAAATTGAACTGAATAGAAGACAAATGATTTTTTTTTTAGTCAAATTAAAACAACAACATAGTGCTCGTTACTGTATTAGTTTTTAATTTTTGAAGGGGGGATCGGTTTTCAAACAATTATGAAGAGATAAGAATGTATGAAAATTGGTTGAGAATCACTGAGTCTTATAATCGTTCTTAAGGTGTTTTTGTGACGTAAGCAGCCCCATGCGTGTTCTTCTATTTATTTTAAGACTTTTTTTGTTCTCTTTCTTGTATCATTCCTAATTTCTAGTACTGCTTCGTTTTGCTACTTACACTAAGTAATACCAAATACTTTTTTAAAATTTTTATCACTGAACATTTTCATTATATTTAGAGCAATGAAGGCATGAATTTTTATGAACACTTTTTAATTATAGTATTTTTATAACTCTATTTAATAAACTCTATTTTCAATCCAGCGTGAAACTAAAATTCTAAGTTGTATTTTTATTTAAAAGAAAATTCAGAATAAATTAATAAATGAAAATGCAAAAGGAAAAACAAATTTTATGGGATGTTGCATATCACCTATTGCTTTTGAAAATAAAGTATATTGCATATCAGCCATTGCACTTGTGAAAAAAAAAAACATAATGCGTAGCAGCTATTGCACTTAAGAAAAGAAGCATGTTGCATATCATCTATTGATCTTGAGAATAAAGCATGTTGCATACCATCTATTACACTCAAGAAGTGAAAAAATCTTGTTAAGCAATTTGTTAATTTTTGAAATGATTATGAATTTAAAAATTGCACTAATAATAATCTATTATTTAAATATCGCGAATACATAATTGTGTGCAAAAAATAATCCGAATTAATAAAAGCATAAATTACTAAATTCTTCATTAAGAAGTTAATATATTTTAAAAAGATTTTTTTTTACATAAAACAATTTTGCACTCATGAATTTGCAATAAATCGAATCATAACAGCAGTAATGATTCCTTTTCTTATAGATAATAATTTGTTAGACTTTTTATATAGGGATAATTATATTTTTAAAAAAATACGTTAATTTATATTTTAAAATATAAATACATTTTAATGTATAAGCTTTAATTATTAATTTCATAAAATGTCTTTAGAATTTTCCTTCAATATTTATCTAAACATTAAAGACAAAATAGCAATTTTTCAACGTCATTACACAATAAAGTATATCATTAAATTTTCTGCAATATAATTACTAAACAAACCATTTCACAAATGAAAGTTTCCTGGAAATTATGAAAGTACCTCTAACAACTTTATTTTAATTGTTTCATTTTTATACCATATTGTTGACGCAAGGAAATTAATTGCATTAGAAAAAAATCTACTCCCATCAGATCAGGATTTTTAATTTTTTTTTTTCCTACAAATTATGAGTTTTATCAAAATACATAAAACCAAATTAAGTGAAAATAGAAATACACTTAAATTGATGCTGAACTCAGGGGAATATTGTGTGCAAACAAAAATTCAACTGTTCTAGGAAACGTAAAAATATCACGTTAATTAATAATTCTTCGTTTTTTGCTAGGTAAATAGTATTTAATTAAATTGATGAAGCATGTTGGATAAGTTGCATAAATATTAATATTGTTTGCTCAAATGCGAAAAACATTTTTATTAAATAAGATAAAAATTAGGGTTTTAGATGACATTGATAATTAGAACAAAAGAGATATAAGTTTAATAAATATGTAACGTATAAAACTGACTAATTCATTAATTTTTATATTTTGCAGAATTGCAGCCCAGTTTAGAAAGGAATAACCCACGTAATTTAAATGACTTTATTTAAAAAATAAAATGAGTTTAAATTAATTAGTTATTTTCTAATATTGCAAAACCACTTGATTTCAGATGCACGTAAAGATACGTTTTACCAGTATATTATGACAGTCTTGCCTTTTTCAAAGTAAATGTGGATGAAAAAATATTTCTTCTAAAAAATTCTGTATATATATTTTTTTTTTGGCCTAAACATTTGCAAGAACTACTTTAACTACTTTTATATTGCCCAGTTTTAAACATTTTTTTTCGTCAAACTTTAAAGAAAATATTTTGTAAATAATTTTAAAATTTTCTAAAAAGATTTTTTAATTTTATTGAATGTTTTTAGTTATATCAAGAAAAGCAAGAAAAAAAATTAGTTTTCTATAAAAATGTTCCTAATTCTATGTAACTAAATGTACGAAATGTTGGGAATATAGTAACCAAAATAATTGTTATAATTTACAAATTTATTGCTACAGTTTTTGACGAACGGTATTGCAGATTATCAACTAATAATAATAAGAAATATCTATGAAAACAATATTTTATTCTAAGATAACGTAACGTACAGTATTCCAAAAAACAAAGCGTATCTTATTCTTATAAACAAAGATAAACGTTGTTCAAACTTCAGTTATTCCGCAGTTTGCTTATGCGTACCGCAACATCCTCCCCACCCTGGTCAACCTCCAAAGGTATGACCAGTTGGATTGGACGGGTAATATGCTTTCCTTCGACACGAAGAATACAAGTACGAATTTTTCCGTCCCGACCGTTAATTAATTTAACCACGAGAGCTTTTTTCCACACGTGTCTCAGTCGTACATCTTCTTGCAGTAGAACCAAATCTCCTACTCGTACTCGTGGTGATTGCTGAACATTTTTTACTTGATGATGTGAACGCAGTTCCAGCAAATACTCTTTAGTCCACCTTTTCCAAAACATATCAAGTACATCTTGTTTTTTTCTGTAAATATTAGTGAGTTTATCACCTTTAAGCTCATGTCCAGATGGAACAGTAGTAAGCTTTCGACCAGTTAGGAAATGAGATGGTGTCAAAGCTTCTTCTGTGTCATTCTCACCATGCTCATAAATCAAAGGTCTACTGTTGAGCGAGGCTTCTATTCCCACCAATACTGTAGCTAAGGTTTCCTCATCTAGTAATGCGCGACCAAGTGACTTTCGAAGGCACCGTTTAGTTAGACCTATTAATCGTTCCCACCATCCTCCCCACCAAGCTGCTCGTGGTGCAATAAACTTCCACTTTATACCATTATGAGCATAGAATTGCTGCCCTTCCGCTGAAGTCAATGCATTCCATAGAAAATTCCTTGTTTGCAGCATGGAAGCTGGTGGCATTGTCAGTATATATGATGTGTGGAAGTCCTCTTCTACTGACAAATCTTTGTAGGGCCAAAAGAAACTTGTCTGTAGAAAGGTCGGAAACAAGCTCAATGTGCAAGGCTCTAGTAGTTGAACATGTAAATAATGCGATGTAGTCTGTTTTTGTAGGTTTGAATGTTTTAACATAAACTGGACCTGCAAAATCTATCCCAGTCGTATCAAAGGGTACACAAGGAGTAAGTCTATCTAATGGAAGGGGTGCTTCTATTTCATTTGAGCATATAGCATGGGATAGTTTGTACGGTAAGCATGTATTAATTACCCGCTTTATGGATTGACGACCTCGGAGTATCCAAAATTCGGAACGTAAGTCTGACAGAACTACACGAACTCCCATGTGATGAAGACGAATATGAGTATGTCTAATCAACAAGTGCACAAAACGATGAGATCCTTCAAGTAATATTGGATGTCGTTGTTTAAACGATATTTGTGCGAAGTGTAGTCTACCAACAAGTCGTAAAATATTGTCCTTAAGGAAAGGGTGAAAACGAGAAATTGTTGATGATTTAGATAAGGATTGATTATTCTTCAGGGCATTGTATTCTGCAAAAAAACATTGTTTTTGTACAGCTGAAATCCAATAATTTCTTGCTTTATTCATCTCATCAGCTGTTAATTCTGAAGTAGAATGTTGTCGATATTTACAATTGTATATAAAGCGATAGATCCAAGCTGTTATTCTTAAGAGTTTTAAATATGAACTGTATCGTGAAATATCTATAAGAGGTTCAGTAGTAACAGAACATAAAATTTCCTTTACTGGTAATTTTCTAGCTTCTTTAATTATAGAGTCGTTTTCTTTTACGGATAATGTTTTCAATGGCCATGTATTATGAGGTTGAAGTAACCATTCAGGACCATTAAACCAGTTCTTCAAATTTGTAAGTTCTGATGGATTTGTCCCACGAGAAAGATGATCAGCTGGATTTTGAGGACCTGGGCAGTAACGCCATTGAGACGGAGAAGAATATTGATGTATTTCAGTAACACGATTACATACGAAAGTTTTCCACCGATTGGGATCGCCTTTTATCCAATTCAATGTTACTGTTGAATCACTCCAAAACGTTGCTGATGAAGACTGGATATTAGTTTCTTTACAAACATAGTGAAATAATCGTGCTCCTGTTAAAGCTGATAACAGTTCAAGACGTGGAAGAGTAATTTTCTTAACAGTAGACAGGCGATTACGACTGCACACTAATCTAACTGTAATATTATTGCCTGTTGTTGAGCGCATGTAAATTGAAGCACCATATGCTCGCTCTGAAGCATCACAGAATATGTGGAATTCGATGTTTGATAAATTCGAAACTCCTATCCACCTGGGAATTTTCACATCCTTTAATAATGACAGTTCTCTACTCCATCTGTTGTATTTCGATGCAATGTCCGGTGGTAATATCTCATCCCATTGTATACCACAAAACCATGTGTCTTGAAACATTATCTTCCCCAAAACTAAAACTGGTGCAAAGAGGCCTAGAGGATCATAAAATTTTGCTATTGATTGTAAAAGAGAACGTTTCGTAGAGGGGTTGCTGTTTAAATTTAGCAAAATTTCATCTATGTTTTGGTTAAATGTATCACTTTCAGTATTCCAATTAACTCCTAATACCATAGATTCTCGTTTAAAATCAGTGTCGTTTTGATTCCAGATTTCTTTTAATTCTCTGGAGTTACTGTTCCATTTTGCTAAAGGTAGTTTTATACGTGACATCAAATCCTGAATTTCATGGTAAATCTTTATAGCATCACTTTCTGTATTTACTGTCATGATGAAATCGTCCATAAAAATATTCCGTTTAAGGTGTTTAGAAGCAAGTTTATGTGACTCTGAGTGTATTTCAACTAATTCTTTTAATGTTGCTGATAGTAAAAAGGGGCTTGATGTTAAACCGAATGGTAAACGAGAAAATCGATACGTAATTATGTTATCTTCTAGAATTCTGTTTGTACCATCAGCATCATTTTCTATTTCAAACCACAGAAATCTAGTTGCATCTCTGTCATCTTCATTCAAAATTAGCTGCAAAAAGGCTTGGACTCCATCACATGTAATAGCATATTTACAAAATCGAAATCGTAATAATGTTCCAAGAATTTCTGGGAGTAAATTTGGACCTTGTTCTAATGCGTTGTTAAGAGAAAGACTCTTTGTCGTATGGGAAGAGGCATCGAAAACTACTCTCCACTTAAGTGAGTTATTTTTTTGTTTTTAAACTATATGATGAGGTAAGTAAAAAACTTTGTCTTGGTTTTTGGGTTCAGGAACCACCCTTTCAACTTGTTCCTTTGTAATATAATCTTGCATCTGTTTAACATAAATGTGTTCTAATTCTGGTTTATCTTTCAATCTTTTAGACAACAGTTTTAAACGACTCAGTGCAACATAATAGTTTTCTGATGAAAGGCTAACATTAGGTTTCCAGGGTAGTTTTACCACTCGTCTTTCGTCTACTAATTCATACAAATCATAAAATTCTTGCATAATTTCGTTATCACGGAATGACATATTTCTCTCTTGCGAAATATTTATACCAATAGTTTCTAAATCCCAAAAACCTTTTGCCTCTTCATCAAATTGATGTGATAAATTGTTTGTGGTAACGTTATGCACTGAAGAAGCGTTAATACATTTAGTTGTAGTGCAAGAACGACGCCCACTTAAAATCCAACCAAATTTAGAAGGTATTAAAACAAATGACTCAGATAATCTTGTCGAACCTTCAGAGTATACCACGTTCCAGTAGAAATCAGTGCCGATTAAAATTTCTATAGGTAAATTTTGGAAATTATCGTAAGGATCAGCCAATTCATAGTTTTGCTTCATGGCAAGATCATGAATGTCTTTTGGTACACTAGGGTGTGATGCGTACGTGTTAAAACTTTCAAATGCTATAATATTAACCGAAGAATTGTTCCAAATATTTGATAACTGCATTTTTACCTGACGCCTGGATTGTAGTTGATTCGATTGCGATTCAAAAGCTCTAATTTCTAATGAACTTGAATTAATAACTTCTAATCCTAGAAATTCTATTAAACTTGACTGAACAAAACTTGTCTGACTCCCGCAGTCTAAAATACACCGTGACATTTTAGTAACACCTGTAGGGCCAGTTATGCGAATGCAAGCCGTTTGTAAATGAGTAAAGTTTGTGTTAATATTTCCAATATGATTAGTTGATGTTACCACTGGTTCAGTACTTAGTCTGCAAATTGAAACATGATGTTTCTTTTTACATTTAACACAACAAGCTCTGTCCTTACGTGGACAATTTTTAGAATTATGTCCTCTATTTATACATAAAAAGCAACGATTAGTAGTTTTCAGCTTTTGAATTCTTAAATTAGTATCAATAATTGTTTTGCAATCTTGAGGCCAGTGTCCAGAACAATCACAAAATGCAAAAAATGGAGATGGTTTTTTAGTCTGATTAATCTTTTTAGAATTCACATGCAAGGCTGCTGTAGATGTTTTAAATGTATAATCAAAGTTTTGCTCACCTCGAATTTTTAATGTTGTGAGAGTACCTTCTACTTCTTCAGATAAATATTGCACTAGTTTATTCATATCACCTTCAGATATTTTCTCTCTTTTTGCGTAAATAATCCATCGGCGACAAATATCATCCGGAAAGGCACGTAAAATTTTTGGAGCCAAAATGCGCCCGTAAGCGTTGATATCCTCCCCTAAAGCCGTTAAAGCGTTTAGTCTTCTGTTACATTCTATAAATACTTCATTCAATGCAATAGGAGTGGAATTACGTATTGGCGAAATATTTTCCAAAAAGTCTAAATGTGCTTGAATTATTCTGTTTTTGTCACCATATCGATTTTGAAGAAGAGCTTTTGTAGTTTCGTATGTCTCGGCACTAATACTGATTCCATCGACTAAACGTCTTGGTTCATCTTCTAGATATCCTCGCAAAAACACATGTTTATCAATTAATGATAAACTATTATTATCGTCAATAGAAGATTTAAATTGTTCCCAGAAACACTGCCATTGTTCAATTTCACCTCGAAAAGAATCGAGTTTAATAGTAGGAAGTTTCACTGTGCGAGATTGAGAAACGGGTAATTGCATAACGGGTACTTGTGTAGCAGGTATTTGAGAAACGGTTACTTCTGGCGATTGCAACGTATTAGATTCAAAATTATTTCTACTACAAAATTTTTTTGCTTTAAAGATAGCGAGCTCGGCATTATCCACGTATTCTTCACATTGAATAATATCATTGTCGTAATCATCATCTGTTAATAAACTATGAATGTCATTATCCAATTTCTTCATTTCTAACAAGCAATCGGAAAGCCGATGACTAATATATTCGACATTTTCATTTAAAGTATCAGAGGTTGCAGAAAGATCAGAATTTAATTGCGTAATAAATCGAGTAACATTACCTCGCACTGTTTTTCTTTTCAAAAGTGCCAGACTGTCGCCAAGTTCTTTTTCGTTTTGTTTCGCCATCATTGAGTAGTACCGATGTTCGGCGTTTCGTTAGTTTTTAAAAGAGTGACTGCGTAAATTATTCATCTGATTCGTACTCAATTTTAAACCGAGTTCTTTCGGCACCATATATTGCAGATTATCAACTAATAATAATAAGAAATATCTATGAAAACAATATTTTATTCTAAGATAACGTAACGTACAGTATTCCAAAAAACAAAGCGTATCTTATTCTTATAAACAAAGATAAAGGTTGTTCAAACTTCAGTTATTCCGCAGTTTGCTTATGCGTACCGCAACAAACGGTGTTCAGAAACTTTATTGTTGGGCCATCTCTCAAACCTCTAATATCTTTAAACTTCAATGATTTGTTTGATAAATCACAGGATTTAAACACTTTCTAAGTTATAAAATTATTCTTTATGCATTTCTTGAAATATATATATGTATATATATATATATATATATATATATATATATATATATATATATATATATATATATATATATATACAAATATATTAAGGCGCTGATTGTGGCATTTACATGCAATCCATCTAATTCTCATAGCAAGCAAACAAATGCTTATAAATTTAAAACACAAAACGAGAAAATTGAAAGTAACAATAAAAAAATAAACTACACATTAGGCAACACAATAATTCAGGAAAGGTTTAGATTAGATATCAAAATTTATCGAAAATATTTAAACAATAACTTAAGTAAATGATTAAATGATTCTCATAAAGTTAGAAGCGATTAGTAAATTTGTTGTTATTTTAGTTATAGGTTTTAAGTGTGACGCAGAATTTAAATTAAAAAAAAAAAGGATAAATTCTAAGCGTAAAATTTTTTGGATCCTCCAAACAAAGTACTAAATACATTTTTTTTATTTGATTCCATAAAAATAAACTCAATTTTAAGAAATAAGCTGCATGAGCTTAATTTTTAAGGAGATTACTATTGAAATAGTGCTTGAACATTCTCTAATCCAAGTCGCTGTGTGATGGTGTCCAATTTGTCCTCTATTTAGATAGCTGGAGTACAATTTTTATTTTATCATACATTTATGAATGTTTCAATTCTGGTTTGATTGAAATTAAATTAGAGCTTTAAAATGCAGTGCAATTAGTTCAACAGATTAAAATTGTTTTGGCTTAAAAATTTGATCGTCTGCATTTAAAGGGTTGGCAATATTTAATGTCCCTCTCTAGATTGAAAAAAAATCGGAATTCCAGCCCACATCGCAAACTTGATGAGACTTGGAAACTTGAAATTACAAAGGTGTGTAAAAATGAACAAAGAGCATGATGAAATAAAAAAAGTAATGATTTATAATTATTTCGGAAGTTAACAGTTTTAACTTGTTGGAAAAAACTCCTTAAAACGTTTTGCTGACCTCAAAAATGTAACACCAGTGAAGAAATTTGGTATGAAAATTATACCTTATTTGTTTATGAATTTAGCACAAAGTTTCTTTCTAAATTCCAATATATTTGAAAGCTATTGCAATTTTAAGGATTTTACGACGAATTTTTAATCACTTATTTATTTACGTTATATTTTTCTTTTATGTACAAAATCTGATTTACAAACTTTACATTACGAAGGTACGTAGTAGAACATGCAAAGAGTACGATGGAATAAAAGCATTTAAGAGTTGACAATTAAATCGTGAATTATTCACCATTTAACGTGTAGAGAAATATCCCATGTGTGGTCGATCTGTAGCCCATTGAAATGCAACTACGGAGATGATTTGACGGGCTAAAGAGACGTTTTTATTTGTGGCAAATTTTGTTTCTAAATTCTTAGTTATTGAAAGCTTAATTGATTTTTCTGATTATCTTTCAGCTTTTTCGGTTTTGAAAAGTTTTTATCCTTTGTTGTTAGAGAAAATGTTTCCCTCCACAGATTTTTATTACGAGATTTCTATTTCATCCGAAGTACTGAAAAATAAAATTGTCGGATATTATATATTGCCTGATCTAATCATTAGCATTTATATTGAAATTTCTCTAAATAAAAATAATAATAATAATAATATATAGCAATTTTTCAGCATTTGAATTGTTATGAGCCTTGTTAATGAGTGAAATTGCTTCTCATTTATTTCTTCCTATTAAGACATGCAATCTGTATTTTTTCGGTTATTTTTTTTTTCTCTTTTCAAGTTTAGAAGATTATTCTTCGAATCTAGGTAGTCGTCCGTTTCGTTAAAATTAATATGTGAACAAAATTTAGTTACATAAAGCTACAATAATATAATATTTTGAAAAGAAAATATTTACTAATTTGTGGAACATATTGACGTTTAAGGGACGAAAAAACAATAATTGAAAAGCAATTAACAGATTACAGGGGTTAGCAGGCGGAAGAAACAGGGGGTGGTGATACCTAGTTTGATTAATTAAAAAAACTGATACCGATAGTACGCCTTGCAAAAGTTAAATGAAAAAAAAAATAAAAAACCAATGCTTGTTTAGTAATAGGAATAGGATAGTAAAACAGTTAAATATTACCGCTTTATTTATTGAATTTTATACCATTTACACATATAGAAAAAATATGCCATAGATAAATATTTAGAATTTGATATTTTGAAGAGTTTTAGTCGTGCAATACCACCCCCAAGCAACTCATTTGCCAGGGGAAAAAAAGAGAATAAACGGAGAAAGAAACAAAACCAGAGTAATTAATTCCGGCATCATGAAACGCCACTAGGTTTTTCTTCTTAATTTTGATGCGGCTCTGGATTTCTGTTTATTTTTTTTTCCTATTACGGAGAAAATGTGTCAACACCGTAATTATCGATGTGTTACTCAGCGTCAGGTTTCCAATTATGTGAAACTTGGTCAAATGAAATCTCTTACAAATTAGACGCAATTTTTTTTTCCTCCTTTTAAAGATTATCTAGAATATTTTTTTTTTTTGAAATAAAAAACATATATCTGATAATTTTTATTTCGAACAAAAAAAATATTTACTGTTTTACCTAGAAATTTTTCTCTTTTAATATTCTTCAGAAGCACAACAGTATATTTATTATTAATCCTAACATTTGTATTTTAACTTGCATATTTGTATATAGAAAGTTCTCCAAAGGAAAGAGCAATAATGTTAACTGGAGCTAGAGTTCTATTGCACCGTTCAAGACATTTATGGTAAGCAAATAACATTTATAAGAAATAAATAACTAATAATCTTAACTATTCAAACACTACCCAAGAATAAATAAATAAAACTTCGCTATACAGATGTTTTAAAGATTCTAAACAATATGGTTGTTCAAGTAACATTTTAGTATCGTATAGGTTTTGAGATGGCAAATTATGATATAGATATATTTAACAGATGTATTAACAGTTACCAAAAATGTATATGTTTTAAGATTTTTCATTAAAAAAAAATAGCTCTAACATTTTTTTAAATGTTACAGTTACTTGAATATTTTTTTTACGAATCTAACTTCTACAACGTATTTCTTTTTTTCTTAAATTTATTTATTTGCTCAAAGATTGCTCTGGATCAACCCGTTGCGTTAGACAGCCCAGATTAGATTTTGTTAAAATGCTTTGGGCGTATGAGACTTTTTCACCTTTTTCAACTTACTTTTCTACAACTTTTTTATATATATTTTTCTGTTTTCTTTTTCGAGAATTGATTTTTGTTTTCTTTTTTTTTCTTCCCTCCTTCCCCTTTTGCTTCTTACATGAAGACGTTATTTTGAGAAGGGGAAAACAGTGCCATTTTCCTTCTTCCAAGCGTTTATCCTAACAGTTTCGTGAGGTTTGGTGACCAAAAAAAAATCATTATTTTCTAACTTTATGTCTTGAAGTTGAGAGAATCCTGAAAAAGAGCTAGATGTGACCCTGGGGAAAATCTTAGTCGTGTCTAAAAATCTACGGTTGATGGAAGAAGAAAAAATTTATAACCTTAGTACAGTTGAAAATGGTATTGTTGACAATGCTTGCAATTATTTTTTCAAGTATTTACCAGTAAATTTAGATTTTGTGATTTATTTAAAAAAAAAAACGGAAAACGCAATGTAAAAAAACAGTCTAAAAATCAAAGTTTACCAATAAAAGAAAACATTGTCGAAATAATATCGTCTGAATAAAAAAAATAAACTTAATTAAAAAAGATATAAATAAAAAAACAACATCTGAATTTCAAAACATCGTCTGAAATAGAAAACATAAGTAAGAATAGATCGTCTCAGTAAGAAAACAACTTCTGCATAAAAGAAAGCATCGCTTGCATAAGGAAATATCGTCAGGAAGAAACAACATGACTTGGAATGCAATATACTTCATCAAAGAATATACTTGGAAAATAATCTTTAAAACTTTTACACGCTAAAGCCATCGTGTCTAAATAAGAGGAGTATACTGTTCGTAAATATTATATAGAAAAGGGAAGTTAATGATAGATTCGTTAAAAAAATTTCTTGCATCGTATTCGCTCGTAAGTTTGGTAAATTTTTTAATCTTTACCAAAGTTGATTTCCTCAGCCGCAGCTCCCTCCAATATATGTTGGAGGGAACTTAAATCAAGAAATCGGGATATTAAATACAACTTTCTACTGACACATCTACACCACATTAGAAAACGATAAAGCATTAAAGATATAAGTTATTATATAATTATATCTTATTACATTTCAATACCTCCGGTTGAACAAATGGTCAGTATAACTCCCTAACCTTCTAAGTTTTGAACTCGGAAGAGAAATGTAAATTTTGTAGAGGAAATGATTTTTTTATTGCTGTCACAGATTTTTATTATATAGGCGTTCTATTTGTCAGTTATTATTCAATCTGAGATAGTACACGATTTATGTTCGATTCAGCTAGACTATTCGATGAAATTATTTCATAATATTTAAGCAGGCAAAAATATTAATTTCTTGATGTTTTAAAGAGCAATATTCATGGTAACACCCAAAGTCTAGACATTTTTTACTTGAGTTTTTAACGCTAGACCAGCTACAGTTCAAAAAGTTATTGTCATAAAACTTACATTTTCCCTGGATTCTATTATTAACAAATTGCATATGAACTGCTTTAAACAATCTGAATTACAATGCTGCCTTGTGGTCCGTTGGCGCCGCCGGTATAGGCGTCTGTCCACGCCACCTATAGGGTGGGAATGACGTGGTATTGCAACCATGGCTGTTAATAGGTAGACTCCTGAGAAACTGAAATATGGGCATGGTGATGGTTGGGAGATCTCTGTGGTACCTCGCGGATCAGAAATATCGTAAATAGGATGAGATTTTGGGGGGGAAATATGAGACTTCACACACTGTTGGTTCTGATATTTTCCTAAACCATTCCCCTCCCCACATATAAAAGAAACTGTCTGTTCTATATCTAGTAAATAAAAATATCATGTAAATATATCATATAAATAAAATGTGCAATAAAAACTTATAAAGCATAATATAAGTGAATATTGCACCAATATTTAAAACCCTGTGACATTAAAGTAATTCAAAATAATAATTTATACAAATTCCAGACGAAAGAAAATTAAATTAAAAAGGCATAACAGTAATGATAATAATAAAATTAAATTCTAAATTTATCACTTTTCTTTAAATTAATCTGCACAATTTATTGTTTTTATCAATCTTTTAACTGGTTGACATTACTTTCTTTTAATTTGATAGAGAGTATGATGAATTAGTTTACAATTGAATTAAAATATCAAAAAGTGCCTTAGTATACATAATTTGTTTATAAATATATATAAGTTACATATTCTTAATATTATTTCATATAATTTTCTTCATGTACCTAAAAGTTTCACAGTTCTATAAAATTTGAATAATGTTATACTAAATAGTACACTGATAAAAGAATAATGAATATTTTTTTTACAAATAATAAAGCATGTAAATACATTATTTTGTATTTTGCAAAATAAATTCTCGAGGTGGAATACTTAATCACAATGCATTAGAGTAGATCATTATTTTTTTTTTATCAAAACTAAAAGAATATTAACTTGCTAACAAAACACTTTGTAATCAAGCAAAGAATAAAAGAACTCTGTCGACATAAATCTCGCTTTATATCACCTTTGTGCGGAACTTTATGATCTAAGTTCCTTATTCATAATTTTTAAATGCATTGAAATATTTTATATACTAGTTCGGTAAATCTTTTGATAAGGTTAAAAGTTAAAAAAAAGAAACGTGAACATAAAGTAAGCAGTGTTAAAAAGTTTATACTATGGAAAAAAAATGCCTTAATGAAAATTTAATGAGTTAAAAGTTCTTCCATTGAAGTTATATTTAATTACTTTTATTTTCATTCATGTTAGGAAAAATAAAGATTATAGTGTATGCTTGATATTATAGTTTGCTTGATATTATAGTTTATGTTGCTGAATAATAAATTTATTTCTTAAAAGTTTACTTTATGACTTAAATAAATAGAGATACTCTAACAAATGTCTAATATTGTACTGAAAATTTTCAGCTTTTTAATAAAGAAAATATTGAATAATATTTTATTTATTTTTTTCCCTTTACATTAACTTAGACTTTATTAGCCAACTTTTTAGCGTGTTTAGAATCATGCTTAGTGATTGTTACAGCATGGGGACGTTCTTTGTTTTCTTAAAAATAAATATGAATAATATTTAAACAAATACAGTCCGTCTAATATCTTAATATTGAACTGAAAATTTTAAATTTCATTAAATTACGCTGCACTGAAAAAAAAGTATGATCAAGCCTACCAGAATATGGTAAAATTTGTTGTGTTTCTTGCGTCCATGGGAAAAATCGGTAATTTTTACTGAAGCGCTATGGTCAAATTAACAATAAAATATGGTTTTATAATATGTGATAAAATTTGATAAATGTGGTGTAATTCGGTAATTTCATCACAATATTTCAGAGAATGGTATCAAAACCA
The DNA here is from genome assembly GCA_949128135.1 of Parasteatoda lunata. Lineage (NCBI taxonomy): Eukaryota > Metazoa > Arthropoda > Arachnida > Araneae > Theridiidae > Parasteatoda > Parasteatoda lunata. The sequence continues at coordinate 40,173,403 of OX421971.1, forward strand.
TTTATTCGGTTAAATTTACCGTTCAGATTTCTATATTTTTACTAAATGTGTATTAAAAGAGAGCTATTGTAAAAACTTGAATTTTCGATAAAACGTTGACATATGAACGGAAATGTTACCAAATGGATATGTTAATTAAGAAATAAGTAAAAATTAATTTCGGTTTTATTAACTAGGATTAGATTATTTTTCACCAGAAATGTCAATACGTTTTTTCTCCTTTTACAATCTCCTTTCAAGTTTGAGAATCAAAACCAAATTTTTTACAACACAAATAAAATTTATTCTTACCCAAACTAAGATTTCCTTGTTTCAATATTTATTTTTCTTCATTAGCTAAGAAATGTTTATCCCCGAAAATAATATTAAAAATAATAAGGTGCTTTTCACCGTAAAATCTGTTTTAAAATTTAACGGAACAAAAATCATATTTACCGTAATTTTACAGTAATATTTATTGCAAAAGAAAAAAAAATATTGAATCACCGTAGTGAAATAAGTGTTGCAAAAAAAACTATGGTATAAAATTTAACTCGTAAAATGGACATTACGGATGCTGCACTCAGGATGCCCGTACTTTTTACCGTGATTTTATGCAGTGCTTTTTACAGTGTGGTTGTAGGAGGATAAACTCAATAACTAAAATTGCTTGCTTTAATTTCGACATTTTTACAGTGCACATTTCTGAGTAATCATCTTCAGTTGCTCTAAATCCAAATTCTAGCATTAGAAAATATAAAGCTAGAGGTTATAAATTATTATTATTGCTAATACAAGTTTTAGAAAGAAAAAGATTTACTATTAACCTAATTATAAATTACTCATAGGCAATAAAATATTCTGCTAAACTGGTTTAGTTTCAGAAAGTAATATGCACTGGAAAGTTTGTAACTAACTCAAGCATAAAGAATTTAAAAAAAATAAGACATGATAATCTTAAAGGTTAACTTAATAAAATATATAGAATGTCATTGGAAGTTAGACAAGATATTATTAAAAATTTAGAATTTAAGAACTTTTTTCTAAATATTTTATGTATATATTGTAATTTTAAAAAAATATTTTATTCTTTACAATTGTAAAAAATTTTTAGATTGAGTTAATTTATTCTAATTTAATTTATTTTTAAAAACAAAATAAATTTATCAAGGAGTTTTTTCTTTCATTTTAAAATAGTTTAAATTTTGTTTGTTTTTTTAATTGATAGCACATCAATAAATTATTAGCAGTAAACAGAGTTGTAGTTATAAACTTAACTTCGATTTATAAATCATAATTAATATTAATGCAAACCAATAAACTAGCAAATAAGGCAATAAATGATTTTGCAAAAATTGCAAAAAAACAATTGCATAACCATGATAAAAAATAACTTATTCAAATTTCAATTAATTATTTTGGAGGGAATAGTTCCTTCAAATGGTTTCTATAAATAGTTTCGAAAATAAATTAATAACTCAAAATAAATTAATATATACCAATGAAACTCTCACGATTTGGGAAATTTCTCTCCAGAGATCCTCTCAAACTTTCTAGAAAATTTATTCATCATTCTAAAATTCTTTAGACACTTGACAAAGTGCAGTTTAAACCACTTTGTTTACTTAAATTATATCAGAACTATTATTTACCAAGTAGAGATTTTAAGAGTATTTATAGTAAAATTGACAAACTATTTTGTTTCGCATTTAACTTGAGAAGCATTCTGTTTCAAATGTTGAAGAAAAACTTTCAATCCTCGAGGTAAATAAATGTGCGTATTTTTATTATAAAAATTCTTCTCCTGCCATCGAAATTAAAATGTCCATTAAACATATTTTAAAAAAAATGGTTAGTTATAAGTCATTGAAATAGTTGATATCATGACAAAAAATAGCATAGTTATAGGATTTACACTATTTGCAGGTAGACATGGAATATGAAAGAAATAAAATTTTCATGAAATTTATGTAAAAATATTCTGCATTTTTACACATAAAAATACAAAATTCATTAGAAAAAGATGTATTAAAGAAATATTTAAAAATCTTCCATAACTAAAAATAATATTAAAAATGTTTAGAAGGAAATATAAGCATGAGTATCTTTATCACCAAGAATAGTATAAAAAAGTTTTGCTGTTGTCAGAAAGAAATGTTTCATTAAATCAAAAGAATGTAGAGTAATCAAAATGTGAAAAAAAATAAAAACATAAATGAAACAATTTCTTGTGTTTTTATTGAATACAGAGACTAGTTAAAGCAAAAACAGCATTCTTTGGAAAACTAATAGTTAAAATATAAAAAAAAAAATCTTTTCGTTGAGAAATCTAATTCGAATAAGAAAAATGATCAGAGCAGAAGAATTTATTAATTTAGACACGTTTAGAATCAAAACCAAATATTAAGACATGTTTTTACTAAGAACAATAGAAAGAACCTTTACTGAAAACCAGACATTAATTTTCCGTCCCCATTATTTCCGAATAATTGTTATTTCTTTTTTAAGATATTTTTATGGTAAATTCTTTTCTCTGCTTCAAACAATCCAACAATAAATCTTCGTATTTACTAGTTAAAAACATTTTAAAATTAAAATGTAAATTACTTTTTTCCAGTATTCAAACGGTTGTCATGCATTTTTAAATATTCTTATGTTAAATAATATATACAAATACGTAAATTTAAAGGCAAAAATTATTTCTTTATCTATACACCATTGTTGATATTTGTATAGTCGATCATTAAGTTTTAGTAAAGGTACACAATCACGACAAACAGTATATGAAGGTTCGGCTGCTATACAGTGAAAAAAGTGGTGTTATATGTTTTCGAATTTGGCGATGAAAAACTTGAAAACATTGTGTGTTATTTCAAGTTAATTCCGAATAGAGCCCCCAGACGCTTTTAAAGTGCGTGGTTAAATCTAAACTTCAATGAAAGAGAATACTTACGGTGCTTCATGGTCAGAAACATTTACTTCATTCATGAATTATTTTCGCCAACTATGGCGTACGATTCGAAACCCTCAAACGACAATTTGAGCACGAGAAAGAGGAAGTTTGTTTTCACTTCGCAAAATGTGGAATATACCACGGTAACTGTTTTGAATGCTTATGAATGGTAAGTATGTTTTATAGGTATGTACAACATGTAATGTATGTACAATAACAATAATTATATTCTCATAAGAATTTTTGCGTAAATTATCCAATTTTATTAAGTAATTTTGAAATATTTAATTTCAATCTGCTTTAATTTTGCTAAGCCTAGTTCGAATTCATAAAAGTATTATTTTTCTGTTGTGTGTGTAATTTTGATTCATAAACTAATTTTATCTTAAGAAACGTAAGTATGCATCTTAAGTCAATAATTCTTGGTTTATATTATATTGTAAAAGTGAATTTACTGTTTCTTATGTGCATTATATTTTACTGCAATTATAAATTTTCGTTTTAATGATAGATAAAAATGGCGGCGGCTACTTTAAACCAATTAGTGTAGAAGAACATTCTTGGTGTAGGGAAATACATAGATCCAAAGGGTATGTACGACGTATTATTGCATCCCTATGAAACAAAGAAATTGACACACTAGTGAAACACTAAACTTTTTACTGCGTTAGTGCTGCGTTTCTGCTCTAGATTTGCTTTTATTATGCAGATGTTTGCTGTTATAACAGTTTTTATATGAAAATGTAGAAAAGAAAATGCTCTATGAAATGTATTAGACATAATGAGTTTGAAGTTAAATTTCAATAAGCCCCAGATAACATGGAATACTTTTAAGCAGCGGTAGTTAGACTATTCAATATTTTCAATCATCAGTAATTGGATTACTTGACTGATTTCGAAGTAAAAATCTCGGATAATAGAATTATATATGGATGAAAAGAATTGGTAAGCTATTGTGAAAGCTGTTAGAGTTATATGTTAAAATTTCAAAATTTAGCATTATTTTAATTTTTTTTAAATAAATTATTGTAGGACTCTAATCTAACCTTTGGTAATCTAACCATGTATCAATTTTTTTATTCGATTTATACGTCTTAACAAGCTTATATAACTAACCAAATGTTACCTCATGAACCGAAAAAGATTTTATTTTTCTGAACTACTTTACTTTCTTGTTCCTACTAAATTAAAGCAATGTAGTTCTTATATCTATTTATGACATGCAATGTTTTACTTCCCTTATTATGACATTAGTAACTATTGCATTCATACACGTGGTCTTTGATACTTTCAGTTGAAGGAGTCGAAAAATGTGCTCCAAGAATGTCAAATGTAATAAGTAAGTGTTGTAACTGTCAAATGTAATTCTAATCAAAAAATAAATAAGAGTTCTAATAATTCGGGATATATTTGGTATTTGTACTACATAAGTTACAAAAGAAATTGCTAATATTTTCCAATAAAAAGGCGAAATGTTAAACTATTTTAAAAGGCGGCAAAACAAGCGGAAAAAATCATACTGCTTCCAAAATGACCCAAAATATAAAACTATTTTATATATGGAATAAAGTAACTTTTTTAATACGGTATAAAGTAACGCAGCTCACAAATATGGTTTCAATTTGAACAGAACTTTAGTTGAATATTAACTTAAAAATCACAGTTATAAAAGTTGTCGCATATGAGGCACTATTTTCCCTGATTCTGATGTTATATGTAACAAAAAATATGTTCCTATTCCTAACACTTAAATAATACTTTCATATACAATTCAGAAATAACAGTATTGTATTCGCGAAACTTAATAAATGCAGTCTTTTCTATCGAAAGAATAACATATTTTAGCGAGAAAACATCGGCTTATTTATAATTTTAGACATACCTTTAGTGACAAAGATTGAAGCAATATTAGGGAATTTGCAATACTTTAGGGAAAAGTTAAGCAAAATGATGAAGCTTGGTAAAGATTTATCAATGTACGTGACAAGATTTAGTTTATTAAGTTTCGAAACTGTTTCTGCCTATAACAGATGAAACAAATCCCTCGGGATATTTTCTATTTCAAATTAATTCGAGTCGATCTTGGTAGGGATTAAAATTTTATGACACAGGGAAAATAAATATAACTATAGTTTAGAACTTTTCGGAGAAATCTCAAACTGTTTAAATATTTTGAAAAAGCATTGGGAAATGCTTCGTGTATCTCTGGGTTGTTTATCTTATAAATAATATTATAATTCGTTTGTGAAAAGGGAGGATATCTGACTTGATCGGAATAACATTTCATTAAATTTTTGGTCATTTAGTTATTAAGTTGCGAATTTCATAGTTTGACAGGTATGTTTAAATTCTTCTGAAGTTTCAGAAAGCTAAATAAAAAAAAATAAGACGATTAGAGCAAAATAATAATAATAATAAGATTAAATAAATCGCACGAAAAAAATTGGCATATTCCTAAAATTGATCGTGATAAAACTCGGCGCCCAACAACTCTGGCGGGCCCCTTTGATAGTCAGGTCCTGGTACCCCATATAAATTTATAACAGAAGGACGCTGAAAGAATTCATTTCTAATTTTTAAGCATTTTAAGTTCTGTTGTTTCTAAAGACACTTGGACAAGCCACGCTTGCCAGCCATCGGCCTTGCGAAATAAGTCAGAAATGTGTGCTTTTTGTTTGAAAAAAGAGCAGCGCAAGGGTGAACGTAAGTCATGGTTCAGTCCTTTCGGATGGATGGTAGCGCCACTCATTCGGAAGACTCCTTCCTCAATTTAGACATAGATCGGAAGCGGAAGGAAATTTTCTTTGGATTCCTGCATTCATTATATTGCTCAGTGATCGACCACAAGACATTCGATTGCACAGATTTTACGAGCACGTATAATTTTAAGATCAAGTCAACCAATATATAGTAGTTTTGGTCTTTCTCTAGCAATGACATGACCCTAAAGATAATTTTTTCCTATGTATTTTTTCTGTTACAGAATTTCAAATTTTGAGGATATAGGTATTCATAAAATTTAAACTTTGAATAATTTTAAACTAACTTAGTTAATTTAAAAATTTAAAAATACTTTAAAATTTTAAAAATGCTTTAGAATTTCAAAAATACTTTAATATTTTAAAAATACTTTACAATTTAATAATAGGTAATTAAAGTCAAAGAATGCATTGATGAAAAAAAAATTTTTTTTTTTAAATTTCAAATATATTCATGTAAAAAATAAGGTTACCATCTATAACCTTAAGAAAAAAGGATTAAATATAAAGTTCTCCGTAGGTTAACATGGATAAAGTTAAATATTTTTTTTCCGTCTAAATGGGACTTATTACAATCTGTTAAAGATTATTGCTTGGGTAAATATTTTTTCTCCTAACAAATAAGCCAATTAAAAGTAATATCTTAAAAATAATTAAATAAAAAATTTCATTATTTTAGGAATGAGAAATACGGAAGAAAAAATTTGAACTATTTCTATAGAATTTTATCTCTGAATTCATTTCTAATAAACGTGATCTTTCTAATAAGGAGAAGCGAATTCATCTCTTATTAAAAAACTCTGTTTTTGCTGTAAAATTAACTTTTACTTTCCTGTTTCAAAATCCAATTATTTCTTCCCGTAAATAAAATGCATGCTAGAAAAAAAATGAAATAATTCCTAAAGAATTAATTCTAATTTCATTCAGTTCGATTTTTAAAATGTATATAGGGAAAAAGTCAAATGGGATCTGAAGATTAAAATATTTGAATAAATCGAATATTTAATGTAAATTTTACAGTTAATTTTTCGAAATTTGTGGAGATTTAAATTCCCTTTGTGCTGCAAAAATTATTAACGAATGAAAATTTGTTACTACATGCGTCATTAAGTCTACTTAAAATGCTTTATCGCTATGGCTATTTAAAAAGAATATTTTCTAACGATTTATTTAATCGATATTTTTATAGTGCTAATTTTAGAATGAATTGGAAAACTGATAATAGGAAGTTAAAAATAATTGATATGATTTTTTTAGTAAAACTAATAATTTATCTAAAATTATTGTGAAAATTTTGAATTTAAAATATCAAATTCTTTGAAATATTATCTTATAGCATTTGAATAAGCAAAATAGGGATGTACTTTACTAATCTGAAGTAATAATGGAGCCGACCGGCCTGTGAAGTGGGCAGGGAACTGTCCTTGCGTCAGAAAGGTTCTGGGTTTGAATCCCGGGCAAGGCATGTATGTTTCTTTCTCTCCCTGTGTGCTCTATGTCCTTTCTCCTTTGTGTGTGAATGCGTGTGAATGTGACCCGCCCCATAAACGGGTTTGTGGTTGAAACGGAATGGTGTGACAGAAGTCGAATTCTTGGCCATAGATGGCGCCACTGAAAAACATGAACAATCGCGCCCCCTCTGCCTAAAACAGGCATACCACAAAAACAAAACAAAAATTATAATGGAATAAAATCCCCCTCTGACAATGTGTAGGACGATTCGAAAATATAAAGGCTGGTCAAGGAGACCTAAATAAGCATGTTTTACAAAAGAATGTGCGTGCGGAAATGCTGCGTTAAGCCGTTAGAGAACGCTGTTTTTTACTAATATAAAACAACACATGCGCTGCTGTGAATTTTGCATCGCTGTTGGTGATCGCTGTTTCGAGTAGATATTGTGAACTGAAGCTGATTGTAGCTTGTAATAATGTACATGCAAAAATGCAGCGTAAAAGTGATTGAAGCAGCATTCTTCTTCTTTTAACGCATTGCAACCGGTTAAAGGCCAAGGCCGTATCAGTCAGTTAATTCCATTTAGATCTATTCGATGCTATATTTCTCCATCTATTAAATACTTAAGCTCTTTAACCACTTCTTTACTCTATCTAACCATCTAGTTCTAGGTCTTCCTCTTTTTCTTTTTCAATCTGGTGTTTGTAAGGTAATTTTTTTAACAGGATGTTCATCGCTATATCGAAATACATGTTCATAAAGTCATAAGTAAAAATATAAGTTACATAAAAGGAAGTAGTGATTTCTGAACAATTTACTATAAAAAACAACAAACAGTTTACAATCATATTAGAATTAGTTATAGTTTACTATAGCTGCTCAAAAGAGCGATTACAAACGCGATACAAAATTCTCAGTCATCGGCGCATGAATCATTGTATATTAACGTTGTTAATCGTTGAAGCAACAGCTCTTAATAGCAGATTAATGCTGCATTTCCGCACAAACATTCCGAAACGAAATATGTTTATTTAGGTCTCTTTGCCTACCTTCATATTTTTGAAACACTCTGTATTGTGTGGAGAACATCAGGTTACCAAAACTCATGTATACGTATGTTTTTAAAAATATATCGGGAGTACAAATTAGTTCGGTCCGTTTTTTGTGTGACCAAAATTGCATTTATTTCAGAACGAAATGAATAAACAGATTAATCAAAGTATTGTCCATCGCTGATGGCTACTACATTTTCCCACGTCTCAGGCAATTTTCGAATTCCATCTCGAAAAAAAAATGTATTGTGTTTTAGGGCAATCTGCGTTCGGAGCCAATTTTTGATTTTTGCGAAAGAAGTGAACCGGTAACTTGCCAAATTGTCCTGCAACCGTCGGAACAACCAGTAATTAGAAGGAGCAATGTCTGGCGAATACGGCGGGTGCAGTAAAATATCCCACCTGAGCGTTTCCAAATAATTTTTTTACGATTTTTGTGACATGAGGAAGAGCGTTATCATACAGAAGAATAACTTTGTCATGTCTTTGCTCGTATTCCGGCCGTTTTTCTCGTAATGCACGGCTCAAAGGAATCAATTGTAGCCTATACCAATCACCCGTTATAGCATTTCATAGTATGCAACACCCTTTTGGTCCGTTACCACCATTCCCTACATGATTTATCAGTTGGAGCATCGTCACCATAAACTTCTACGAGCATTCGATGCGCTTCAGCTGAACTTTTCTTCCAATTAAAGTAGAAACATAAAATCTGCTGCTTAGTTACCAAACAATTCGACATATTCAACAAAGTAAAAAAACAAGGTTTTTATATGAAAATCAAAGCGATATAAACTGAATATTATTGACAGATGTCTAACCTCTCTGACACCACCGAAACCAGCTGACACTCTGAAACATTCATAACAGCCAGAGCCATATTTTGAAAACGGATCGGACTGATTTGTACTCCTAATACATGAATATGAATACATACTTAATATTCATCCATTTTCAAAGCAATATATGAATTTGAGAAAAAGAGCTATTCCTGAAGGAGTCTGAAAAATTCAATATTTGAGAAAAAGAGCTATTCTTGAAGGAGTCTGAGAAATTCATCATTGGAGAAAAAGAGCTATTCTTGAAGGAGTCTTAGAAATTCATCATTGGAGAAAAAGAGCTATTCTTGAAGGAGTCTGAGAAATTCATCATTGGAGAAAAAGAGTTATTCTTGAAGGAGTCTGAGAAATTCATCATTTGAGAAAAAGAGCTATTCTTGGAGGAGTCTGAGAAATTCGCCATTTGAGAAAAAGAGCTATTCTTGAAGGAGTCTGAGAAATTCATCATTTGAGAAAAAGAGCTATTCTTGAAAGAGTCTGAGAAATTTATCATTTGAGAATTGAGAAAAAGAGCTATTCTTGAAAGAGTCTGAGAAATTTATCATTTGAGAAAAAGAGCTATTCTTGAAAGAGTCTGAGAAATTCATCATTTGAGGAAAAGAGCTATTCTTGGAGGAGTCTGAGAAATTCATCATTGGAGAAAAAGAGCTATTCTTGAAGGAGTCTGAGAAATTCATCATTGGAGAAAAAGAGCTATTCTTGAAGGAGTCTGAGAAATTCATCATTGGAGAAAAAGAGCTATTCTTGAAGGAGTCTGAGAAATTCATCATTTGAGAAAAAGAGCTATTCTTGGAGGAGTCTGAGAAATTCATCATTTGAGAAAAAGAGCTATTCTTGAAGGAGTCTGAGAAATTCATCATTTGAGAAAAAGAGCTATTCTTGGAGGAGTCTGAGAAATTCATCATTTGAGAAAAAGAGCTATTCTTGAAGGAGTCTGAGAAATTCATTATTTGAGAAAAAGAGCTATTCTTGAAGGAGTCTGAGAAATTCATTATTTGAGAAAAAGAGCTATTCTTGAAGGAGTCTGAGAAATTCATCATTTGAGAAAAAGAGCTATTCTTGAAGGAGTCTGAGAAATTCATCATTTGAGAAAAAGAGCTATTCTTGAAGGAGTCTGAGAAATTCATCATTTGAGAAAAAGAGCTATTCTTGAAGGAGTCTGAGAAATTCATTATTTGAGAAGGCGATGTAATACATAAATTTACAATGCTTTAAGGACTCGGTTATTGTAAAATTTATATAGATCAATAAACTGAATTAGGTTGCTTTTTTTTCAGAATTAATGATTTATTCACCCTGTAGAATATAGTTCATTTTATCCAAACCGCAGGGACAAAGAGGATGAGGAGCCCTAAGTTGCGATGTATTTTGATGCATTTTGAGAAAAATTTGAGAATCCTAATGTTAAAAAACTGGAGAGTCATTGTCACCCAGTGGGTTGCTTAGAAAATCATTTTAAAGAAAAGCCTTGGTTAATCCTGGGCAGCTGTTTCTTTGTCGATGATCATGTAAAACGGATTGTGAATAAAAAAAAAGTAAACATGAATATGTGAATACTTTTTTTTTCTTTTAACGGTGGACATTGAACTTACCGTTCAGAATGAATGTCTTAAGAGGTGTAACTGTGTACAGCTCAAAAATTTTAAAACTTTTTTTCTGAAATCTATTTAGAGATTTTTCAAAGTACAAACAGACATTTCAATACAAGTTAGGTACGGTTAGAATCATTAAGAAGTTTCTGAGAATTCATTACTTTAAATAGTTATAAATGATTTTTTAAAATTAATTTTATGTTAATAATTAGAAGTGTTTAAAAATAAATTGCGTGTATATTAGTTGGATGCCTGCAAGTGGTATGATCGTAGATAAATCGTTTCATTTGTCGATTCAACAGCCAATCAGATTCGACAGACTCGTGTGACGTTGCTACAGATATCCAATTAAATCCGAATTATATCACATAATTAGACATAATCATTTCACTTCTTCTCGAGTTGCAAGTATACAATTGAGAAAACAAAATAATAGCAATAATAATAATGCTTTGAAAATATAATGCCGATTAGAATTTAGGCAACTATACAGCACTGGGGAGATTTTGTCCACTCTTCTACTCTTTGTTTCTCTATATAATATAAAATCATAATGGTCTGATACCGATTTAAATTGTTGTCGGCGCATTTTTATTGACCGGAAAATCACGTGGTAGGATTCAGTTTTCCCTCATTCATTTCCACATTGTTTTGGTTGTCATCAGCATAAAATTAGCAATAGTCGTAAAGGTGTTGTTTTTCTTTAAATATTTTTGTATCCCTAATTGAAACTTATCTCCAGTACTGCTATTATTAGCGAGAATATTAAATTATGGTTGCGAACTCATCAAATTTGTTTGAACAATATCTCTATATAATATAAAATCATAATGGTCTGATACCGATTTAAAAATTGTTGTCGGCGCATTTTTATTGGCCGGAAAATCACGTGGTAGGACTCAGTTTTCCCTCATTCATTTCCATATTGTTTTGGTTGTCATCAGCTTAAAATTAACAATAGTCGTAAAGGTGTTGTTTTTCTTTAAATATTTTTGTATCCCTAATTTAAACTTATCTCCAGTACTGCTATTATTAGCGAGAATATTAAATTATGGTTGCGAACTCATCAAATTTGTTTGAACAATATAATGTTATAAAAATAGAAATGTTACTTTAAAAATTATTACTTCGAAAAATCACTTCCGTTCACCAAGAGATCCAAATGTTTATACTACTAATAAATAATAATATTTGGACGCGGGAAGTAGAGGCACAAGAGTAAGCAAACAGAATTCTTTTTAGTACATATATGTTAAGTGAATAATTTTAACTTATGTAGAAAAACTGTTTTCTGCCAAGAAAAGACAATTATTGCGAAGCAATCATCGGGGTTGGTGACCGGCAGTGAACAGGGGGCTTAGCCCCCTAGTTACAAAATATTATTAATATGTCCAAGCAGTTGTCAGTCAAGTTACCAGTTGTCAGTTAATCAAGTAATTTAATGTTGTTAATGGTAACCAGCTGCTTACACTATTTTCTTTGGAGTTAAGGGCACCAGGCACATCTCGACAGCAAAAATGAAGGAAATTTTCCCTTAAGTTCAAAGGCTTATAAAATTTTAACAAACAAATTTAGCTTCATAATATTTTGTGTGCTTAATTATTGTTTAAATACCAATATAAAAACATAATAACCAATATAAAATTATGTATATATTTTTTGTAATACACATCATTTCAAATCAATGTAAAAAAAAAATCTCATGAGTGGATTTCACGGAGGTACACTTTCCGAAAAATTGAGTGAAGATATTACTTTAAATTAACATTTATTTTGAAGAAAAGAGTTGATTCTATAAAGTAGACCTAAATATTTGATTAAAATTTGAAAAATATGACAAATGGATGTTTTGTAGATAGGTTCAGGTGTTTCGTCAATTTTTTAAACATTTTTTTTTGCTCAATAACAAAAGATTTTTTAGAAAATATTCATTATTTTAGGTCTACTATGTAGATATATGAATAAACAAATCCTGTACCAAAATTTACAGTTCTACATACAGTAGAGTTTGAGAAAAGTGTACCCAAAGTTTCAAAATATTTATTTTGAGAAAACGGTGAAAAACAAAAAACATTATAATATTTACATTAAAACTTTATTTCAATGACTTATAGGCAGCTTTATAATTTTTTATGTTAGCCAGTAACTCACATAAATAAATGAAATAAATGTTTTCTTTAAATTTTGATTTTTAATAGAGCTGGAACCTCACAACATTCAATTTTATTTTCTCGTCAAATATTGGCACTTTCGAAGACAAAAAGATTTCTTAAAAAAGCTATAAAATCTAAATAAATACAGGTAAATTATGAAGACATATCAGTTAGTTAACATTCTAATGTAATTTGCACTTTCATAGAATGAAATGTCACTACAAAAAATTTATATGCATCAAAAAAAAGTTAAACTTATAAGTATAAATAATAAAAAAAGATTCTTTATAAAAATACACATATGCTAAGGCTCTACATAAATTATAACATAACAAGTACATAAACATTAAACAATTTTTAAAAAAGAATAAATAAAATTGTTTCAATTTGGAAAAGAAATTCAATATATCAAAACGCTCCAGCACCATAATCGGATTTGTCTTTTATAGCGAGAGATTCGTTGGATCGCATATCGTGTTTTTTTTTAATCCTGGCTTCTTTGGTTGCCAGTTTCATGGCACGTTCTGCCTCATTTACTCGACGAATGTCAATTCGTTCTAGTGCCCGTACCATATAAATTCCTGGCTGAATGTTCATTTGTCGAAAAACATCAACTCGTTTAGAAGTACCGTCATTAAAACAAATGACGGCATCCATAACGCCGAACTTCAGAGTGTTTAATGTTGAGAACGATGTCTTAGGCAAACGCTCCCATATTACATGGTTAAAACTCTCATTTGGATTTTGAGTTTTGCCATGTGTGCACTTTTTTAACAAGCGCTCATCAGCTAAAGCTCTGAACACAGGCTTTATGGCATGCATTACAGGCTCCGGGAGAGAGTGTTTATGCTCATAGTGTTCATCAGACTCAGATGATGCAGCTTTATTATATCCGCACCATGTATCGGAATCTGATGGACAGAGACCATGATGCGGTGAAGCATCTGTTGAAATTTTATGGAAAAAAATCGACCAGACTGCCTTTGACATTTCATCAACAGATTTGCCTACATTTCTTCGTATAGCTAAGCCATAATACTTCTGAAACAAGTTGATCTCGTTATCAGTAAGTCTGCCACGACCACACAAACTTTTCCCATCCGACAACTTTTTCGCTTTATAACTAATTTTTAGAGCTCGAAGGCGAGCTCCCATGCGCTTTTGAACATGCCCTATGCATTCCAATTTATTTACCACAGAGTCATGCCCGTAAACTTTTGCTGCTTGCACAGCGAGAAACGCTTTTGAGTCTCCATCTCCCAAATAACTCATATATCGAACGTTTCGTGTTGTTTCGGAACGTTCGAATATTTTCAATATGCCTGCTGCTTCCATTCCACCACTAGACCCTTCATAGGTTTTCAAACATTCACCTTGAGTGCAACACAATTTAGTACATTTTGGACAATATTTTGTCAAACACTCAAAGTCAAGAACTTTACCAGTTTCAACAGATGTGGCCGTAAAAACACCATTTAATGACGTGTGTCCTCTCTTTTGCCACGATCCGTCAAATGCTGCAGCTATATCTCGCCCGGTATTTGAAAGCATCACAGTTTCTTCAGTGGCTTGTTTCATTGAATTTGAAGAAACATTCAAATTCTCTGTAATATAGTTAGAATAATCCTGGAACTTTACAGGTGGTGGTGGAAGATTTAATATTGCACATAATGTTTCTGCAGATCCTCTACCTTTCCCAATGCACCTCATTCCATACACCATGCGAATATTAATATCATAATATTGCTTTGAAATAGTTGATGTCATGGAACTAACGGCATTACCACAAATATTGCACATCAAATTCAAATCTACAGCAAGACCTTTCCTGCTTTCTTCTCTTACAGAAGCAGTAATGCATTCAGTGTTTTTGCAATTTTTGCACATTACAAAAGTACTCAGCAAATTAGATAATATCTCTAGATCCACTAGGATGTTTTTTCCACACTCACTACTGTTTAACTGTGGTGTAATTGAACATTTCCTCTTCGAAGCACTTGTAGATGTTTCGAGATTAACAACATCATGGTTGTGCTTTGGCTTAGAAAATTGATTTCCGGTATATTTTCTCCTTCCAAACTTCTTGGAACGAGCCATAACAATTTAAGTTAAATAATATATAGAATAAAACAAAAATAAAATAGAATAAGATAACAAAATGTAACTATCTATCAACAATTTCGCTGTTTTTTAAGTGTAGGAGCACGACAAATCACAATATCAAAATCAAAACAAGCAAGTCTCAAACATTTGCAGTCGAAGTTAAAGTTAATAAGATGAGTTGCAGTTAGAAGAAACTATCAATCATAAATTGCAAAAATTTTAATTAAGAAAAAAGATAAAATACAAGAGTTAAAATCCTAAAAAACTCTAACATGTCAAAATTGAGGGGGCGTGGCACTTTTGTTTACATTTGTTTTTTTAAATTTTCCGCATAAATTAAAATCAAAAATACCACATACTATATATCAATCGATTCAGAAAAGTGCCACCAATCGAACTAAATTGGAAAAAAAAAGTTGAAATTTTGGTCGATTTTATGTGCCTGGTGCCCTCAAACATTATTTGATTGGTTGCTACAAGTAAATGATTCATCATTGATAATTTTTCAGTAAAAATGCCCCACTGAGTGGAATATATCAATGACTTGTCGTTTGCTATTAATATTGGATGATTCATACACATACCAACAGGAACGTATTCTTATCGGTTGCTATTAGTTACGCATTAATCATTGAATAATTTCCAGTGGATACCTAAGTGAAGTGACGTCAGCTTAAACACGTCTCATCCAACTTGACTGTGCTAAGTTTAGAATTATAGCAGTTTATTAAATGCTCTCATATGTTATTACACGTTGAAGTAAATTAATTTAGTCTTTTAGGTTTCTCGATTGATGAAATGCTAAAATTACAATAAATCAATTTTAACCTTTGAACACTTAATGTTTTACCAAGTACTAATATTATTGCAAACTCAATGTAACAATACCAACGTTTTAAATACTAAGCTGCAAAATGGACAAAAAATAGAGATAAGTCACAGAAGAAAACAATTACCATTCACCATTGAAGGTGTCGATCAACTCGGTGCTCAGAGAATTAGACTTAAGAATTTTTTGTCAGCTATTAACACTCAAAAATTAACTTATTTAGAAGACACAACCTTTTCTCATAGTTATATTCTTTTTACCTCATCTCAGAAATATATATCCTAGTTGAACACCATAAAAACATTTTTTTTTTCTTCTTGCTTTATTATTTTTTTTACAATATTATTCAAGACTACTAACAATATCAATGGAGGAAATGCACCACTTCATATTAAAAGTCCTTGCTGCTATTTCATCTTGGAAAAAAAACGACAATATTTATTTTTCCATTCATATTTTATTCAGAAAAATAATTTTCTTCAGCTTCACATTTAGCAAAACTTCAATGTCGTTGTTTTAGGAGACAATTATGGTCTACATAAAAGCATCGGAATTACTGATCGCATAAATAGTTATAAAATGGTAAAATCTGTTGATATGCTTTTCGATGTAATATCAGGAGAGTAAGGAGGCTGAGGAAAAACTGTATTTTCCGAGTTTGTTGCATGATGACTGATACTGTTTTGAAGAAACATCATTTTCGTCTTAGTGATGTGATGGCTTCATCTGCCACAGTGCATTGAAATTAACACTCACGTAGATTCTTATGCCTTTTTTTTTTTAAAAAAAAAAGTTATTAAGATTTATTTCTTTTAAGATTCTAATCTGGGAATATTTAAGTTATTGTACAGGAATCACTTGAATTAATCATTGTTAGTGCTCAAAGATTACTAAAACAACTAATTCTAAAATTTAATCAACCAATTTTTTACAACTTACTCTGTGTACGATGCATTAATTTTCTATTTTTAATATTTTAAATGAATTCTCGCTTTTTCTAACAAACGTGATGTAAAAGTGTAAGTTGCATGCACGGTGTTCTTATAATCAACTCAGTACAACATATGAAAAATCAACATGAAAGCAAATAAAAATTTATGTCTTTTAAGAATCTCAGAATAATATTTAATTGTAAAAACAATCGACTGATAAAAAAAAATCTATCAAATGACTAATGAGGATGGCCGGATAAAAAATCAGAACCAATTTGATTGCATAGTGTAACTTAGAGTTGTTTCAAATTCTGTTTCCTCCAGCTATAAAGTAGGTTTTGATACATCAATTTTCTTCAATAGTGATTCGCAAGATTTCAATATGGCTTTTGTTTATCACCACTGCAATATTAATTTCCAAGCATTAAAGAGCATAAACTTTCGTACTTTATTTCTGAAAAGTATTATAAAAATGAAAAAAATCAAGAGTGGTCACTACAAATCACCGAGCAAATTACCAGCGCTAGTGTAACTATTGCTTTAAAAACAAACTAGTAAAACAAACTTATTACTTTTTGTAGTATTTGTAATACAATTTCTAAATTACATAAAAATTTCATCTAATTGAGTCACTTTAAATAATTGTAACCATTTGTTTGCTCAAATAAAATCTTATTTATTTAATATCTAGAAAACCATTCAGCTTAAGTTAACGAACTGTAATAGTTAAAATAGAATGGGCGCAGCTACATTCCGTATAAAAAGATACAAAACCATTCATAATTTCTGCGCTACAATTTATTCTCCCTGGTCGGTTTCGCAACCTTTTCTTGATGAGACCCGTAAAGCCACGTTAAGGTCGATATCGGTTCCGTTAGGATAACATACGTCCGCTGACTAAATAGCTGAGATCCAGACGCTCAACCCATCACTCATGCCCTTTTCCCGCTCTGTTGGGCATCTAGTTGATAGGGGAGGGGAGGCCGTCAACGTTTGTCACGTCCGAAGATTGCCAAGACCATTAATTTTGGTGTTCCTGGGGGTATATTTATTTTCGGATCCTGCTGGGCGAAACCCGTTACAAGATTTCTGTGAGGAAAGTGAGTTCGTAACGCGTCTTGAAGGTTTGTGTCTCGTCGATAAGAGAGAGAGGAAAAGTTTCTGAAGCAACAAATTGGTCGTGACGATCTCGTGGCTGCATCTCCCCTTTTACGAGCAAAGAAAAACATTTAAGCCTTTTTTTTTCTCTCGCTCTTTGCCTCTGCTATCGGTACTAAAGGGAAAATAGCAGGGAAATATTGTTCTCGGAGGAAGTTTTCGTTCTTGGCTATGTGACACACATTTTGGGTGCATTCTGCGATGAATGTTTAGTGGAAGATTACAAAAGTTCGCATGAAATTGATTTTATTTTTTTGTTGTTGTTAAAATTAAGAAGAAATAACTTTAATTGGAAAATTCGGAGATTAAAACTGTTCTTTTTAAATAACATAACGTTAAAATGTTCTTTGTATTTCGAAAGTTTAGATCTTAGAGTAACAGTGTTTTGAACTGATTTCTGGAAAAAGTTCATTAAGCAATCCCATTCTTTGGGGTTTTCTTCTTCTTCCTCAAAAATAAAAAAATATACCATACTCAATTCATAACAAAAAATAGCAATTATCAATTACATTTCTTTACATTGAATACATTTTTTATAAAATATCAAGTTTTTTGCATTTCATGTTATGTTAGAAAATGATTTAAAGCTATGTATGTGTTTCAAAATAATTTTTTCTTTAAATGATGTATATACACTTTTGAAATAGAAAAAATAACAATTTAAAACTATGTTGTTTAACTGTTTGAAAAAAATGTTTTAATCTTCCAAGTCTCCAATTAAAAGAATTTTTTAATCATTTCAAAATAACAAAAAAATCTGGAATTTTTTTTTTCTGATCAATTTTAATGGAACTAACCCGTGTTTACGTTACATGAAGAGGAAGACCGAGAGAACTTCCAACGGTCAGCCTGACGACGAAGGGACTCTAACCCATGATCCATCTACCCTTGAATATTTCACTTCAGCATGGTGGTCGGCGCAAGCCGGATGCGGATTCGTATCAACCGGCCATCGTTGGTATTCAAACCCGGTTCCCCTCATTGGAAGGCGAACGCTCTATCAAGTGAACCATAGTGTCTCGAAGAAATAGTTATGCACATCGAAGGAATAGTTAACCGTCTGCACATTTTTCTTAAGTCATACCCAAAAATGGGCCGACCTGTTTACATACCTGTTACTTACAACACCTACATAAAATAGAAAAATTTATTTTCGTTTTGCTTTAAAAGAAATTATTTTTAAAAAAATAATTTTTCCGAATAGCTTAATGTTATAAATGAGATATTAGTTAGTATCGCAATAAATATTAGTGGAGAAATTATCTTGATATACAAAAACAAAAATCTTTAAAAAAAATTGAAATCAAAGAAGAAATATGCAAATGTAAACAATTCTGGTAATAATTCAAAAGAAATACTACATTATAATATTGCTATTCAGAAATTCTTTGGAATTTGTAACTTTGCATTTGGAAAAAAAATTCTTTCGGAAGTTACAATTCAAGTATTTTCAATGCTTACTTTTAAATCCGTTCAGAAGCTCAGTTTGGCTCAATCAATATAATGGTTTAAATCAAAGATTCTATTTGTCAGCTTTTATACTAAAATCTAATATATGATATAAATGTGTACGTCACAAAGTTTTAAATTTGTTAATTTTACAAATTTTTTAAATAAATATTATTTGAGGAATGTTTCTACAAATTTTTAAATTGAATATATTGTATTGCTTGTGTGTAAATAAATCACTGAAAAATACATTTTTAGTTTTGATTTGGCAAATAAGTTTCTGATAATTTTCATTGTTTGTTTGATTAAATTCAGAATATTTAACTATTATGCAGTATTCACTTAATTTTTTTTTTATTTGTATATCAATTGAGATTTTACAAATCTTTAAACTTGCATCACTAAAAAAAAAAAAAAAAAAAAAAAAAAAAAAAAAAAAAACTAATAGTTGTTATGCAACACTGTTTGAATGCTATTAACATACATAAAAAAATAGCGAAAATTCCGTTTTTTAGTATATTATTTAACGTTAAACTGAAAAAACTACGTTGTTTGACATTTTGAAAATATACTCAAGATAAGTATATTGTTACGTACAGTGCGCCAAAACAATTTTTGATATAATAATCGGATCTTCAGGATCTAAGACTTATTCTTAATGGTTCGAATGGGTGCCCTCAAATATGCTAATTAATTGGTGCAGACGATATTTGGAACTAAAAAATCAGACACAAAATGTACTTTCTCGGGAAAAAAACGTATTTGTTTCAATGGACTCATATTTCTGACCCCCAAAATATAGGGGGTAGCTGCAATTTAAGAAATATTGTTCCTTTAGTTGGTCAGGAGATCAATCCAAAGTTTGAACTTCTCAATGTTAATTATATTTTTTGTGTATATCGTCATAACGCGAGAACATTAAAAGTAAATTGAAAAATTTTGTTTACAATTATAGAATTCATTTATCTAAAGATAGGATTCATTTATCCATGCAAACAATATTTTTTAATAAATATTTATTTATTTATTATTTTATTAATTAATGGTCGAAAAAATTGGAATTGTAAGGTATACAATATTTACATCATTTTAATGTTTGTAAATCTGCATGATAAAATACAAAATTTGAGGGAAATTAGTTGCAAAGACGACGTATATTTAAAGATTGATTTCTCAAAATCGAATTTTAAATAAGCGTCTTCTTTAAAATTTGATTTCATAGGAACTATTCAACCAATTTCGCTCAAATGTTCCATTTTGCCATATAATATTACTTGTTTTAAAATGATGTAAGAAAGTTGTATTCCTTACAATTCACAATTTTTTGACAATTATTTAATAAAATAATAAATATTCACTAAACAATATTTCTTGCATGGAAATATTTTTGGATATATAAATTCTAAAATTGTAAGCGTACATTTTTCAATACGCAAAAAGTAAAATTAAAATTGAGAAGTCCATTGCTCTCCTGACCAAACTGTAGGGGGTATATTCCTCGGATTGCGGCTACCCCTTATATTTTGGGAGTCAAATATCCAAATCCATTGGAAAAAAAAAGGCAGGTTTATTCGGAGAAAGTGTGTTTTTTTGTGTCTGATTTCGTAACTTAAAATATCGCCTGAACCAATTAATTAGTATATTTGAAGTCGCCCTCTCGAACCATTAAGAATGAGTCTTAGAACTTGAAGATCTCATCATTAGATTAAAGGTCATTCAGGGTGATCCGTTTATTTTGGCGCACTGTACATTGAATTTTATGTCACAATGTAACTAAAATTCACAGATAATAAATGCACGTGCGCTGCAACACAAAAGCTACATACTTGTATTTTTAACAACATTTAATGCTAATTTTTACTAAGTAATATCTTTTTGTTTAGTTCACAAATGTTAAACACTTTTATTATTTTCTTTACAAAATGAACATATATTTAACTAAAACGGTAGTAAAACTAAGTTCTCGTAACTTTTTTTAAAAAAAAAGAAAAAAGAATAGGTTATGAGACAGCCGATTACATTTGTTCCATAAATTATAAATGGTAATATAGTTTCTACAGAAACAATGTTTCTCCAGATGAATAGTTTAAGAATAGTTTTATATTTATTTTACTTATAGTTAAATGTACCGCATAAGAGAGATAAATTTGACATTTCATTACATCAATTTATTATTCTGAATTTTATTTTGTAGCATACATACAAGATAAAACTTTTAAATTGCCGTTACCATTTAAAAATAAATATTATTTAAACTTCAATTTTCCGTTCATTTCTCAATATAATCTTGATTGTATCTAAATATATTATTATAAATATTGCTTACAGTCTTATTTGAATTTTATTTACAAGGAAAATTACGTTTCTTATGGATTTATATTTAGTATCTTAGAGCTACTTTAAACATTTATGTCGAAAATTAATAGATAGGCATATTTTTTAAGAAAAAAATTGTGGCGTATGAAACAGATGAAAATATATTTGCTCCATCTAAAATAATAATTGCTATATTTTTCCAAGTTCAAGACACAAATAAATAAAGTAAAAGTATGATATTTGTAATACTTGGCATGTACAGAAATGTAAAAAATTATTAGGAAATACTTTATAAAATAAAAGACCCACTTATTTTTCTATTTTACATCCTTCTAGTATGAATCATTAGAGCTAAAGCTAAGTACTGATATACGTATTTTTGCCTTTGAAATAATAAAGCACGTGTTTGAAAAAATTTGCGAGGCTTTATACTAATTTGGCAGTAATATTTAGTACAACAGTTCGAAATAAAGAAATATAAATTTATTGCAGGAATAACACTGGAAATAGTTTTTGAAAGTTATTTTGAAAGTCATTATACTTATTTTTTTTTTCTATTTTAAATATTTCTCTTTACAATTAACGATTTTCATTAGCGGTTTATAATTAACGTTACAAATTGAATGAAAATATAATTAGTTTTCTTTTTTAATTCTATTCTAAAGCAATGGTTCCCAATTTTTTATGCCTGCGGAACCTTAAATGATAGAACATCTTTTGACGGAACCCAAAATATATTTATTTTATATTATTTTATAACCATCGTTGAACAGCCGAACTAAATGATTTGGGTTTAAGACTACTAATGTCCAACTCTTTAGTCTTGCAATTTTGAACCCAATCCAGAAGACAAGAAAACTCCTAGATCAAGTATTGGGAGAGTATTGCCTTCATGGATAACTTTTTGATGGAACTATTATTATTTGCGTTACATGGAGAGGAATGCCCCGAAAACCTCCCCCGGTTAGCCTAACGGCAAGGGGATTCTAACTCATGATCCGTCAATCACTGAAAGTATTTTACTTCTCATAATATTTATGGTAAAGAATCAATTTTTTTCAATAATGGCTTTATCAATAAAACTCTTAAAACAATAGATTTTATGTCAAACAGTTAAATGAGCAGGCCTTGAGTGGTATATAGTCCAGTTCTGAATTCTTTTTTTGTGAATACGTTAGCAAAAAATAAATAAAATTAGCTGAGTTTTTAAAAAAGAACTCTCATAAAGGTGGATGTGGTGTTAACGACGAAACACAATTCGTTATTCTTCAATTTGGTCATTTCATTTTGAGTTAAAAAGCTCAACGTGCAATAATGCCGCAATTTTTCATACATTTTGCTATTTTTTAAGTGGCATTTTAATGAAATAATTTGAAGTAAAAAAGCATCAAATAAATTATCATTCATTGTTCAGACATAAATAATAATTACATGTTTAAAAAATAATTTCTGATTTAAAATATTTCGAAACCCTTGGGTCCCTTCCGCGGAAACCTAAGACTTCGAGAAACAAAAACAGGGAAGGGAAATTTTTTTTCCAAAAACTATGATAGGAATGATAACCTTCAAATGAGAGTCTGATGGAAAAAGATAAATCCTTAACAACTTTTCAAAATTTTATTTGAAATCCTCAAAAATCGTAATTCTTTCAAACAGAATTGGCAATAAATACGTGGAATGAATGGAACTTTTGGAATAAATAGAATAAAATAAAATCGATAAAAATAATTTCAGATTCCGAAAAAAAGAAAAATAACGCAGCGTGACATATATTTGGCTCAAATTCTCTTGTGCCACTAACCTGTACATTAAATAAATTATATATTGGCTGTAGCATTAGAATTGAACAATAAAAAGAACTTACTGTTTTGCGCCGAATGAGTAACGTAAACTTGAAACAAGTCAGGTAGTTTAAGTTAGCAGATCGACGGGGTTCTAAACTAAGTAAGGTAAAAAAAAACCGAATGTTGAGAATTATGATTGGTCAACTTTAAGAAATTGGTATCGGTATTAGTACAAAAAAAACAAAATTTATATATGCATTATGCATAATATCGGCAAGTGTAATTGTATATAAATAGTAAGTTTAAGTATTTCAAAAGTGTGAATCTAAATATGTTTAATACGATAACAAACATTGAAAAAATATTTCTGTGTATTTTTCGAATCTAAAAGACAATTTATGAAAATAGAAAAAGAATTTTATGACATATTTTTAAATTCATTAGCCTCCATAGACATAGTCCTGAACATAGAAAACTGAAAATCAATTTTAGTTTTTTGATTTATGTCTGTTAATTGGGTAACTCCAGTTCTTTTTGTTAGTTTATTCATTATTGCATTAGCTCATATACATTTTTTCTGATATCTTCAAGAATAGTTTATTTAATTGCTTGTTAAATCGGAAAAGATTGCCGTATTTTACTTTCTCCAGAAAAAAGTATCTAATCCTATTATTACGTTTGGAAGTATGGAGTTTCGAAAGTAAAAAAACAACGTGCAAGCATCAACAACTAATTTAATTGCTCATTAAGCAGATTTTTTTTATTTTTCTAGAAGTTATGTTATTACTGTTAATTTATTTTTCCTGAAACAGGTTCATGATTGAAAACTTATTCAATTTGAAATAAAACCTGTAAAAAAATTTACTGTCGTTTGCATTGTAAATGTACTTAGCAAATGTACTGTCTTGTAAAAGTTAAAGTTATCTTAAATCGAAAAAAAATGGGTTGTTGAGTTATGATGGAATCCAAAAAATATTAAAATTACTATCAGAGTTATTTGCAGTTTCACATAATATGTTTTAAACATCGCAAAGTGATGGCATTTAATTATGTGCAAATAATATTAAATCGAATTTTATTGACTTGTTTCACAAAACAAGTACTTGTAATGGACAAGAAGCCATGGATCGGGCAAAATATACGAACTATTAAAAGTAATACTAGTTCATTTTAACAGAAGTAAATAAATCTAACTATTTTTAAATGTGTATTTTTCTTATTTTAGTCTATTTACGATAAATGCCCCATTAAAAACTAAGTTTATATATGGGAAGTTTTGAAAAAATAAAATTAGGGAATTCATTCGAGTTTAATTATATACAGTGGTTATCTCTTAAGATGAACAATAGTTAGAAACTATGTAATTTTTATAAATAAATCACAAAACAACTATTCCGGTTAAAACTGAAGCTCAATTTTACAACCGCCTATAGAAACATAGCATTGATAGAATTGAAACTGAAAAATTATATAAATACGTAAAGAAGATTGTGCTTCAACTTTTTCTACCCTTTTCTTTGTAAAACTCATTCTTATCTGAAAGAAAATCATTTCTAAGGTTATCTACCCTTCATAATAAAAAAAGCAGTTTCCTAGATAGTTTTGCTTGTTTCAAGATAGTGACAATATAGCGGCCAAGAAGGTGGTTTGTTTACGTAATATGTATTAGTGAAATGTGAGTTCTTGACGGATCAAACTGAAAATTTGAGCATCGAATATTTAATGCAGAGTAGGTTTTAATCGTCTTTACTGATTGAAAAAAATATTGATAAGGTCCATTATTTGCCAAGTAATCTTCTTGCCGGTAATCTATTAAGTAATCGGTATCAAATAATCTATTCATCTAAACTCTTATTAAATGCATTTATGTTGTTAATTATATAATAAAGGTATTAATGTGGAATACAGATCCACGAAGCAAGCATCCCAATCACGTGATATGTAACAAGGACATTACATTTACATCACTCTTTACTTGTTCACCATGTAGATGTCATTCAGTTGGTTGGAATGTCTGGCTCGAGTAGGATGCCAGCAGAATATGTACCTTACTATTATTTCTGTAAATATAATTTGTTACATTTAGAAGTATCTCTTTTTATTTAAAGACCTCTCTTCACCCCCCTTATCCTACATTAATGTTCTCGTAAGATTTTCATACATTTGTCAATTGCATAAAAAAAGTTTCAAAATATTGAACTTCTATTTACTTCGGTTTTTTTCGAATTCATATTAATATTTTATTTATGGTGCGTATATGGTTAATTTACTGACTAATGTTATTTTAAGAAACATTGCATCTATGTATCCTATATTTAAAGTTGTTTTAAATTGTATCGTAGAATTAACTTTACTGATTTTTTAGGTGTGCCATATTTTGCTGTAATTATAAACTTTAGTGTTACAGAACAACAGATAGTGTAGCTTCTAATATACACCCATTACTGTAAAAGAACATACCAGATGTCGCAACAGCAAAAGCTATCTTTGGTTATAGTGTCCTGAAACACTTAGTTAAACACCACTTTGTTTCAAAATACAGTTTACTCTCGTTACCACAAAATAGAAGGGGTGCTTAAAAAAACTTCGAGATAGTGAGTTTTCGAGATATCAAGTTCAGAACTAAATATGTTCTAAAAAGTATAAAATATATATCCTAAAATAGTACTCTATAAAGTAGAGTCATGAAACATAAGAATAATTGCTAATAATTGTGTATGTAATGATAATTGACTGCAAGTCTAAATGCAGCAATCATTATTTTTTAAAAGTTAACAAAATAATTATGCATTAAATATAACGGAATTGGTTTACAATAAATTCACATTGTGATTTTTCCGAAAAATATTCGTTTTCCATAACGAAAAATATTCGACGTAATAAGGTTTTGTAAAGAAACTCTTTATTATAGTTATGTAACGTTAAGAGGAAAAATATTTTTTTTTTACATAATAAGGTTTTTGAGATATTAAAGTTCGATATATCGAGAACATGCAGCAATTTGCACCATTTTTGCTGTTACGATACATGAAATTTTTTTACAGTGATAGATAAATAAGATATATATATATATATATAATATTATATATTATAAGATAATATATTTATAATATATAAATATTAATTTTATATAATTTTATATTATATAAAAAGATAAAAAATTTTTAATTAAATGAATATGTAATTTTTTCTTTATTCTAAGTTATAAAGAAAATAGTTCCATTAAAAATTATGTTTATTAGTAAAATAGTGAAATTGAATAAAAATAATACATTAAAAAAAAATTCAAATTTTAAAAAAAAAAAAATATATATATAAGATTACGTGAGATTTTATTCTATTCTCGCCTTCGTGAAATTCGTAATTATTTAAAAACGATCAACTCAGAGACTACCAGATATAATAAAATAATAGTTTATTGGATACTTTGACTTGTAACTTAATTTTATAGTAGAACAAATAGGTAACTTAAAACAGATTTCTAAAATAAATGTGTCTTTACAGCTAAAAATAACTCCCCCAGTTTATGTAAAGCTGAATGTAAAATTAATTTAATTAAACTAAATAACTTAAAGATGCATAACGAAAGGAAAAGATGCACAAATAATGCCTATTTATTCAGCATTCTACTTGAAGTCTTCTGACGGTTGACGTATTTAATTAAATACACAGAAGATAATTGAAAAATAATTAAACGTGACGCTTTACTGAATACAAAACACGTCTAAGCAAGAATAAAATGTCTTCAGAGAACGCTCTATACACCGGAATTCTTTGTGATACTTTTGTTCAACTGTCATAACTGATAATAATCAGTCATTCAGTGTTAAGGTTGATTGAATTCCAATTAACTAAAAGCAATAACTTTTTGAGAAATACCAAAAGGCTTCAGAAAATGAATCATTTCTTTGAGATACTTAAATTCGCTCGCAGTGGCTATGATGCACCCAAAATTTAAACTCTAAAGCATTTTTGGAAAAGTTAATTTCCATATTAGAAGACCACAATGTGAAAGCGGACCACCAGGTGGAGACTAAACATGAAGCATTTCTCGAATACCTAATTAAAAAACTTGTTTCTTGAAATATTGATCTTCTAAGACGCTGAGGCTTTCCTTGAGGTATTTTATTTTACATTTGCATCACTTATTCTTAGGGTAATTAGAAAAGTTTCTGCGAAGGCTAATTTTCGTGTTGCTTTAGATGGCGGTTCACATGCATTGTTCGGAGAAGATCATTTAAGGCGTAATTAAAAGTCAAAACAGTGGGTTTCAAATTAACCCATTTTCAAGAAGTCTACTTAAATATTTCCAAGGCTACTGCATACTTTTTTATATATATATATAAAGAGAGGATCAATTTTTGTTTATTATCACGCGATAAGTAATAGCAATGCATTGTATAGATTGAAAGAGAACGAATTAGGAAATGAACTTTAGTCTCCTTCTGAGATGTGTTATTTTTCTCATTCAATATTTCGAAAATATGTCAAAAATGCATTTTAAAAATTAAATAAATATTTTATTGTTGTCGGGCAATAGGAAATTGTGTAATAGATTGCATGATTTCGAGATGCTCAAGTTGATCATTTATGTTTACTTAACCCGCTTTTTTAGCGCTCAAAAACCGTTAACCATGATATTCGAAATTGAAGAAAATGGTAAAATAATTTCATGAGATAAAATTGGCTAAGAAATATTACTTTAGATGGCGTTTGACATTTATAATCCCTCTTGCAGTAAGATATACTTTTTTATGTTCATTATCATGCCTTAAGTAATAGATATACATTGTTTAAATTACAAAAGAACAAATTAGTAATTGAACTCTTTTTTTTTTTCCTTTTAACATTTAAAATTTTTCTGATTCGATGTTGGGAAAACATGCCAATGGTTTATTTCTAAATCAAAATTAATGTTTATCCTTATTGTAGGGCAAATGAAAATAGTGCAATTTATTTAAATATTTCGCGATACTCAGATTGTTTTTATGTTCAGTTATCCTGATTGTTTAGTGTTAAAAAAAAATCCACCTTTTCACCCCGGTTTTTGAAATTTAAAAAAAAAAAAAAAATTAAATGTTACTCATATAACTAAAAAGTTATTATTGTAATTAATATCCGCAGTAATTCAGATGATGGTTCACTAAATTGTTCTAATATAGATGGCAGTTTACTAAATTGTTCAAACTTAGATGGCGGTTCACTAAATTGGGGAAGATATTATCAAAATCATACTCAAATCAGATGGCTTTAATCCATTTTAAAGCAACCCACTAAGGAGTACTAATTTATATTAATAAACATCAGTAATTTTTCAATTTCATTTTTACTACGTTTTATTTACTTGTTTTCGCTTATGTGAAGAGGGAAAGTTGCTACAGAACTATTGAACATTTTTTTAATATTTAGCAAACTGAAATCTCTACTGGAGCTCAAATCTTATCGACCACACAAGTTTCAATAGTTTCTCGACCTCTACAGACTTTTACTGTTAGTATATTGTCACTAAAAATAAATTTATAGTCAGAATTAATTTTCTATTGATTTTTTTTTATGTAATAAGATATACTTTTGTTATCGTCTTTATCAAGCATCAAGTAATTGTTCAAATTGCCAGAAAAACGAAATAAGAATAAAATTTTATCCAACATTTCAGATGGTATTTCTTTTTAATTTTTCTAATGCGATGTTGCCTAAATATAGCAATGACTTATTTTTAAAGCAGCAAATAATATTATTTTACACAGCATCAGGAAGTTGAGCCATTATTTTCAATACTTCGAGTGATTCGATTGAATATTTCGTTATCATTAACCCGCATTTTTCATCTTTATAACTTGACCAGCGTGTTCATCCATTCACTGATTTCTTCCCCGCATTTTCACAATTTAAAAACTAAGTAAAGTAATCTTATCGTATACAGTAAAATAATTAAAATTCAGCTACATTTTTGTGCTGATTTAATCAGTTATAAAAGTTGAAGAAACTTTACAGAAGTCAGATAAAGTGTTTTAAACCTTAAATTCGTCATTTTACTCAACATTCGATTAATTCTTGGTTTTTTCTTGCATCTTTAAACTATTTTTTTTTAAATATGTATATGACGTGAAACTAGTGAACAAACTATATTTGTTTATACATGATTAATTCACTTTTAAATAATTTAAGAGTATATTTTTGTCTCTTGAAATTTAAGGAAATTACATAAGCATAATATATATTATTTGGTACATATGTGAACTAATCGTAAAGACACGATCCCTGTAGGATACCGAAATCAAGCATCACTGATTGCAGTATGATTAATTCACTTTTAAATAATTTAAGAGTATATTTTTGTCTCTTGAAATTTAAGGAAATTACATAAGCATAATATATATTATTTGGTACATATGTGAACTAATCGTAAAGACACGATCCCTGTAGGATACCGAAATCAAGCATCACTGATTGCAGTATCGGTTCTTGTTAAACTATTCTACCAACTTCACGCAACTTCACGCATAGGTCACCAGGTTGCCAAAGCGGGGGAGCCATCCCCACTGAAGAGCATCAAGATTGCAATGGCAATATTTTTGTCGCTTGAAATTTAAGGAAATTACATAAGCATAGTATATATTCTTTGGTACATATGTGAACTAATCGTAAAGACACGATCCTTGTAGGATACCGAAATCAAGCATCACTGATTGCAGTATCGGTTCTTGTTAAACTATTCTACCAACTGCACGCAACTTCACGCATAGGTCACCAGGTTGCCAAAGCGGGGGAGCCATCCCCACTGAAGAGCATCAAGATTGCAATGGCAGATCTTCGGATCAACCCCAGGGATATTTTTTCATCAGGCCGTCGCCAATTGGCCATTGTGCAGCTCTAGTGCGACGTAAATAAGTTACTATTATAGTTTTTCTATAGAAAGAACTCCCCTCGCCACAAATTCTGAGGTTGTCTTCTGCTATTTAAACAAGAAACAGCACATTTCAAAGGGGGGGGGGTTCTCTTTCCCCTGATTCCTTTTCTCGAGCCAAAACTTAATATTGACCTAACATCTCTACTTGAAATGGTTAAACCTCGAAACCATAGTCACCGCCACTGTCCCAGAGGAATCTTCCATAGACAGACTGTTGTACTACATAGTACATACACTATTTGCGTAGCATACTTTTGAATACATAAGAATACGAAAATATATTTTTATTAAATTCTAACACATGTTTCAAAAAACACTGAAGCTAATATTTTATCATTAAATGGCATTTTGTTGCTTAAATTTAGCAAATATGTATTAGCAAAGTTTCATTAAAATAAACGATGTGTAATTGAAATATTAGCCTCAAACATAAGCAATATATATATAAAAAAACAGAATATTATTATCTGTTCTAATTACCTTAAAATTATTTTCTTTCGTAAAATACATTTGAAACTACCGAATTTGATAGAGAAGGTTAGAAAGAACTTCAGATAAATAAAAGATTTAATTAATTTAATTATTTACTTAAGTATTGAATTTGCTCAATATTACTGCTGCTCAGAAATAGAAATGCAATTAAAGACAACTGCTTTGGCTTGTGAGCATTGTATCTCTTGATTAAAATATTTAATTAAATAAAAAAGAAATGATTTAATTACTTTATGATAAGAAGAGTAATTAGAAATTTAATTTTCATAGCATCGATAAAATTACAAATTAAGAAAATATCAAATAATATTTAAACGAGTTAGAATGTAATTTTAATTTATTTGTTTATCATTTCGAAGCTGTGAAAAAATATCTCAGTAATCATTAATACCAATTATGAGTATGAAGTTAAAAAGAGAAATATATAGTTTTCTACTTCTAATCCTCTGTTGTTGTTTTTTTTAACTTATATAAATTTTAATTGCAAATATGAAGATTCGCTAAAACAATTAAAAGTCATGCAGTTTTATATAATTATATTAATGATTAAAGTTTAATCTAATTTTCCTTATAAACAAGCTATATTATAATTATTACAAACCACAAAATTAAAAGGTTAGGTAAAAAATATTTTAATACTTTGCTTTTAGATTACGAAAATCAATAGAAAAAATGCAGAATAATCAAATATTATTTAAACTAGCTAGAATTCACTTTTAATTTACTTTTGGTGAAGTGTAAATAAATAATTCGATAGAAAATAATGCTAATTCTTATGCATTATATTAGTTAAAAAACTAAATGATTTTATATATATATATATATATATATATATATATATATATATATATATATATATATATATATATATATATATATATAGAGAGAGAGAGAGAGAGAGAGAGAGAGGGAGAGAGCGAGTTATGTTTTTTATTACTAGAAATCTTATTACCATACAGCTGACCTGAGATTATCAAAAGAAAATTTTCCATGCATATATTTTTAATATATTTCTTTACTTTACTATTAATATTAGTATTTTAATGGTTATAATTGCATTATATTTTCTTCATACACGCACAATATATTAACTAAACCAAAGCAAAAATACAGAATGTGTAAACCCACAAATGATAATACAGAATTGGACATACTATAGTTTCTGCTCTTATTACAGGAATTTTCCTCAGCGTCTAAAACCAATTGATAATGGAGAAGTGAAGGGAGGATGAAAAATGTCTCTTAACATCTCTAAAAACAATTGATGTTTATAAACTGTGGAAGGTTCTTATTTATAGAATCAAATCATAAATATGTTTATTTTCCTTAACTTTCATTTAAGCTTTATTTACATAGTTTTTTTTTTCGCTTTAGACTCTTTAATACAAAGTATGCCATATCCTTTTTTAATTTAAATCAACTGCTTTAAACTTATTTGTTTTTTTTAAACTAACAGTACTAACAAGTAAGTTTTTAAAGTAACTGCTATAATAAGATCGTATAATTTCTATTGAGATAGTTTAATAATAGATAGTTGTTTCAAATTTTTATGTTTTTGTTAAAATTCTATGCCTATCATTATTTAAGAACAAAAATAAATATTGTAACTTTTGATTTTAATAATTAAATTTTTTTAGTTTAGCTAAAGTATCAAAACGTATAGAGTAATTAAAGCAATTTGTATGATTCAAGATGCTGCCGAATATGTTCTAATCAGATGTTTCCAACATAAAACATGTACATGCGTTTTGTAAATTTGGACATCTGAATATATATTTTCTTCTGTGGTGCAATACTTAAAACTTAATAAAATAAATTACTCAAAAATTAAGAAAGCAATATTAAATAAATCTTTTTTAAAATCCTTACTCTTACATTCCCATACTCTTACATTATTCTATTGACTTCCTTCTAAAATTTAAAATTATACGATACACATGTATTTATTAAGTTATTGTATCTTATATATAACACCTTGTGCTATTTTAATGTAAATTTAAACAGTTATTTTTTCTTATAGCCTTTTTTTATTTTATTTTTCCTTTTGTGTCTGTAAATGCCTTTAGATTTTTTACATTTATTTCTGTTAGTATCATGTTCGAACAAAGTTATAAATTGTGATTCATATCATTAACTTACATATCATTAACTTAATTAAGAAACTTAAAACTTTCAAAAAATTAATCAACAATTAAGAGAAAAATTTAAATCAATATATTTTTAAAATTCCCACAGTTGCATTCTCGTATTTTCCTATTTTACTATTCCCTTTTTTCCGAAATTTTAAATTGTATAACACATTTTTAATAAGTTATTGTATATTTTGTAAATCATTTTATTGCATACAAATTGCAACTCTTGTTTACAGAATTTAAGCTTACTTTATTAAAATACAGTACTTATACAGGTGGAAACTGCAGTAACTGAATAACAAAATATTAAGTTTACATTACATCAAAATATTACAATGTTTTTGCGTCATTTTAAAAGTTGAAATTTAAATTAAAGCACATTTAATCTTTCGTTACAAAGGAATTTTAATTCTTTAAAACTCAAATTCATTTGTTTAAAGGTAATAAGGACAAATTTTTAACTTAATATTTCCAAAAAATTGTGAATTGTCTGTGTATTTTCAGTTAAATAAAGCGATTTATACAAGCGGAATGTCACGGAATCGACATTATTATTTCCATTTAATTTCAAAACTTATAAATTATGCGTAAGTTTCTAATTTATATAAACGTAAAACAATATGAAAATCATTGATTTTTTCGGCATAAATGAAATTAATATTTCCCATATCGCTTTGTCAGAATCCCAGTTTCCATTTGTAGCAACATAATAAAAGAAAAGCATCTTCACAGTTAATAATCATTGGCGCCATAAATATGAAAAATGGCATTCTTCTGATTCCATGCCCACTTGCTTTTCCATCAATGATGTTTGATGAGACGCAACACCATCTGGCATCCAATAATCGTAATAATTCCGCATAGGCGACAATCAATCAGGCAATTTTCGCCAACAGAATCTGTGCATTTGGCAATGTAGTTGCAATCAATTGCAGGGGAAAGCGGCAGGCGGAATCGTTCCATCATAGTCACAACTTCATCTAACATCAGTAAGATTACTATTCCTATCTTTGGACACCGTACCAAAACTCCTGTCCCATCAACCGCTTATGTAAAGGAAAGATCTAAGCATTATTCTGAAAGTTCGCCAAGAGGGAATATGATTTATACAGAGGCAATGTTTTGAAGTTAGGCCGAAGGAGAATTTGGCGGATCACTTTGACTTTGAGATAGTGCTGGTTTTATTAGATTTTGATTTCAATCACAATGATGGAACCGTGCCGTCTAGAGCTTTCCCTTTCAAGCGCTAACGAATTAGCTATGATTGAGTGTATGCATTATGGGCGTGCTTCAAATATAGTGTCGTCGTTCTTGGAGGAATAATTGTTTGTCTCAAGTTCCTGGATGGACTGTTGTTATATTGACTTAAAATGAAAAGGCAGTAACTTTGTTAAATGATAATTTGATGTTGAGGTACTCGCAAACAACTAAAATAATTGTTTTTATTCTTGTTGTTAGCAAAAGAATAAACTTGATGTTGAAAATATCTATTCTTTATAAAATGTTCTTATTTATGTAAATGATATTTTTTTATCACTTTTTACTATGGTTCTCATTCTTTTAAATATACTTTAAGTACATGAAAAATATAATTCTGAGTTAAAAAAAACAACTCATTACTATACACTTTGATAATAAATTGTTAATTGAAAAATGTATATATATATATATATGGGTGATTCTCACGAAATATGACAATTCGAACCAAAAAATTTCTTCAAATTTAAAGTCGTCAAAATAATCTAATTTTTTTTTTTGTATACTTCTTTAGTTACACTTATTAATATCTTACAGACAGCAGTGTAGTTTATTGACATTTGCTGAGGAAAAAAATAAAGTAGAAATTCACTAAATCTTGGATGCCAGGAAAATGACATATTAGCTTACAAGTTTAAAAAACAGTCATTTTAAGTTAATAGTAAGTAACTCAACTTAAGCCTTTATGTTAGATGGACCATAAATTGCTTAAATTATTTCTTTTCATCCACTGTAGAAAGAATCAAAAAATGTTTTGTTGCTGATATGTACAGAATAAAATTGTGTATAATAATCAATCATTAAGTAAATAAATAACTTTGATTACATCCAAGCATATTACAATCATACATCAACTTGGTATTGGGTTAATATTTGCTTTCCCTCCTTACAGTATTAGCAGTTGAAAAAAATTTCTGGTAACAATTCAATGTCCTGGCATTCATAAGCCAGGAAAATTACAACCAGGATAATGACAAATTCGCCATTTTATAGCATATAACTTTACTTTAATTAAATATTTTGGCCTAAAACGTTTATATTCTGTAGAAAACAACAAGATTTCTTAAAATAACTCAGATAAATCTATGTATTTTATGTTATTAATGGGTTCAAGAAGCCAGGAAAATGACAACACAAAAACCTACTCACCTTGAAAAATTTTTTAAAATAGATTTTGATCTAGAAAATTGGTTCTTTATTCATGCAACAAGTCATGTTCATGTAGGAGGGTATCTATTCAATTTATTAACATAAGATATTGATTGCTGGCTCTATCTATTTTGGTTATAAACCACTAAATAGAAGTAGCCAGGAAAATGACGAATTTTCTTGGGACAAAAAAATTATTGACAGAAAAAATTAATTCAAACGAAGTTTTTGTAAATAATACCCTCTGCGTATATTTTAGAAATGCTTACACCGGTTGAGATAAAAAATTTAGATATTAAAAAAATTTATAGGAAGTTTTGAAACTGGTTATTTTTGGAAACATTGTTTGGGACATGCCAGGAAAATGACATTTTGAAGTTCAATTAAATTTTTTAACTATACAAAACAGTCAATGCTAGTGCAAAGTTATTTTAAAATGCTAACAGCAATGCTATTTCTAAATTTTTTTTAAAAAAAAGTTCTTTTGGTATTATAGTATTAGATCTTGGAGCAAGGGACAGTGAATTGTCATATTTCGTGAGAATCACCCATATATATATATATATATATATATATATATATATATATATATATATATATATATATATATATATATATATATATATATATATATATATATATATAATCATACAAAATATGGAATGATAAATATTAACAGCGGTCTAGAGCGTGGTATTGTGTTTATTAACATTATAAATATCTTAAAAGTTTTCTTTTTAGTTTTGAAAGTTTGGTTTTAAAATATTTTTATGCTTACATAACGATTTGTATCAAATTAATGTTATTGCCTCAATTTCATTATTTTTTGCATTATTTTTTGCTCATAGTACTTACCATTCCAAGGCTTTGTTACGGAAATTTAAAAAAATTACAGTGATTCTTGTGTCGTAAAATAAACAGAATGAAAAAAAAAATATTTTACAGTCATTGTTTTTCTTTTCTATTTTGTTGTTTGGGGACTATTTTTTTTTTAAAATAAGGATAATCTGAGTAAATGTTAAATTATTTGGAATTTGAGAGAGAAAAAACTGTTTCTGTTAGAGCGTTCACAAGATAAGGATGAAACCAATAATCTCACCATAATATTTATTATAAAAAAATTTAAGATGAAAAATCCAGGTTTTATTCAACCTTGAATTCCGATTTATACTTTTTTTTTCTCTCATAATCACAATAGCTTCATTAATTCTGCTTTTCTTATGTTACAATATTAGGTTAATATGTTACAATACGTAGAAATTACCATTTAAATTCTCTTCATTTGACTTTTGCTGTGAGGAGCTGTTGAATTCTGACTTTTTTTTTATTTAAGTCAGCACGTAATCTTTTGAATAAAATCTGCATAAAACTATTGTTTTAAAAACATCATTTGCTATATGGGACATTAAGAAGAGATTTCTTTTTTTTAACCAAGTTGAAATATTTTTGTAATTTTACTTGGGAATGAACTGAGAACCAAGAAGCTCATAGAATTTTGTCAAACACTGTTTTTGAAAGGAGTTAAACTTAAGCCTTTTCTCTCTGAAAATATCATTTTTTCCTTGGGCATGCCTTGTTTACTGATGTCTTTTTTCGGATATTTATAAAAGATTTTTCAAATAGTTCTGCGTAATTGAGCACTACTATGGATAATAAATAACTAACTTTGGTAGAGGCTTGATGGTTTAGACAAGCTAATGTTGTTTGACATATTCTCTATGCATTATTTAGACATATAAATTAGCATTCTATCAATATCTACTAGGAAGCCCTTGTGCAGGTAATCTCTCAAACATTCTCATGAGAATATCGGAAACTTGGGAAGAAGTTATCACTTTAGTAACAATTTTCACTAAAAGTGGGCAGGGGATCAACATATACTAAGTAAAATAGCAATGCTTATACGAAAGTAGTAGTTAAAAATAATTTTATTATTGATAAATATTTGTAAAGATGTAAACATCTTATAAATAATTTTAATCATTTCTTGATCCAAGATTATCAATTCATAAAGTAAGAACTAAGTGGAAGAAGGTATAAATAGCATTCAGGAAAATTTATAAAATAGGTTTAGTTAATATAAAAACAGCAAGGAGTTTTAATATAATACATTTTACCTTTAAAACATTGAAAAGCACCTCATTGAAAGATTTGATGGGGAAAAAATAATTCTATGTATACAAATCATAATAACGTGACGCGATTTTATAGCAAAAACTATCAACATTTTAAAAATACAACTAGATATCTTCTTCCACTAAACTCCTTAAATCGTATTTCCATTTAAAAGTAAATCAGTAATTATATTTATAGTTGAAGACCTCAGGGGTACTGAGTGTTAATTCAAATGGTATGGAAATTTTTCTTTCCTACTACACTAAATATTTATATTCAGCGAGAGCTTTAATTTTGTTAGGAGATCAACTCCTTGTATAGAGTACCGGTATACTTTCATAAGATGCCACACGGCTCTCTTTAAACAACCTAAACTACAAAATTGGACTGATCGCAAAAAGAAGATTCTAGTAAAACATCGAAATCAAGTTGCCCTCTCTGTGATCAGTAAGTGGATGGGTGACCACTTGGATTTTCCATAGTAGGGACCGAGCGTATACGATAACAGTCCTATTCAAAATGTTGTGCCGTAAAGTGCTCGACTTTGCGCAGGTCGTCGGGATACCAAAGCCTGAAGAGCTTACCCTCCTGCAGAGGAACGAAATTCTGATTTCGATTCTCTGCGGAAGGAATGAGGAGGATAATCAGATGTCTTCGGATTATCCTCAGAGAATTTTCCCATCAGACTGACGCCATTATCACATTGTGAAGCTCTAGTGCAACGTTAATAAATTACGCACCTAATCAAACTACAAAAATGTAGGTTATTACATCCTCCTTCAGTGGAGATTTCAATATTTTCTGTAGTTTTTTTTTTTTCTGTACAGAAACATTTACGTTTTGATAAGACAGAATCTCTGACATTACCACTTTGCAGTCTTCATGATCATGTTCATGATATAAATGATGACCACTTTAATTGCCCTAGAATTTTGCATTGCACAGACAAAAATTATGCGGAGGATAAATTCATTTTTCATTCACAACAGTTTTGAGTTGTCAGATAGAAAATGATACTTGAATTTCTAACATATGGCGTAGAATAAACAAAAGATTATATTCTTCACTGAATTTTAAAAAAAATTAAGATGTATTTAACAAATTTTAAAATAGTACGATAACATTTATATCAACACTGAAGTATAGAAAACATATTTATAGAAATCTTGTGTTATCTTTCA
The DNA here is from genome assembly GCA_949128135.1 of Parasteatoda lunata. Taxonomy (NCBI): domain Eukaryota; kingdom Metazoa; phylum Arthropoda; class Arachnida; order Araneae; family Theridiidae; genus Parasteatoda; species Parasteatoda lunata. The sequence continues at coordinate 40,211,989 of OX421971.1, forward strand.
TTTATTTTTAAATTCAATATGTGTATATGAATTAAATCTGATAAATGATACACCTCAAGCATCCTTTATAAAATAAGAAACACAATTCTCACTCTCCGAAATCTAAAAACCCCCTACTCTAAAAATAATTCGAAAATCTTGTTTGATATACCTCCTATCAATCGTACTACTCATGCCATCAGCGATTTTATTTCGTAGTTTTATATTAGTATTTACCACGCCCAAACAAGAAGAAAAACGAAAACACCCTCTCTTCTATACCATCTACTCCTATGTCATTTTTATTGCTTCTCTTTTTTGTATGGGGCCATAAAAGGAGAAAAATTTATTTGCTTCATGTTCCAGATCCGTCAGATGTTGATTCTCTGAATAACTCGGTGAAAAAAACTTTAAAAAAATCAATGTATCAAAAATAAATGAGATTTCAAATCGAAATTTTTTTGAGCGAAAGTAGAGATGATGATCTTATAAATCACTTTGTATCGTTGTCAAAAATATCTATGGCAGTTTTCAAAATATTAATTTTGTTTATATATTTTTTGGAATAGGAGAAATTGACGTGATGTTTAATATTTCATAAAATTATAAATATCAAAGCTGTTTTTATGGAACGTAATATAAGTGGAAATGGTAAATGGAATAATAAAATAATCTATTTTAATTGGCGAAAGATTTAGAGAGATGCTGAACTTTATTGAACATCGTCTGTATTTCAAAATAAGTTTAATGTTTCAAGGAAAGTATAGCTCATTTTTAATATGATTTTATTAATTCGTTTGCATTTCTGTATAGAGCGAAAGTTGAAATAGAACACTTTTTAAATAGCTAGAAACCTAAAATCTCTACTATAGCACAGATCTTGTTGACGAACAAGTTTTAATATTTTCTTGATCTTTACAGACCTCTACTATCACCTCATTGTCACCAAAATAAAATTTATCGTCAAGTTTAATTTTGACAATCTACAGTTTGATGTTAATACAAGTTTAATTTTTTTTTTTTTCCCAAAGCAGAATTTACAGTTCAATATAATTTAACAATAAAGGACATTTTGACCAAATTCATTTAGTTAGAACGTACTATGCTGGATGACAATATAATTAAAATAGTTTTCTAATCGTTAATAAAACTGTTTAGCACCACCTAATTGTCGAGAAATATTTTTGCCACTTTCTGGGGGGTAAAAATAATATGGGTAAAATTCTAAAATTCCATTCCTATATCGGGTAAAATTCTTCAACAATAATGGAAATTTTGACCAAATTCATTTAGTTAGAACGTACTATGCTGGATGACAATATAATTAAAATAGTTTTCTAATCGTTAATAAAACTGTTTAGCACCACCTAATTGTCGAGAAATATGTTTGCCACTTTCTGGTGGGTAAAAATAATATGGATAAAATTCTAAAATTCCATTCCTATATCAGGTAAAATTCTTCAACAATAATGGAAATTTTGACCAAATTCATTTAGTTAGAACGTACTATGGATGACAATATAATTAAAATAGTTTTCTAATCGTTAATAAAACTGTTTAGCACCACCTAATTGTCGAGAAATATTTTTGCCACTTTCTGGTGGGTAAAAATAATATGGGTAAAATTCTAAAATTCCATACCTATATCGGGTAAAATTCTTCAACAATAATGGAAATTTTGACCAAATTCATTTTAGTTAGAACGTACTATGCTGGATGACAATATAATTAAAATAGTTTTCTAATCGTTAATAAAACTGTTTAGCACCACCTAATTGTCGAGAAATATGTTTGCCACTTTCTGGTGGGTAAAAATAATATGGATAAAATTCTAAAATTCCATTCCTATATCGGGTAAAATTCTTCAACAATAATGGAAATTTTGACAAAATTCATTTAGTTAGAACGTACTATGCTGGATGACAATATAATTAAAATAGTTTTCTAATCGTTAATAAAACTGTTTAGCACAACCTAATTGTCGAGAAATATTTTTGCCACTTTCTGGTGTGTAAAAATAATATGGGTAAAATTCTAAAATTCCATTCTTATATCGGGTAAAATTCTTCAACAGTATACAGTTCAAATGTCATCAACAGTATACAGTTGAAATCGAGAAAAAAATGCTATTATGGCACAGAAGTTTAAGATGTAAATTTAAAAGCAGTTTCACTAATACTTTTCCATTAAAACTTAATTGTAACTAAAAATTTAAAAAAAATTACATTTAATCTGAAAAAAATGACACAAAATATACATTTTTAAATTTCCTGATACAACAAGTTAAGTTTCTAGAATAAAAATTAATAAAAATTCATTTTTAAAGTTTACTACTCCCCTGAGTTTAAAATACGTCAACCCCCTACCCATTTATAACGCCAGTGGTTATTGGCCCATTCTCTGTAATTCTCTGAAATGCCCATTCTCTTTTCGATTGCTCGGAAGCAGCTCGTTTCATTAACCAATGCGATAATACTCCTTTAAAACATAATATCCAAAATTTTCTCCTTTTCTCATCGTAATAGTGCTACCACGAGTTCATCCTTCAAGTGGACACTGTCACGCACAAAAAGAGCACGCTGAAGGTTGATGGCCCATTCGAGATTTGATCATCAGCAAAAGAGATTGTGCCGTTTGTGTTTTACTGCTAGGGTAACCCTATTGTTGACAAAACAAGTTTTTAACAATCAGAAGTCACTACAAGCAGAATTTATTTCCAATCCAAATTTTTAATAATTTCTGACTAGCTAAAAGGTTCTAGTGTCCAAAAAAAGAATTTGGTGTCTGTGCTTATAAGGCCAATACGAATTTCAATTGAATCCTATAGTTGCAATCAAAATGTGTCTCCATTTTATTTTAAATTGAAATTTTGAGCACTTTTCTTGCACATAATAAACAAGCAGACATAAAACTAACAATAAGGTAAAACAAAAATCTTAAAAAATATATACTTTTTACCAATCGGGTTAAAAAGAAGAAAATAATTCTATTTTTTTCAATCCTATATTGTACATTATAGAGACAAAAGTTTAAAAAAAAATACTGCCCGAAAGAAAATCCAAGGCATTGCCAACAGGTGGCAGTTACTCCAAAATCGCTGTATAGAAGTTCCCCGTAATGTAAATATTACGGAAGGAGTTAAGTTCTAAAAACGTATGGCCGCTCTTTGGATGTTGCCCTTCTTAAGAGGTGGTCGTTAAAGTAGGTTTGATTGTTTAACTTTGTATATAGCATAAATAACCCCTCCCCCACAATTTACGTTTTTAAAATCCTTGTCAAAGCTTAATGAAACCACATTGTCTAAAATCATTATTTTATTATAAATAAATTTGAGACCGAAGATGCAGTTTCTTTTTCTTCACATTTTACTAAAAATGCTAAATATATACATTATCAATGATGATTACGGAAATCGGCAAACCATTTTCTTTTCCCCTCATATTAATTTACGTAAAATAAAGATGATATTTCAATACTTTCATGTAACGTCAATGTATGTAAATTTAAATATTTTTCGGTTCAGAAGCCAAACAGGTCTGATACATTCGTGTGACGTCACTAACAAGTATCCAATTAAACCTGATTTAAATTACCTGTTTGGCCTGTTTGTCACTTCACTTCTTCTCGAGTTGCAAGCAGTCAATGATTATATCAAAATATTAAATTTGCATCGTATTAAAATAAAATCATGCACTATTTAATGAATTGTTTCTTTTTTTTTAATTATTGTTAATAGGAAATAACGTTTTGTTTTTAAGTATAATAAATGTAAAAAAGGAGCTTAAAAGAAAAATAAATAAATAAAAAGTATCTATATACATCATATTTGGTAAAGCGTAGGTCAGACGCCTCTTTTGCCCAGGGAAAAATTAGTTTTTATTCTCTTTTATTGGTAACGTAAATCGTAACTATTGTTCGTAAACTCATTAATATTTTAACTATTAATTTCTACTTAAAATAGTTGACCTTCATAAAATAATATAATGAATGATTAAATTTATTTAATGTCTTTTTCTTCCGATATCTTCTTTTGTACAAGAAACAAAAATATATTGCTAAAAATCTTTTATTTTGTTGAATGTAATATTTGGTTGCATGACTGACTGACACAAAAGACGAGTTTTTGTTTTCCTGCTGAATAAGCAGAAACAACCTTTGTTTTTGTGTTTTCTTTTTCCTAGTCTGTGTTTTCTACCACGTCATCTTTTCTTTCGTAAGCGAAACTGAAAGGGGCAGTGGATTTCAGCATAAAATCAATAATTTTTCAAAGGTGATTCTAATTACATTTTAATCGCCCTAAAAGTAATTTTCTGATATCCCTTTCTCTATTTATTGTCGAATTTGATGTGATCGAATTTCCATTTAGACTACATGTCATTTTTATTTGCGTGATTACTGACTTCCTGAAAAAGGGTGTATATTAAAGTTCACGCAATATCGATTGCAAAATTTGAAAGTAATTTGAATTTAATCGAAATTGATTTGTTATCTGGAAATAAAAACTCAGATTTTACTATTTTTCTAATTGTTGCTCTTGTATGACGTACAGATTTATTGATATTCTAATAATCTTCTACTATCTTAATTTCGTGAAACAAAAAATACAAAATCTTTGAGAATTTAAAATATATTTTAAAAACTGTAAGTTACGTTTAATAAATTTTTGAATCACTCATATTTCATGAAATATGCAAATTTAATGATCTTTATTTCTCATGATTGGAAACTTTGAATTTGTTTGTATATTAAATATACAAGGTGTGATGATCACCGAAGTAACTGACGATCAGCTTATTCAAAAAGCACTCCTACAACAGCGAATTGTAGGTCAGGAAGTTAAAGCCAGTCAGCAAGTAAAGTTCTATAATTTCGAGACAAACGGTCTGCGGTTCTGTGACTTCAATGGCCAACATATTAAAAACAGGTAAAAATACGAAATTGTCGTATCTTTGAATCTTAAATATAGAGGATTATTGAATGCGTGGTATAATGATACAAGAAACAGAAACGGCGATCTCTCCCTTACTCAAACTGCTACATCTAACTCTGCATAATTCAACCTACAAATCTATATATATATTTATCTTACACAGCACCAAAAAAAAAAGCTTCATTACAACTTCCCGAATGGCAACGTTAGAAAATCGACCAATGATTGCATCTAAAAATGTCACATGCCAAATCTAGCTGAGGTGGCTCAACATATAGCGCTTTAAAAACGGAAACAATAACCAGAGTGAGCATTATCAGGTTGTTCAAGTCAACTGCGGCAAAAATAAAAATAAGCAACTTAAAAAATAAAAATGCTGTTGCCAGCCATAGAATTTTTTGAAAGTTAACTTAGCAACATAAATTAAAAAAACAACTTAAAAAATAAAAATGCTGCTGCCAGCCATAGAATTTTTTGAAAGTTAACTTAGCAACATGAAATACCTGAGCGCTTGACGTAACAAAACCTTCAATTCTATAAGTGTTGCCCAAATTAACAAATGCAATTTCAAATTAATATTGAAATGTACAGGTTTAGAATTTTCTACAGTGAAAAGTTTTCGGAACTTCAGTATTCAAAAAAGTATAAAATAAAAATGATGTTGCCAGCCATAGAATTTTTTGAAAGTTAACTTAGCAACATAAATAAAAAAAAACAACTTAAAAAATAAAAATGCTGCTGCCAGCCATAGAAATTTTTGAAAGTTAACTTAGCAGCATGAAATACCTGAGCGCTTGACGTAACAAAACCTTCAATTCTATAAGTGTTGCCCAAATTAACAAATGCAATTTCAAATTAATATTGAAATGTACAGGTTTAGAATTTTCTACAGTGAAAAGTTTTCGGAACTTCAGTATTCAAAAAAGTATACAAAGACTAGACGTTCAGAACGTATCCAAATGAGCGAGCAAAGCGAGCATTGGATTGCGAAGCAATCCGAAATGAACTGTGAAAGCAGTTTCGGGGGTTGGTGAGAGCAAGCGAGCAGGGGGCGAAGCCTCCTAGATCATTATAAAACTACTATTACCAACTCAAATTATATCATGTTTTTAAGACAAGAAATTCAAATACGCGACGAACTTGGTGCGTCTAGAAACTTTTAATGGAAAAGCAAAAAATAAAATAAAGAAAGATAATTCGAGTTTATTAGAATCGTTCCGCTAGAGTATACCTAAAAAATATTAAAGAATTAGTATTCAACAGGACGGTTTTGTACATCGTACTTAATTTATGTTTTAAGGTAGTGTGTACGGATATATGGTCATAAAATTAAAAGCCTTGATATAATAAAGGAGCATCTGCATCTAATAAAATTTTCTGAAAAATCAGGACCTTTACAAACAAACATTGTCGTATTTAGGAAGATTGGTCTAAAAGATATGATTGCAGTTCTGAATGCTAAAAGTAATCAGAATGTAAATGCATATGGAAATAGATCAGCAGGACGTGTATGTCTATTTCTTTTGAAATTTTGACTGTTTAATGATTAAAAAGCTAATAAGTGTCGTAAGAAAAACTTTGCACGATCTTAGTGGAATTGTTTGATCAAATAATTTGCGCAATTTCTTTGACGAACGTAGTCATCATTTTATTAAAACGCATCACGTAATCTGGAACACGCATCTTCTTGGAATCATTGAATATCTGGGAAAAAGAAGGGTACATATCTTTTACACTTGACTGTTATAAAAGTTTTGTTCATGATGTATTTCTATTTTCTTCTAAAGAATAACTAACGCGATTGGATAATTAATCAACACTATCTATCTTTTCTTAAATCAATCCTTATTTCTGCAGAAAAGTTGCGTAGATGAGAACAATTGATTGCTGATAATTAAAGTAAAAATATTAAAACATAATTATAACTAGATCCTCAAATCTAATTATTGGACCATCAGTTATAATCTGCAATTTTTTTTTTTTTTTGTACAGGGATAAATGTTTTTTTTTTTTAAATTTCATCTTCTTAATTCAAGTGACAAAGTTATTACTTCACCTAGTATAATAAATGAATTTTATGATTTAGTTGGATCAATATGATTCAATAATTCAAAGATTCCCCTCACCATTTCCTATTTCTTCATCATGCAACCATACAGTTTTGCACGAATTACAGGAAAAAAAAACTTTTTAAAAACCCGAATACCGGAACCCATACAAACCACGCAACAATGCATTTATAACACAAGGGTTTAATTAAATAAAGCAATGGTTAGGTAAAAAGCTGCCAAAATTCACAACACGTATATACTTGGCAGGAATTATCAAAACTTAAGTGTATCGTGTTTTAATAATACTGTTCAAAAGTACTTTATAATTTGTAGATGACTCTTTCTTAAACTTATTTTTGTTTCTTTTTTTTTTTACCCCTTTTTACCCTTCTCCATTAGAAATGAAGTCCGCCTTCTAACACTAGTTTTATCTAATTGCTATCCGAGCCGAATTAATGGGCGGTAAAAGTCTTGGCGGCGAATATATATGGGGCGACGAATGAAGTTCTTCTTTTTCTCATTGTAATTACTGATAGAAGCAAGCTTTGGCGAAGAAAATGATTTGAAATATTTTGACACCCTCTTATTAGAGCCAATGTTCAACATAGGCTATTTGTCTGGTAGTGTTACGATTTTCTTTTCTTCTTGTTTTCCCTGCAACCCTCCTTCATTTCCTTAATTTTGCGGTTTCTTCTTTGTTTCGAATGAGGAAATAGGGTAAGTCGGGTAAATCTTTTACGTTGGGTTGAAATTATGAATTTCCATTTCTGACAAAGTATTTTTCTGAGGTATCAAAGGCTGCTGGCAATTTTAAAATTCGGAGATGGCGAGGAAAGGATGTGGGCGCAAGAAAACAACTTTGTTTGACTTAGAGACACTGATGAGTCGGCTTTTGTTTTAAAAGCTTTTCATTTCTATAGCTTTCTCGAAAGTATTCGTTATTCATGAGTTATGGAAACTTTTCGAGAACAATTATCATATGCATTTACTTTTGCAAGTGCTTAAATTCTTCTTTCACATCGTTTATATTAGAATAATGGTTTGCCAAACCTACGTTAGATCTGAAAAATTCAAACCTTTATTTAATTTTTATTTATTTATTTATTTTTTATCTTTAATAACGATGGCTAATAAGCGTATGGAACTATTCTGCATTGGATACTGACATATACGAGCAGGTGAATGTCCCGTAACTCATGAATATTCGTTATTCATAATTCACGGAGACTTTTCGAGACTTTTTTTATCATCACTTTTGTAAGTGCTTAAATTTTTAGTTTACACCGTTAATATTAGAATTATAGTTTGTCAAGCTAACGTTAAGTATGAATAACACAAACCTTTATTTATTTTATTTTTCTGTCCTCATTAACGATGTGTATTAAATGAGTGAAACTATTCTACAATACTTTGGATACGAAAATATATATGCAGATAAATTTTTCCTGATAAAGCTTAAGGAGTTTTAAAGTATAGTTTTCTCTTAAAATTGTTATAGAACTGCCCATGAATAGTAGGTCAAATCTATTAATTTCCAACAGCTGTTAAATAATTTCCTATAGTTTAAACAAATAACGGCATATTTTATAAAAAAAAAAAATACAAGATAGTTCATCTAAATGAATAATCCATTTTTTTTTCACTCTAGAATATGTTCAATATTTTTTTTTAATTTAACGAAGAAAGAAATTACAAATTTTTAAAAACTCTTTTTTAGAGTACAAAAAATGAGTTTTTATTTTATTTTATTAGACTTGTAACTCAGTTCGAAAGTGTATCCATCACTTCGAAACATCGCGTAAGGAGAATACGTAAACGATGAGAATGTAATATTATGCCTGTTCTATACATTATAGTTTGTTTGTAGGATGATGCAAAAATATGATTACTTATTCTTTCTATTCCACCTTTTAGCTTTGTGTCGTTTAGTTTACATCGAAAAGTGGTTAAAAACTTCAATTGATGAGAAAATGGCGTTAATTTTAATTGTATTTTTTATAGGCATAGAGTTTCAACTTGAATTTTATACCTCTAGCAAATCGGTCGGAATTTTGAATGACGAAGAGTTCTAATTGGCAATAAAATGCTTCTTGGTAGCGGTCAGAAAATAATTTAAATTTTGATTTCCATCCGTCACATGACTTCAATTTAACTCTGAGTGCAACAGTTTGTAGACAATTGATCAAAACTTTGATTGACAAACATTTTGAAGTCTTTGAGACAAATAAATTTTATTTGAAGTGGTTAGAAAGTGGTAGAAACTTGTTTTGTCATCAGTCAGGAACGATTAGTAAAGGAAAGAATAGATCCTCTAGTTAAAGAGAAAGAGTTCGTGTTAATTAAATCATAAATTAGTAATAATAAATTACTTGAAACTAAACATCATGTACCAAGCAGTTACTACTTCAAAACCTTTTCTTCCTTGGAATAAAATTTAAGTTTGGGTTTTCCCTATCCAACAGTGTTTCATTTTAATACCTTTTAACATCAATTTTTTTTTTCAGACATAAATATATTTCTAAAGTATTTGCTCACTAATCCAAGACAGAACTTTTACTTTGCAATAGAAGAGCTGTAAAAATAAAAGGTGTTACATTTTTGAAAAAAAAGATGAGGTTTATCGCTGAAAGCTTTTACTTTGATCTTATTTAATTATACAATCTTCATTATCTTAGCTAAGTAGTTTTAACACCAAATATCTAAGTGGATGAAGTAAGTAAATATTGGTTTATGGATGTTTTTGGAGCGGAAGAATGATCCAAATGCTTGTGGCAATTACGAGTCGAAAATTAACTTTATGGTCGACGAATGCTTTTAAAAAAAACCCAGCCAAAATTAATGTTAAGGATTTATAAATTCCCTCGGTTGGTAACAAACTATAACTCTAAGAATTTGAATGCTATGAAGTAAACAGCTCAAATCAATGTTTGTGATTTATTGATTTCCCCTAATGGCAACAAACTGAAACGTTAAGAATGATATTGCCATGAAGCAAACAGCTAAAGTGAGCGTAGGGAATTAATAGATTTTCCCCATTGGCAGCTTGATACCATTGCATAAACGCAAAATGTAGTCTTCATTTCTACTGCCAACGTATAAACCTTAAAGTAAATTTTCACAAACTCACTAAATAGTCTCTTAAATCATTTCAAATATGTAACTTTGTTTCTAAATTCAAATCCCATTTATCTAAATACAAAATTCTAAACTGATGACACACAATAATCACAATTATCTGAATACAATGTTTAACTGATAACATACAAAACTAATCACTTTATCTAAATTCAGTGTTTAAGGGGTCCCAAAAAATGACCAAACTATCGAATTTTTTTTATTGCTTATAATAAAACTTCACGCTATTTCGAATGCACTGAAAAAAACCTCATCTCTCTATCTACAATTTTAAAAAAGTTATGAATGATTTTAGATAGTCCTAATACAGAAGCTTGCTTAGCAGACAGACTTTAAAGTGCCTTTTCTCATAGATGATAATTTTGTGTTTTAATCTTAGTTAAATCCCTAAGGAATTTTTTCTATTTAAGATAGAATTTTGAAGTAAACTTTTTTATCTTAAGTATAATACACTTATTTAAACTGTGCATGGAATAAGCATTTTAGGAGGTATTACAATTTTTACAGCATGTTATATGTACCTAACAGGAATTTTTAACCTTTTTTTTCTACTTTTTTACAAAATAATCTATAAAAAATATTCTAATTGATGTATCAACAAATGAATGCACAAAATTATTAAGATGTATATTCTAAGCTAGAAGAAGAAAAAAATTTTTGAAAATATAATAAAATAAAAAAGCCTTAGGGATTTAAAAATTGTGTATTTTTTTAACTTTCTTTAAAATTAAAAAAAAAGTTAAACAGTTTAATTATGTTTTGAAGATAAATTATTGATTATAAGTTAAATGAGCATGTAAAGCATCCACAAAATGAATGATTATACCTTTATTTAAAAATATTGTTGCAAAGGTACTGTGACCCCTTAATTGATAACTCAAAATTATCACATTTGTCTAAATACAATACTTCACCTGATAATACAAACTGATCACATTTATCTAAATGCAATACTTCAATGATAACACAAATTAAGCACATTTATCTAAATACAATTTTTAACTGAGAATACATAAGTTTTATTTTAAGAACAATTGTCTTTTATTTATTTATTTATTTAACTATTTTTTATTTCTTTAGCAATAATCTTTTTTTTTGCATTGCCCATCTGGATAATGACCTAAGTCATACAGGCATCTAAGGGCAAATTTGTTGACCACTCTTTTAGGGGCATCATATTAGGTGGGCCAACGTTGCTCCCACAGTAAGGACAGAAAGTACAGAGAAGGAAAGAACACCCATGCCTTTGTCCGGGATTCTGATGCAAGAGCAGTTCCCTAACCCCTACACAGGCCGACAGGAAAATATGATAATTTTATTTACTTTCATAACAGCTGTAAAACAATACTGATAAAATAATTTAATTCAGATAAAATAAAAATTTAATCACATTTATCTAAATACAATGTTTAACTGATCATACAAAACTTTTATTTCAAGAACAATTGTCTTTTATTTATTTAACTATTTTTATTTATTTAACTATTTTTATTTATTTAACTATTTTTATTTCTTTAGCAATCAACTAAAATCTGACATTTTATTTACTTTTATAGCAACTGCAAAATAATTCAACGTACCGTCGATACCAATTTTCTTAAGTTAACTTGCTCACACAATATCGAAGAATTAATTTATTATCTCACTTTCTGCCACTTGCCGTTTCAGCCATCAAAAAGATTCATTGGAAGATACATCCTGGTTTATTTACTTATCTCAAAGCCAATTTCTTTTTTTGCACTTCACGTCCTAGCACATGCCAGGTGCAGATGGATTGAAATGCAACGTCTCTGCTGCCATCCAAGGGACATATGGCTTTGTTGAAAGAAATATTACTTAGAAATGTCTTCCCTAGAGATGAGAATATGACATCACGTAAGATGAACGGTGAAAGAAAAGTGGGAGCGATAGGTAACAGAAAGTGATGAGGTGGAAAAAATAGTGGATTTTGTTGAATGGCGAGCTCAGCTGTTGTAATCATTCCATTTGTCGTTTATCAGCTCATGTTTACTGTAAGTTGAAGAAACTTCAAAGTATTGCAAAAACTGACTTAATAACGTTTCATTTAGAAAGATTTATTTACTTTGAAATAACTGTCGTGTTTGTTTTTAACTTTAAGTAATTTACAGTTTATTCATTCTCCACTTAGTTGACAAGATAACTTTAAATTTGCAGTCGAATTCCGATTCAATGAATTCATCAAGATTGAAAATAAAACTGAAGCACGTTTGTTTAATTTGCAGGGAAAACCAAAACTTAGCAATTTTATTAATTTTAAATTAAATGGCGGGTGAGGCATTGATAAATAAACAGAAGCCATCAACTTTGTATATCCATAAACATATCTAAAGACGTCCAAATATCCGAGAAAAAAATTTGCTCCGGGAAGAAAATAAAAATTTCATCAAAAGTGCAAATTTTCTCTTCATTTTGAAATATTTAAATGATTTAAAATTTATTATTCATGAAATGGAGATTTTGCTTTCCTTTTCATCATAGGAAAAAAACATTAATTAAGTTGAAAAATTCAATTTATGCAATCATCTGACTACAATCATGTTTCGTTTTTTTTACATGGATATTAAGGAAAAACAAAATTATATTGTGCAATCGGACAATACTTAACATTGTTCATTAAAATTATGAATATTTTTAACGATTATTATTTATGTAACTTCATGCGTTTTATTATGTAATTATTATGCAATTTTTTGATATTTCAAGTGTCAAATTAGCTTAACTTTCTTGTGATTATTTTAATTAACGTTTACTTTTATTTTTAAAAGGTTTTTTTTTTTTAGGTTCACGTCACGATAACATCCGTTACTAAGAAAGTGAACAGTTTAAATAAAAAAACCAAATGAAATAATCTGCCGATTGGGTCAACTCAAGAATTAATGAATTGGGTAATAGACGATTCAATGTGGAATCAATTGATAGACGAAAAAAGGAATGCATTATGGAGATAATCTTTGTCTTCGCAATCGTTTCATTTTTTTTGCTGTTGTTTTTTATTGTATGAACTGTTACATGCTTCCAAAGAAGCATAGGTGTTACTATGGTGGTTGAATGAGGTGGGTAAAATATTAATTTTGATTTTTAAAAGAAACATTGACTAAATGAAGATTGAATTTGTTATTGCCAGACACGAATAATTCTGAAGAATATGTTAACATAACGTTAACGTTTCGATGTCTTGCTATTTAATGTTACTTCATGCCCTAGTTACAATGGGCATAAACTTTAATGGAAGATATTTAGTTAATGCTGTAAATTTTAGCAGTAAACACTAAATAAGTTAGTTTTTTCTGAAATTTAAAAAAAAAAAATATTGATAATTTCATTTTATTAATCCTATAAAGTGATAAATTTTTTATTAGCACTCGATAATTTTTAAAAATCATCCAGACATTATATCAAATTCAAAAAAGTCAAATAACCAAACAATTGAAGACAATTATCTAGATTAAAATAAAAATGATAAAGGAAAACGATGGACTTAACATTCAACTTGTAGTACAATGTTTTACCGCTGAGGGCCGTTGTATGTAGGGAAAAGAGCATAGCCATTTATTCATGATTTGAAATAAATAAATCTTTGTGTTTCCGGTTGTTTTAACAATCGAATGGGAAGTATTTGCCATTTTTTCTGTAGTTTAATCAAAGTGTTGATTCATGGTGAATTTTGACTAAATCAGTACGATAATAAATTTTAGCTTTGTTTTTTAATTAAAATTCAGTGGTCTCAACCAAGCGTTATTGCTCTTTTTTTGTAACCATATTATTCATGACTGTGTTTAAAATAATATAAGGATAAACCTAATTCACCGATTTCATTCATGATGTAAGTTCGAATGTTTGGTTCTCTTTCAGATATTTCGAACAAAAGACTTTACAAGATGTATCGAGGGACTCGCTAAATAAATGTTTAAAACATAGTTTTAACTTAAGGTTTTTCCACGGTAAGAATTGTAAACAAATATATTCCGAAATAAATCATTTCAACAGCAGTGAATTTTCGAAAAAAAGGAAACTATATTTCAATTTCAAAAGATTTTCAGGAAACTTTTCGTTTGATCATATATTTTGAGAACTGAAGATGACAAGAACAGGAAAATAAATACCACACTCTATCTGAACTGTCATGTATTGCATAAAAAAAACACAACTCCTCGAAGCAAGTCAGACCATTAAATATCCTCTCCTAAAATGTCAAAGCGGTCAGAAAAATCATATGACAAATGACTCGAAGTCGAACATAGTACGTTTACAAGAAATAAGGTAGGGAAAAAAGGAAACGCATAATCCCTTTGCACTTAAGCCCTTACAGCAAATAGAACATCCACCATAAGCTTCGAGAAACGATGAAGATGAAAACGATACGGCCGATCGATTAAGTCGACTACCGAGTTACTGGACACGATCCAATCTTCTTACACTTCAAAGATCAGCGTAAGATAAAGCTTGCAACGAAGGATTTTGTCGTTTCAACCGGAAACATTTGATGAAGTAACCAAAGGGGGAATTTAGTTATTTTCTGGTAACCTACTCAATGAGATTCGCCAAGTTAACTTATTTGTATGACATTATCGGCTTGATCAATGATATTGTATATATCTTTGGCGCTATCGCAACCAAAACAGAAATGCGATAAAGAGCGAAGTTGAAAGCTCTAAGCACATCATTGAGCTTTATCACGCTGTTGCAGCATTGGTTTGTTAATAGGATGTATTGTAACTTTAAATGAGGTGAAAAAGCTTTTTTCTTTTTAAGAGTTTCTTTCTTTAAGAGCAGAGTATTGAATGAGATATGGGGAATCGGCGGTTGTTGTAGCTTTGACAATTATTGATAAAATAATTTCCTATCTACTCGCCCAAAACAATCGATTTTCATAATGACAGAATGACAAAAGCTTTTTAATAATGTAAACAAGGAAATGGCCGGTTTGATTGGAAGATCCGTTGATAATTTAATGAAAAGAGTGAAGATCCATAGTAAAAGAACGATGTTTTATCTCAAAAAGAAATTTCCCACTATGTAAAACTTTCAAGCCTCTAGACATCTGAGGAATTTTGCCAATGTATTTATTGTTCAACGCGAAGAAAAAGGATTATTTTAACACCCAAGAAGTACCTCATTGCTCTCGTATTTAAATCATAGATGTCGTTCAAATATAACTTATTCACCTTGCCAGTGTATTTATTGCTCGACGTGAAGAAAAAGTAATATTTTAACTCCCAAGAAGTATCTCATTGCTCTCGTATTTAAATCTGAGATGCCGTTAAAATATAACTTATTCACCCTGCTTAACTCAAGACGAAATGGTCGTTGGTTCTAAAACCATGGAATTTTTTTTTCTTGTGTAAAGAATGCAATGGTGAATTCAAAACTCCAGAACATTTATTAGAAAGTATCGGTTGAAAAAAAAGTTTAAAGATTGAGGTTTTGAAAGGATTTCTTAGCTCATTTAAAAATATGGTTTTTCCTCTAATTCTCCAAAAGTTTCTCCATAAATGTCCATGATTTTTGTGCCAAATCTCAACGATATGTATTCCGCCTTAAACAAAATTCCGACAAATTTTGAACACAACAACCAGATTAGAAATGTTGAACTACAAGAAACGTTAAAACGTAGATCATGCATTTCTTAGAAAATGATAAAAACAAATTTCACTGCACCAAACAAACGAGTTCTGCTGTTTTCTGTAATTACATCTCATCCCTTCCTATTTCAGAAAATTAATTAATTAACTTGATCGTTTGAAATTAAATTTATTAAAAATTTATTGGTTTGATAGATTAAAAATCTTTTTAATATATCAAAATTCTAGTAAAGTGTCGTAACTATAATTATTCTCATCACTTGTATATTCTTGTCAATGCTGTAAAATTAATTAACGCGAGTTATGTAATACCAATATCAATAAATACTCATTTTAAGGGCAATCACCTTCATGTGACGTAAATAAACATATATTTCACTGAGAAAACATCGGGTTTTAATACGAGTATACATAAATTAAATATTCAGCTTCAGTAATAATCAATTGATAATTGATTTAAATATTAAACTTGAGTCAATGATGAGCTTGTCTAAGAATATTGTCTTGTTATGTATAGGTATTCATTTTATTTGTTTAAATGTTTCTTGTTTTGCTTTTTAACCTTTTTTTCTCTCGGCTTCTGCGGCCTGTCTAGTTTTGTCTGTCACATTTTTTTTTTCTACTTTTCAATATGCAATTTTTCGTTTTATATTTCAAACCACTTTTGTTTCCTTTAATTCACGTCTGGAAAGTCTTGAAAATGAGCGCCTATTTTTGAGCGCTTGAAGCATGCTGACGGTTATTACCAATTTGTATATTTCTAAAGCGAGTAAAGTGTTTAATCAAATAATATCTTACCGCTCCAGTTTCTTGGTATTAGTTATAAAATAGGTACTCATACTTAAGAAGACAATAATCATAATGAGTACCATACTCATCATAAGAACTCGTACTTTTACCAGACAAAAGGTACTTATTATGAATACCTATACTTAGCGGAAGACTTTTCGACCGCTTTTGCGTTACAGCACTAAGAAAAATGATTTGGCTGATGGTAAGAGACGACTAAAAATATTTGGCGACAACATTGTGGTTGGCCGATAACAATTCTGTAATTAATTATTTAACACCAGAACTTACTCTTCAGACGTTATTTATTTCATTTAATAAAATCTATACATTTTATCTTTAAAGAAAAAACTCAATAAGTGTTTGACTACGATTAATAGTTTGGAAAAAACTCTGTAAGAACTAAAGACAAAATATTTCCCAAGAAAATTTTAAGCAAATGAAATTATTAAATTGCAATAAAATAAGCAAAAATATCGCTAGTCACAACAAAGGTAAACATTATCGGGAAGTAGCCTGGCATTATTTTGCAACATTAGTAATGACATTCTTTTATATCTATGATACTTTTTTTTTTGTTGTAAACAAAAGTTTTTGACTTGTTTAAAAAAAATCAATAGTTTCAGAATATATAAAGATAACCGGCAAATAGTCTCCTCCAGAAAACATTTAAGTACTACAAAAAATTTTCTAGACTTCGCAGATATTGATTGATGACATATTTAAATATGAATGGAAGCAATCGAATTTTCCGTTTGGCCAACACAAAGGAAAAGTTAAGTTAAATTTTTATTCAATTCTTTTTTTTTTTTTTTTTTTGCACTCGATTACTTCTTACTTTATTCATTAGAATGATGATCACTATAAACGCACTCAAATGCTTGGCAGATGCTTCTTCTGTATAACTTTACATTATCTTACCAAGTGAATTCGAAATTTTGTTAATTGTTGACTCAAACACCGAAACATACTAATTGTGTTACCCAAGTTATTCTCTCCCTCAATTTTTCTTCAGAACTTTCAGGAGGCTTTTTTTACAGTTTTAAGCTATCCAAGAAACTTTTTTGATGTTTAACAAAGAATTTGAAAAATAATTATTGTGAGCTGTACAAATATTGCAAACACTAACTATGAATCTCTAAAAAAAAATTATATAAAATGTATGTAGACAATACAATACCTTAAAGAAATGAGGAAATGATAAATATCCATAATGCAGTCGAATAATATTTCTCAATATTGGTAACATAATTTGTCATTTAAACAAATGCTTTTATAATCCCAGTATTCGAATGTAGACAACAGTGGTCAAGGAGTTGAAATTAACTAGAATCAGTAAATTCTTTAATGCAAAAAATATCTTTACTACAAAAAATACAAAGTAAAGTATTGGTAGATAATACTCATATATATATATATACATATTTTATCTTTCCGTTTGGTAGACACAACTGAAAAGCAAAGCTGCATAAGTTTTTCTTATTTCTTTTGAACTTAAGCATTTCTAAATTTCTTTTTAATGCAATTTCCCCTCGTTTACCCCATGGAATCAGTTGTTTGGTAGAAGCATTCTCTACTAACTACAATACCTTGCCGTACGAATTTCATTTGTACTTCACTTAATCCCGAAATAAGGCTTTATGCTTTTACCCAGATCATTTTCTCCCATAACCACTTTTTCAATACCTTTAGTAGGAAAACCTTTACTAATAAAGTACAAATACTTATTATACTTTTAGTACCTTTACTAATAGAGTGCAAAAAACAAAGCAGATATTGATTGATTAAATTCAAATATGGAATCATTTCAGTTTTTCGTTTGGCGAAACACAACTGAATTGAATTTTCTTACGAACTTAAACATGAATTTGGACACAGTACACACTTTTCTATAATATCTTGCGGCACGAACTTGAAATTTTATTTGTAGTTTAGTTAACACCGAAAAGAAGACATTAATTTTATACCCTTCATTTTCTTCCATAATCACAATTTCAATACCTATAGTAAAAATATGTCTTTACAAATGAAGTACACATTCAAGAAGTGTTCTTAAAATATTGATTGATTCAACTCAAATATGGACATTCTTTGAGTTTTCCGATTAACAAACACAACTAAGTTAACCTTTTTTATAAACTTGTTCATGAATAATTCGGACACAATACACACTTTTCTAAAATATATGGTCAGGTGAACTTGGAATTTCATTTGTTGTTCAGTTGACGCCAGTGACTATTCTATGAATACTGATTGTATTGTAGATACCACTAGTTTCGCTTTCTTTATATCATTGTATTGTTCTTGAAATTTTTATATAACTTTCTCAAGAATTTTACACTTTAGTATTTGCAATATTTTTACAGTTCATCATTCATAGTAAACAGCTCCCAAATGAAGTTATAGAAAATATGATTGAGGGAGAAAATGAGACTGGGAAAATGCAATAAATTTGGTTTTCGATGTTAACTGAACTACAAGTGAAATTCCTAGCCTGTCCGGCAAGATATTGTAGAAAAGTGTGACCAAATTTGCAAACGAATTCAACTTACTTGTGTTTGTCAAACTGAAAACTCAAATAGCTCCATATTTAAGTGTAATCAATCACTATCTGACACTTCTTAAATTTGCACGTTACTAGTAAAAGGTATTTTGCATTAAATTATTTACTGGCTCATTTTATATGCTGAGAAAGTCATGTCTGTTCTGATTAATCTCGTTTACCACTAATGTTTACATTTGAAATTAAAATATAAAAAAAAAAAAAATAGAAAGAAACGCTGAAAAGAACTTGAAATTCCAACATTTAAACGTAATGTAAAACTCGTCTATGAATAATGATTGTGTTGTAGATACTGCTAATGGTGCTTTCTTTATATCATTGTATTGTTCTTAAAATGTTTACATAATTTTTTAAGAATTTTACACTTTAGTATTTGCAATATTTTTACAGTCCATCATTCATAGTAAACAGCTCCCAAATGAAATTATAGAAAAGATGATTGAGTGATTAAATGAGATTGGGTAAACGCAATGTCTTTTTTTTCGGTTTTAACTGAACTACAAATGAAGTTCCAGGTATGTTTGGCAAGACATTGTAGAATTAAAATCAAATATGTAAACATATAAGTTTTCTGTTTGACAAAAACAGTTAAGTTAATTTTTTCACGAACTTGGACACAAATTAAGACACGATACACACTACAATATTTTGGAATTTCATTCATAGTAGTTAGCCCTAAAAAGGGTCTTTTTCTAAATTCAGTCAGCTGTGTGAGTTGACTTACTTGGAACTTGTGTACTTGGTGACTGCCTTGGTTATAAAAGCTAACACCGAAAAAAAAGGCGACTTATTGTGTTTATCCAGTCGCATTTTCTTCTATAATTATGTTTTCAAAGATTTCATTTGAGAGTTGTTGACTATGAACAATGGACAGTAAAAATATTACAAATACTAAAGTGTAAAACTTTTAGAAAATTTATAAAAAAAATTTATAAAAACAATACAATGATATAAAAAAGCGCCATTAGTGTTATCTAGAACACAATCAGTATTCATAGAATAGTCAATGATTGTTTTACATTATGTTTAGACGTTGAAATTTTTCATTCCTTTCGGAGTTTTTCAGAAAGAAACTTTTAATTCCTAGTCTTCAATCGTAAACAACAGTGTTCAACGGGTTTATCTTAACCAGAACAGCTTTCTCAGCATATAAAATGAACCAGTAAATAATTTATAGCAAAATACCTTTAGCACAAATTCAAGAAGTGTCAGATATTGATTGATTAAACTCAAATATGGAAATATTTGAGTTTTCCGTTTGGCTAACACAACTGAGGTCCTAAGTTGATTTTTATTTTATTTCTTTTGCATTCGAACATTTTCTACTTTTTTTTTATTGGAATCACGTTCACCATAAAGACTCAGATCTTTGGCAGACGCATCCTCTATACCACTCTACAATATCTTGCTAGACGAACTTGGAATTTTATTTGTAGTTGACTTAACACTGAAAAAAAAGGCTTATTGCTTTACCCAGCTTATTTGCTCCGCCAATTTTCTTTTCAGAAGTTTCAGGTGGGATTTTTCACAACTTTGAGCTATCCAGGGAACCCTTTTGACGGTAAACAAGGCAGCTGAAAAAATGTTGACTGTGAATTTCAGAGAGAAACTTCTTGAAGACACTTTTGTGGAAAAAGATTTCGTTTACAACAGATAAAAAGCAAAACATTCGAATTGATTTATTTCTTTTCTGATTTCTAAGCTAAAGTTTCAGGCAATTGGCTTTCGGTTGGTCTATTAGATTGAGAATTTTCTTTTCCAGCTCTTTACAACGTTATAATATAAAATTTCATTATTTATTAAAAAACGATGTTGTTTTCTAGCACTTTTTAAATACTGTTCACTATATGATGAGTTAATGCTTGGAAACTGAAAATTTTCGAATAACCTGTTATTTTTTAAATTTTATTTAAATATAAATTTATGTATATCAAGAGTTTCCAGAGTTTTGTGTGACGCATTGAATTATTTAATATATTCGTAAAGATTTTTGTTTTTTTGAAAATATTTTAATTTATAAAATACCATGATATTATATATTATTATATATGTTTATTATATAATATGAAACAGTCGACCGGCCTGTTTAGGGGGCAGGAAGCTGTTCTTGCATCAGAAAGGTTCTGGGTTCGAATCCCGGGCAAGGCATGGATGTTTCCTTCTCTCTATCTGTGTTCTATGTCCTTTCTTGTTTGTGTGTGAATGTGACCCGCCCTATAAACGGGCTGTGATAGTGTGACGTGGGCGACGCTGCTCCACCGCCTTGCCTTCGCCACAGGTGCCATCTGGGTAACGAAAAGAGAGTTAGCAGTTATGGCACTTTCTGTGGCCAATGGACAATAGTTCCAAGTGCCCGCCATTATTATTATATATATATATATATGAAACAAAAACCTATATAACAAAGATAAATACGTAATATTTAAATTTTTTAGTATTCTTTGTTTTTTCTTATCCTAGAGTATTCTTTATTTTTAACTATTTTTTTGTTGTTGTAGAATTGTAGTGAATGTTAGCAATATATGAATACATCTAACTTTTTTAGAAAAGTTACATTCATATATAACTTTGCCTTAGTTATCCATATATGAACTTTGTATGCTGTCGATATTTAACGTTTTAAAATAAAAAAAAATATTACGCTTGGTAGAAAACCAAGAGTTTTGCCACAAAAACTTTTTCCTGAAATGTTTCAAAATGTCGCTTATAATTATGCTACTTCACACCTTTCGATTGATGTTACGCTTGTAATTATGTTCGTAAAGCCAAATGCTCATTAATATACATGCACATTAATTTACAATTATAAACACTACTTTTATTTATAAAAAGTTAAAAAAGTTATCATATTTAATTTTAATAAAAAAAAACTAAACTTGACTTGAACTATCATAATTTGTGAAACTTTAATAAAATTTCAACCTATTGCTATTAAAATATTTTTAAACGAAATGTTTTTAAACGAAATATTTTTACCTGTTAATAACTTATAAATTAAAGCTATTACTTTTGAGTAAACTTTTTTTCACAAAATGTTTATTAAGCGACCGTTAGTTACTCCTTTTCACAGTTGGCACTTTTCTGGTTTCATCGACCCTAACAATAAGGTGAAGTATATTTCTGAAATATATTCCTGTTGAAACATATTTCTATTAATATTTTGGCAAAATGTGCAACTTTTAATATTACATATTTTACGAAGGTAATCCGAAAAGTAAGTTTCCCATGGTCAATATTAACCTCTTCATTTCTTAAGTACAATGGAATGTAGCAAAAAAAATTATAGTTCCAAATTTATATTTTACTGTCATAAGTCATTAATAAGGTAAAGAAAATACGAATTATACTGCCATGCAAATAAGTTTAGGTAGGGGAGAGGGGGGCACATGTGTACATGATATGTTTTACCAATATGATTCGAAATAAAAATTCTTCAAAAATTTTCAATAGATGGTAGTATTAGTCCTACCTCTCTGCCAAATTTTAAGTACAATGAGCCATTTTGTTGTTCTATTCTGACAACTTTTTTGTATTAGCTGGTGTTCTATATACTTTTCTCTCTCTCTTCTTCAAGTGAAAACATAGTATAAATCAACTAATGAGCTGAAATTGACTATTGCAGACAATTATATGAACATTCTGGTAAGTTTATGGCAATTATTATTTTTTTTTTTGCTCAATCAAAAATTCTTTATTTTTCAAGTTAGGCTTAAGAAGGATGATGGGGCACTTGTGAACAAAACTTCTGGGACAGATGTGAACTGTTCCCATGTGCCCCTACATAGTATTAAGATTATTATCCTCATGATAATATAAGTTTAAAAAGTATGTATGCATTTAAAATTATTATTATTTAATTTTCCATAATTAGTTAATTAATTGTTAATTTTTTCTTCAATTTTTTTTATTAAATGGTTGGTCAACAATTTTGTGTTGTATAAAGATTACGAGAAGTAAAAAGATATAATATTTTAATACTTAAAAAGTTGAGTTTAAAATAATTTTTAAAATATATTATTATTCTTAGTAGAAAACCTATTCTGCAAAAGCAATATATGTAAGAATATTCTTTATTTAATAAAATATCCTTTATGCTGCCTTGTCTTCTAAGTTTTGAATGAAAATGCGAAAAAAAGCGTGAAAGAGTATCAGAGAAGAAAGAAAAAGGTCCATTACAACTCCTGAGGAACATGAAGTTGCGAAAAACCCAATTCACGAAATTAGCCCAATAAATTCAATAAATTCACCTTAACAAATAAACCCAATAAAGTCACCTAATAAGCTACAACCTCTTCAGTATAATGTGTATCTATATCTGTTATATTAAAGATTTTTTTCTTTTAAATATGATAATTGCTTTGTGTTTTTAATCTTGTTCACATGTGCCCCACCATAGGGGCACATGTGAACTATTGAAGTCATTCTTCTAAAATATCATAAAGAAATATTTTATTGAAAAATTTCAGAAAATTCCATAAGACAAAGAAAAGACAACTTAAACATATGGAGTTCCTTACTGTGAGAAATTGATGATATTTTCTGAAAAATGAAGAAATAAAAAAAATTGCTCACATGTGCCCCCCTCTCCCCTACACATACGTGGACCGCGAGCCTTAACTAAGTAAAATAATACAAAAATTTCCAATGTTCAATTCCACCTACAATTAGAACAAGCATGCATAATGTTGTATTATGGTCTATTTAAATAAAATGAGGAATAGATTTAATAATAGTTTAGAATATTTTTTTTTTTAAATATGAAGTTTTCTTACAATACCAATTACTGCATAAAATCTCTGTTTCAGAGCAATTTTAACTATACAAACGATTCAAAATAAATAATTATTAAAAAGAATTTAATGTTAGCCATAAATAAATATGTAATTCTAGGGGTAAAATTTTATTATGGAAAAAGCACAAATAGTTTACGTTATTAAATGCATGTATGTACAGTGAGCACAAAAAACGGACCACCCTGAATAACTTTTTATCAAGTTCTTAAACTCAATGGCTCGAGGGGGTGACCTCAAATATGCTAATTAAGAAATGTAGACGATATTTTAAGTAATGAAATCAGGCACAATAACGTACTTTCTGTGAATAAATATACCTTTTTTTGACGGATTTGGATTTTTGACCCCCTGAAATATAGAAGGTAGCTACAATCTGGGAAATGTGGTCCCAATAGTTTGGTCAGGAGAGTGCTCCAAAGCTAGAACCCCTCTTAATGCTAATTTGACTTTTAACGTATTTCGCTGTATCTGGAAGATGTTTTAAACGAATTGAAAATTTTTTTGTCCACAATTATAAAGTTCGTTTTATTTAAAGGTAATTCCCAACAAATTGTTATTTTGAATTATTTTTTATTAATTTATTTAATAATGGTCAAAAAATGTTGAACCGTAAAGTATATAATTTTTCTCAGCATTAAAAAATATATAATTCTACGTGGTAAAATACAAAATTGGAGCCAAAATCGGTTGAAAAATTCCTGAGAAATCGAATTTAAAATATCTCACTTTTTTGAAATTCAATTTCTCGGGAACTTTTCCATTGACCTGTGAACAGCTGTATCGCCTCACTGGCGACAAATTCTTATGACTAGATAACAAAAACCTACTCTATGGCTGGACAAAGTTGCAATTCGGGAGATCTCACTATGCTGAGAAGTAGCTTAACTAGAATGGTATCTTTTGCAATAAAAAGTTTGAGGTTATTATGATTTGTTTCTTTTATGGGTTGTTTGCAATTTTGCAATATTTGCCCCATGCTTTGACTAATACTGAAATTCCGGGTGATCTTAAGTAGAGAAGTTAACAAACTAGAATTTAGCTTATAACTAAACTAAATGTGAACTAAGGCAATAAATCCTTTGTTTTGTTTTGCTTTATAGGGTGTTGGAAACTTATTTTTCGCATAACTCTTGTAGAGTCTTTGCGAAAAATAAAATTAATACGTATTCACATTAAATGTTTCAAATATTTAAGTGAGAATGAAAATTTTTCTCTTAATTCTGATCAACCACTAAACAAGCCAAAGAGAGTTAAAAATCATCTGAGTCCATTTTATATGATTAATAAAGCTTCAAAATTGCTTCAAAGCGGAAAATCACTAAAAGAAAACAAAAACTCTATTTTTCGACTGAATGTATCCTTTTTTTTTTAATTTTCTCAACCTCAATAATGAATAATCGGATGTTTGATTTCTTTTTCTAATCTAAATATTAATTTGCAACCCCTGATTCACATAGTTTTTTTTTCTTTAATTTTATGGAGTCCAAAAATATAATTTGAAGGTGGCCATTACTGTGTAACTTGTAAGAGTTGCATTAATATTTAGTGTGTATTAGAAATTGCTTGTACTATTATTAAAAATTTTTGATGCCTTTACTCAGAAACTAGGATAGATTGAAGACGTAGTTTTAAACCAAACCGTAATTTTAAACCAACCCAATATGTCAAGAAATTTAAATTTTCTAAAAATTTAAAAATGGCAATATTTTTTTTCTTATTTGTAAAAAAGTTTTTAGTTCTTTTTTTTTTTGCCTCTGTATATTTGAAATAGGCACACAATTAAAACAGCTATAAAGCAATAAATACACAACCTTTATACAAAAGAAAGATAAAAAGAAAAATATTTTTATCGGTAAATTACGTCAAAAAAATATATTTTTTCTTTTTTTTTTCAATTTTGTATAGTTTTCCAATTCATATAGAATTTTTTTTTTTTTTTACCGATAAAGGAACTTTATAATTTTACATGACTTATTATTCATACACTCCTCCTTGCCTAAAAAAATAAGCAACTCATAACATTATAAATCATTTATTAGATTAAATAAATAATCCCAAGAAACTAAAGCGGTCAAATATTACTTGATTAAAGAATCGTTTCGATTCAAAAATATACGAATTGGAAAAAAACAGTCGACGTCTTTCAAGCGCTCTGAAAAAGATGTCCATTTTCAAGACTTGCCAGAATAAAATGAGAAGAAACAAAAGTGATTTGAAATACAAAGTGTAATTTTACCCAAAAAAAAAAAGGAAAAATAAAGATTTCTAAACAAAGTTAGAAAAAAAAAACTGTTATTCATGTAGTTTTCTATCTCAGCTGAACCACAAACTCGGAAAAATCACAGTGGCAGAAAGGGAAAATTAGGGTGAGGCACATTTGTTCCTACCTCCCCATAGAGCGTGGAAATGCATTTTACTCTTATTCGCCCCTCTCATCTACTGTGGTTTTTCTAATTTTGTTTTTCAACCTTATTTTTTCATTTTTCGTTGGCTCACTTACACTTTATAATTCAACTCCCTTCTGTTTCTTCTCTTTCACATCCAGTCTTGAAAATGGACTCCTATTTTTAATCGCTTGAAACATTTGTTGTTTACATATTCGCATTTTTGTTAAGCGACTGAAGTTTTTAATTAAGTAATAACTTAGATACGTCTTTTATATAATATGTATAAGCTAAGACATTGCATAACATATTATTAATAACTAATAATATTTTAAAGCTAACAACTTATGTATAATTATATTATTTTATTCAAGCTGAATTTTACACTACTATTTATTAAACGAAATAATTATTTATCTGTTAATTATCTATCAGCTCTAATGATGTTTAAAGAATATCTCTATACATTAAAAATATATATTATAATTTTGGGCATTGCATCACTAAGTATTAAAATGTATAATATATTACTTTAAGTATTTATGTTTTGTTTGTTTGATATGATATTTGGTAAGAAGCCAACTTTAAAAGTTATAATATTGATTAATAGTTAGTTGGGAAATGCATAAGAAGTTAAAGTTTAGAGTTGCAATTTTGCTCGTTTTTCTTTAGCCGATCAATATTGACTCTGACCCTTGGGGTAAACAACCTGTTTGCTCGGCTACCCGTTAATATCGTTGAGGATCTTGACAAACTAACGGGAGTACCCGTAAATTAAATCACCCAGAAAAGGGAGAAACCGCCTTTCAGAAGGCTGTTTATTTAATGAGCGTAGGGGGGCCGACCCGAAAGTTTTCAACCTTATTTGATGTTGGGGACAATTTTTGACGCTCCTACAGAGACAACACGTGAAGAAGCGACGAAAACGGGCTAAATTATTCAAGATACGCGTGGCTCGGTGTCCCCATTTAAACAAACTCGAGAAAGTTGAGCTCTTTAAATTTGAAGGGATTTTAATTTAGAAGATGTCACGAGGAGGTCTTGTTTAAGGCCACGAATATTTGGTCTTTCCCCAAAGTGTGATATGAATATTTGAGGACTGGTGCCGGATTATTTTATTTTTGCTGGGTTTCATCTGGAAGTAAAAATAGGAAAGCACATTAGTAAATTTAATCCCGTTGAAAATATAACTGAAGAAAGTTCTGGTGTTTTGAAATTTAGCTTTGTTATGGGAAATGGAATAATATACTGACTCGTTTGTTGCTGGGAATAATAAATAATTCTACGTTAAAATATCTTATTCAGTTTTATTTAAAACAAAGGGACTAGATTTTTGTTCTTTGCTTATTTGAGAAATTATAATAAGGAGATGCTAAATTTTGAATGAAATATTTAATGTGATATATGATTCAAAGAAAATTACAACCTACAGGAATAAATTACTAATATAGCCGATGTTTTTAAATCCAGCTTCCTAAAACTTATTATTCGTAAGAAACATCAAGGTGACTATTACTTCATTCTTTTAGGAAACTTCCACGAAGTTGAAGTCTAATCGACGTTTTTTTTAAAATATTTTGATATCTATTATTTAAATAATTTTGATAAATTGATCATTTTTCAAATTTTTAGACCATTACTGAATTTTAATATTTCAAAATAGTGCAAAAATAAATCGACAAAATTTATAGTGCAAAAATAAATAGATTTTTTTTCAGATAGTGAAAAAAGGAATTTGTTCTCAGAAATGCGCAGTTTTTAGTCATTTGGTATAATGATAGAAAGAGTGATAAGAAAAATAAATCTATCTTTTACTAGAAATAAAAGTTAATTAAAGAAAAAAGTGATAGAAAGAAAAGTTATATTTTACTAGTTTTTTTTTTTTTTTGAAGAAGAAGAAGAAAAGCAAAACCCTTTTTTAAATAAAATCATATCTGCATGCTTAAATATCCGCAATAGATTGAAAAAAAAGTATGGTCAAAGACATCAGAATGTGACAAAATGTACCTTGTTTCTGGCTCTATGGGATAACCAAAAAGCTTGTTAACATTTACCGAAGTGGTTTGATAATGATTTTGGTAAAATTAGCAAGTTTTGCGTTACGTGTGTGATAAAATCAGGTAAATCAGGTAAATTTTCGTAATTTTGACATGATTCCTTAAAGCATTGTATGAAAATCATTTGTTTGATTAAATTTCTTTTCAGTTTTGTATTTTTTGCTAAATATGTAGTCAAAAAAAATTTATTTTTAAAAACCAGAATTTCTGGTAAATAGTTACCATATTAACAGGAAAAATTACTGAATAAATGGTTTAAATTCCGTGTATTTTAGTTTTTATTACCAGATTTATTTTGTTTTTGTTTATGAAGAAATGTCATTACCATACAGTGTAGTAATTTTACAATAATTCTTGCTGCGTGTGCAATGAATTTTTATAATGCAACTTTTGTTGTTTTAGTTAAAAAATATTATGGTACGTAAAGGAAATTTTATGTATGTTTAAACAAGCTTGTCGCTTAAAACCTAGAGGAAAAATATTTTGGTATTTGCGGGTTAACTCAAACAATATCATGGAGGATTTGTTAAAATTTCCATTCAGTAGATTTTCAGAAAAAATTTCGATATTGAATAAATAATTTTAAAAAAAATATTATTAACATTACACCCATTTTATATTATTGTTTACCTTTGCATTTTTAATCATACTGTATTTTATTGTATTTTACTATTTACCTTTGCAATGCATCATTGTTTCTGCAATGTTGCTGTATTTTTAGCCTTTGTTATTTTAATGATTTTAATGTTCCTTTATCACATCTGTTTTTACTCATCTGGATACTTTTATTGTACTGCTGGCTTTGCCAACTTTTAACTCTTTTCTACACGATTTTAAACTTTTATTTACTGTTTTTACTTTTAACTGCTTGTACTGTACTGTTCTATGTTGTTAATTTTCACTTTAGACATGATAGTAATCAACCCTGGCCTGTGTGCTGCTTTGTGCAGCCACCTAAGTGCTGATTATGATAAAGGTTTGTATGATGATATAAGGGTCTGTTGACCTCTAATTTTAATATTAACCAGTTTTAAGAGGGTCCTTTGACCTAAATTTAATTTTGTGTTTTTTTTTTTTTTTTTTTTTTTTTTTTTTTTGCTGTTCTTATGGTTTAATTATCATTATCCCTTGTGGCATGTGTCGTAACTACTTTTTTTTAATATTTTATTTTATAACCGTCGTTGAACAGCTGACCCAATTTCATGGGTTTATGACTACTAATGTTCAACTCCGTAGCCTTGTAATTTTAAACCAATCCAGAGAAAAGGAAACTCCTAGCTCAGTACCCCCAGAGGTATTGATTTGTTATGGGAACATGGAGGACTTTGAGACTCGACAGATTTAACGTGCATCAGTCACCATTTACTACACGGGGAGTCTTCGGTCGGCGAGGATCGAACCCACGACCTCTTGGACATGGGCCCAGCCCCCTACCGACCAGGCTATCCCAGCCCTTGTCGTAGCTACTTGTAATGAAACTAAATTGTCTGGCTGTTGCCATGTAACTCATTTTGTAACTTGCTTGATTTTTAATAAATTCCACGGTGGGGCTTCACCGGGATTCCCGACCGGTACAGAACGAGCCTGCGCCCCCTCTCCTGGGCTGGGCTGTCGCGGCGACGGATCAGATATTTTACGCATACCCTAAATAAATAGGGTGGGTCGTGATAAATTTTACCTTAACATCACACCCAGATAATGGTGTAAGGTTTATTTTAATGACAGTAGCAACCTTTATTACAAAACTCCACATCAAGGCTTATAAATGATTAGCAAATAAATCATGCAAGCTGGAATTTTTTTAAAATTTAACTATGCTAGTTTACACACAATGAGGTCCACCTTAAGCTTGCACAAACAGCCCTTTTATATAGAGAGAATCACCTCGAAAAAACAAGGCTAGAAAACCTTCCAAAATCGAGGCAAGATAGCCAGATCTATCATTTTGAAAATGTTTTTTTTTTAAAAGGTTGATACATAATTGTAACATTACTCATAATTAGCCTGTATAGTAAACTCTCCTTATTTATAAATTTTTCGTTTGAGAACCTTTACATAGGAAGAAAAAAAAATCAAAAACAAGGTTTTCAATGAGTGCTAAGAAATCATACATATACAAATAAAATAAATATAAAAATTTGCCATAAAGTTGCTTGGCAAAGTGTTCGCTCCATTTCCTATCAGTCAGTTAGATTTATTTGAAAATGCATTTTCATTAGGACAATTGCTTATGCAAATGCAGATTTGCTGCTATGTTTGGATATATTAAAATTCCAAACTGTCACCGAAGATAAACTATCTATGATAGGAATTAAATGAATTAAAAAAAATAAAGGGAGTGTAAGTGTGAAACTAATAGCTGTTTTAACACTTTATTGTAAATATAAGTTTAACTAAGCTTTATTTTTTTTTATATAATTGCGTATCTGATAGACTGATGGGTGACTTTTCGTTCTATGGCTTTTTATACTTACATATACTATAGAAAAATAATATTAAATTTCATGGTGAAGAAATCTTGCCTGATATAAAGATTAAAAAAAAAGGGTTTTTATAGGGAGATATAAAAGAATACTGAATAATCAGGAAAGTTGACTTAATAAACAGGAAAGTTGAATGAAAATATCAAACACTGATTGCCGAAGGAGGCAGGGGACAGGTAAAATGCAGCTATTAGTAATACGCCGAAATTTCATCAGGCAATAAATCGATTTTGATATTTTTTCTGAAACCATCGTCACACGTGAATAGACATGCTTCGATAACGTTTTTCTTTCTCTGTTATTTAAATATTGATTTACGACCTCTAACGGTTATACTTTTATACAAGAAGACTTTTGCCTTTTTGACTTTTTTACATCCTAAAAAGATATAGTAAAGGCGATTCTTTCAGAACACCAAATATTCTTAACAGTGTGTTCAAAAAGTCCTGGTTTTTAGTTTCTTGTTAGGTGTGATGGGGAAACCACTACATACAGAGTAGTGCGCAGCAAGGTATGTATTTCCATCAGTTATCACTGTTTAAAACCAGACGCTAACATAATTCAGCAGTCTTACAGGAAAAATAAAAAAATAAAAATTTTCTATCCAGGCGTATAAGTTTAAGCAACTATTTTAATATTCCTGAACTAATATTTAATGTAATTTAACTGATTTATTATTTTATTGCTACAGAGATTATTTTAGCTATTTTAAGCTGCCATAAAAATTATATTTTTATACCAATAAAAACAATATTTCGTTTCAAACTGTTTTGGTAATAAAAAAAAGCAGATATTTTTTATTCGTTGAGTTTGGTAGGTAAAAAAACAAAGGGAACTGATTTCTTTAATGATTCAGTTGTGTTTAAAAAAACAGTTTTTAATGAATTTAAATAGTTGCATTTTTTTTATCATTTAATATATAAAAAATTAAAAAAAAAAAAATGATTTTAGAAGTCAATGATTTGAACTGAAAAAAAAGACAAATACATTTAAGTAAACTTTAAAAAATATTAAAAAAACTGAATTGGTTTTAAAGCTGAATGTTAATTTAAAGCTGAATCTTAATTAAATTTCTTAATTTGTATTGCTATGTATATTATTTTATGATTAAAAATTAACTAGTGATTATTTATGTCATTCATATTAGGAACAATATACTTAATTATTTAAATTATGAAAATACGTGGTATTTAGCTATCGCGTAAATAGATGTGATTGATAACAGATGCATTCCATGCAGAACTTCAAATCTTTAAGTGAAAATTAATTTTGAACAGTAAATAAAAAAAAAACAACAACTTTCTAATCAAGTCAAAGCATTATTGCAGTTTGCCTCTAAAGTACAATATTAATATACTCAGAGTGTGTCTTAAGTAAACTTTATTAAACTAAATGAAATGTTTAGCAATTTAATTTTGCGAAAAACGTGTTGAGCTGTAATTTTGATAATAATCAACTCCTCACTATATGCTGTAAGCAATGAACGATAACAGTTATGCAAAGTTCAATTTTTATTAATTGGATAATTCACTTAGTTCTTAGTGATTAACGGTTTTGTCAAGTAAATACATTGACAAGAAACTAAATTAACCCAGTATTTGATGTCAATTTTATGAAATGTTCAAGTTGCCTCTAGAAGTAAATTAATATCGCCTTTAAAATAAAACATTTCAAGCAATATAGAGTTCGTATTATTTTATATCATAGCAACTTATATATTTTAAATGGGTTAAGAAATCAGAAATAAAAATTTTTTTCTCTTCAACAAGTAAAAATTCGGAATAAAATTTAAGTAAATTCTTACTTTTAATTTACAAGATCGTCAGCTGCATTCGTTATTCCAGATCTTCAGAAATGTTCAGTTGCAATATCAGACTTCGTTTACAATCATTTAGACTATTTTAATATGATGGTAAAGTTGAACAACGCAAAACACAACAAAAATATTTAATAAGCATAGCTGTACGAAAAACCCAGTAACATAGAATCAGGCATCTACTTGAAAATATTGCTATTGTTTATTGGTTATTGCAATTACATAAATTTTCAGGCTCGTGGGCTCAAAATAGGCTTATGAACCTTCGTCAAGTAGAAGAGGACAGATAGCACAATAGGAGAGACAGCATCAAGTAGTACCGCCTTCCATATCCGTTATTGTTTATGGGTACAACATACATTTTGTTAGGATTGTGTGCTCAATTAAGACTTATAAGCATTTGTCAAGTTGAGGAACAGATAAAATAATACGGAGATGGCTAGTACGAGAATACATCAAGGGTAGCAGTAAGGTTCGAATCTGCGACCTTCACGCTTTGCGCAGACTTTTGCTAGTGATACAGCTGGGCTATTTAGGCTCTTTATCTGATTATCTTATATTTATCTAAGATTTCGTTAAGTTTTATGCTTGTGTTCTCATTAAAAAGTACTGCACAAAGTACATCACAAAGATACTTTCGGGGTTACGGCGAGATTTGAACCTACTACCTTGACGCTTTACAGCGTTTGGTGAAATGATTAGGCCCCTTTGTCAGGTATTTCAACGTTGTCAAACTGAAAAAACGGAAAAAAAATAAAAGAAAAAGCTTTTAGGGTATCATAGATTCATGTTTTGAATTTTCTGAGAAACTTCTAGTTTTTTTAAAATAAGAGTGAAAAAAAAAAGCATTGCATCAAGAAAGGAAACTAACGCCCAGGATCAGTCATTGAAAGATTTCAGCTCTTCATGTATCTTCAAGCAATAAGATATTTAACACCTAGAAATACGTAATTAAGTTCTTACCAATTAAATTTTAAATTGATGTTAAAAAACTAAAATTTGCTTTTATTCTTTGAATTCAAAATTAAAATAGAAAAAAAAAGCATTACAACTTGATTTACTTTGCACTAGAGCTGCACAATGGGCTATTGGTAATGGTCTGGGAAACATCCCGGAATATGAACCAACGACGTGCTGTCTCAATTTTGATCCTCTGCAGAGGGGGTGGCTCCCTTGCTTTGGTACTCCGACGATCTTCACTTGAATTTGAGCATTTTTCAGTTTAACGATGATCGATACCTCGCACCCTCGATCCCTAGGCAGGCTAATCAAAGCGGTCACCCACCCGCTTACTGACCACAGCCAGTGATGCATGACTTCGATGTTTTACTGGGAACCGTGTTTTTACGATCAGCCAACTACGGGACCATTAAAACAAATATTTATTATAAGCAATCTAAGAATATAGCAAGTTGGTCATTCATGAACAATATTGGTGGTCATTTAACACAAAAGTTCTAGTGGGTCTCCCTACCCCTTCTTGTTTACCATTTGTTTATTCGCATACAGATCCAAGCTTGTGTTCTCACGTCAAAGAACGATTAATAAACCCTTGTCAAATGTAACAGCTTGTAAAAATTATAGAATCGTTGAAAAAGATACATCCTGGGTTACGACGGTATTCAAACCCACTACTGCCACTTTTCAGTGTGTTTAGCAGACGAACAATACCTATCTCTTTTAAGTTAAAATATTCAGAATATTAAATTTAATTCGAAAAATGGCGTTGAACTAAACGCTGTATGATTTTCTTTCAAAATCTTAAATTATAAAATTTTTCTCACACTTCAACCTTGAACTATTCTCCATTGAACCTTGTGTCGTTGTTGTTTTAGTTCATTTACGTCGCACTAGAACTGCACAATGTGCTGTTGGCGACAGTCTTTAAAAGCTTCCCGACGATGATCCGAAGACATGCAATCACAATTTTGATCCTCTGTAGAAGGGATGGCACCCCTGCTTTCGTAGCCCGACGACCTGCACTCGAAGCAGAGAACTTTACGGTAGAACAGTTTAACGAGGACCAATACCGCACACCCTCGGTCCCTACGCGGACTAATCAAAGTGTTAACCCACCCTCACACTGACCGCAACCAGTGATGCTTGACTTCGATGATCTGCTGGAAACCGTTTCTTAACGATCAGCCCACTGCGGGACTTGAACCTTGTATCTTAAGTGGCAATCTGCAGGTTCATAGTTTTTAGCCATAATATAATAGAAACCTTGATATTGGATATAGGAGACATAATTGAGTAAAATTGTCAAAAAAAGAAAATAACATCAGAAAAATATGAAAACTTTTTTGTTTTCTTGCAAACGGAGCTCAAATGCTTTTTCCTCTATATAATTTTGTACTAATTATTACTGCATTTGAAATTTAATCAAGTTTTGGTTTGTATGTAAAATATTTTGGTGTCAGTGATTTTGCTTCTTTTTCACCATTAAATACTTTTTTTTTAATATTAAAATTACTAAAATGTAATGTCTTTTTTAAAATACTAAATTCCAAGAACTGCTTCAAGTAAAGACATTTTATCTTTAAAATTTTTTATTTATCACCATTGTACGTTAATAATACAAAACATTAATTTTTAGGATACATTTGATTCATTCATTTTCACAAACATGCAACAAATAAAAAAATATTAAAAGTTAGTAATAAACTGAATACAGAATAAATTTTTATTAACCAAATAAATGTAAGAGAGAAAAAAATCAATATATTACATGAAGTAAAAATTTAAGATTTTGAAATTATTTTCTAACATAAAATAAAGAAAAACAGACATTTAATAATGTAAGTTTTTTTAGTTACACATTTTAATTTTTTGCAGCAATGTCCTTTTTTTACCAAATAAAATTACTATATAGTTCTTTTTTAGTTCAATTAATTTGTGTATTAAATACATCAAATTCCAGAAAAAAATCAACTTATTTATTACTGGATATTAATACAATTATAATTTAAAATAAAGTAATTACAGTATATTTGAATCCAATTAAAATTTATCTAAACTCAATTTTCATTGCATTTCATGGAAATTGGTAGCGGTAAATTATATTTTTACACATAACTTCTAAAACATTTCATAGTAAATATTGAAAAATGTGGACCCTTAAGAATATCATCATTATTTGACAAGTGTCTTTTAAGCAACCTTTAAATGAAAGGCTTGAAACAGTATAGCTGTAAGCCCCATTCGGGAAATTTTAAAAACGTTATTGATTTTTTTTTGTTATTGAAAAACATCACGATTTCCTAGTAGACAATAAAATGTCTCTCATTTTAATGTCTTCTAGTAGACATTTTTTTAAATTACTAAGTACCTATCTGGTTAAGGAATAGTTCGATGGAAAAGCGTTACTCTTAGAAAAATTGTGGCTTATCACTATATTGCCCCAAGTAATTCATTTTAAATATTTACCTTTCTTCTTCTTAAAACTAAAATAACATAAATTCTCAACTTCATATAATTTTACCAAAATCCAATTCTAATTTGTTCAGTTAATAATTCAAATTCATCATGATTAAAGCACTTACATTTCTTTTATCATTTATACTTATATAATTTACAAATCTTTTTTATTATATATTTAACTGTACATACACACCATTTTAAAAATACACAGCAGATAGATATTTAAGCAAACAACACAATAGTTTGATTTAAAAATCTCGCATTCACACCAGTTTAACAGAGTTCGACATAGAAGATCTTCTGAGCGTCGTTGAAAGCTTATTGTCCGAATAATCCGAAAGGTGCTTGTGGCTCCTGCCTTCGGGCAAAGAAAACCGGAGTTTTTCCCAAAAGCGCCTATCACCCCAATGTATTATCACTGCAGCTTTGAAACAAGCTCTTACATCACCATCCAACTCTTTAAAGTCTACTTTGTTCAAAAGAATAATGATAATTTTGTGTCGGCGGTTGCACTGACTTTCATGGTGGCATGCCTTTAGCTCAAAGAGGCACCATTCACTCTTCAAATACTGTTCAGATATGACTGCGATGCTACAGGAACTGCATTCAACAGCTTCTGAAATAGTTTCTGCCATGTATCGAGAAGCGGGAAGGTCTCTATACCTTAAACACAATCTTTGAGATGGCACACCACATTCCAATTCCGGTGCAACCATTTGCGTAACGAAAGCTTCATCTTTTTTACAATAGGATACAAATGCGTCAAACAGCTTTTCATTCTCTGCGGGATAATCTCCTTTCTCGAACAACTTAACACCATATTTGTTGTAGATCCACATTTTCATATTGTTGCGATATTTCCAGGCAAAAAATATAGCAGTTAGCATGAGAACTATCAGCATGGGTACTAAGATCACAATGGACATATATTCCTCCACAAACTCAGCAGACGTAAAGGGTATTACACTGAAATTGGAACAGGAAGAATTGCTGTATTCAAAAAGAAGCATTGTTGTTGAATTGTTATAAATACAACGCAAGCTACCTTGATCCACAACTGCATTGGGATGCTTGACCATCCAATATTTAAACCGTTCTATAAAAGCGCATTCACAGTTCCATTTATTGTGGCCCACCTTTACTTTGGATAGTGCTCGGTTGTATTTCAAGACCCAAATATTAAACTCTGAAATCTGATTATGATCCAAATAAAGTACGCGTAAGAACTTCAAATGCTTAAAAGATTCGTGTTGGATTGATTTCAACCGATTATGAGACAAATAAAGTTCTTGAAGTTTAGTCAAATTTTTAAATTCATGGCCTTCTATCACAGGAATGTGGTTATTTTCTAGATGTAGCACTAGCAAGTTTTGAAGTCCATTGAATGTTCTGTTCCTAATTATGTGGATGTTGCTGTTGTTGAGATGAAGAACCCGTAAGTTTTTGCGCCCGATAAAAGAATGACTTCCGATATGACTCATATCATTGCCATCAAGATAAAGATCCGTCACATCCATGGGAACTCTATTTGGTACATGAGAGTATCCTCTAAGATTACAGTCCACCATGTTAGTGTTCCAAGTTTGGTCAGAGTAGCATGTACAATTTTCCGGACACACCATTTCACAATCGCAAGCATCGAATTCACAGCAATGACAGAGGGCGAAACAATGAATGCGGTACTTGCATAAAAAATCTGAGGGTTTAGTCACTGATATCGGCAATACTGCATTTTGCCGAGGCAACGTTACATTGCACATGACATCGCCAAGATCTGTTATCATAGGATACTGGCGAGTTTCGTCTTTACTTTCCATGCGTAAGAGCCATTCCATTGTACAGTCACAAGTTAATGTATTGTTCGAAAGTAGAAACTCAGGCAAGGGATTGTTCATTGGTATACTTTTAAGCCGGAATGCATTGATATCAAGATGGCTAATTGCATTTCCTGTAAGATCAACAAATGAGAGATTGGTTTTTGCCGTAAAAGTGAATGGTCCAATTACTGATATTCTATTCCACCGAAAAGACACGATTTCTATACTGTTTGGAAGGGAAGCTGTGGTTAACTCTCTGATAATATTGTACGAAGCATCTAGATTCCTTAAATGCATAAGTTGTTCCAATTCGAAGTAATTTCCCAATCCATCAACTTCATTTTGATGTATATCCAAGACCTTAAGATCTGTTGGTACAAGTGCATAATCAAACCATGTTATATTATTTCGGGATGCATTCAGAGTATGAAGGTACCGTAAGTTCATAAAGAGTCCATTTATATCGGTCAAATGATTGTCGTTAAATTTAGCAACTCTTAACTCCGGGACATCGTCAAACAAGCTGTGCCCCAAAGACATTATTTTATTGTTTGAAAAGTCAAGAGTCTTCAGTGACGAGAGATCTTGAAAGCAACCTTTCGTCAAGTTGCCGATTTGATTTTTTGCCATGTGCAAGCTGACAATTTTTTTCAAGCCCTGAAATGTTGCATTGCTGATGTTATAAATTTTGTTGTGAGTTAAGTCGAGATGCCTTAAAAGTGTTAAATCATTTATGGATTTCGGAAAATCAACTAATTTGTTAGATCTGAGTTTTAAGTTTTGGACTGACTTGCAATGAGAAAACGCCAGTGGGTGTATTCCTGTTATATCATTATTACTCAAAGACAGATAATTTAAAGACTCCAATCCCTTAAAAGTGTTCGCATTAACATACTTCAGTTTATTTCCTAAAAGAGTCAACGTGTGAAGATTTCTCAGGGATGAAAAGGAATTATCACTAATATTATGAATTGCATTGTAGCTTAGATAAAGTATTTGGAGGCTTCTTATCAAATGGAAATTCGTCTCCGTAATAACTTGAAACCTGTTATGATTCAAATCCAGGACAAACAGACGACTTAAATCCGCTAAAGTTTCAGATGAAATTACGTTTTCTAGGGAATTATAACTCAAATTTAATCCCACCAGCTGCCTTAAGCCTTGAAACGCTCGAGGCGTTAACGAACTGAGAGAATTATTCTGAAGATAAAGCTCCAAAATGTCGGTTGACTGCTGAAATATTTGTTCCGGTAGATGACTGATTCGGTTATTGGACAAATCTAAACTCTGCAGTCTGCTAAGGCCACTGAACGCATAGGGATAGAGTTCAGACAGCTGATTGTTGTTTAAATAAAGGACCTTTAATGACACCAGGGATGAAAATATCCCATCAGGAATGCTTTTTAATATATTGTAAGATAAGTCGAAAATGATAAGATCAGATAAACATTTCGTAGTCTCTATTGATCCTAAGCCTATATTTCTCGCATCGTCTAATTCGCTATTGGTAAGGTTCAAAATATTTAGATTTTCTAAGTTGCAAAATAAGTTTGCTGGCAAAACGACGAGATTATTATGATCAAGTTCCAATTTATATAGTTTCTGTAGGCCTGCGAAAGTGTCTCCTCTAAAAGTAAGTGGTTTGGAATTGGTTTTATTTAAGTGTATTGTTAAATTGGCTAAATTCGTTAAACCCCAGAAAGTGGCTTCTGGAAAATTCGGAATGCTGCAACCTTCAATGGATAATGACTTCACATTACTTAACTTGCTAAATGTACCATTTGATACCGAATGATCTTTATTGTTACCATCACAAAATATATTGATGAAGCTAGGCGGGTCGGAATCAGTTTCTCCAATTTTACCTATACTTTTCCAACTCCTGACTCTGCAGGTCATGGTGGATTCTTCATCTATGTTTGTTAAGTCGCATTCTTTAGCAAAAACTTGTGCGCTGGTTAGATTGCACAAAATGCACAATAAGCAAAACACAAAATGTGTCGTTTTTATTTTACTTCCAATGGAAG
The DNA here is from genome assembly GCA_949128135.1 of Parasteatoda lunata. Taxonomy (NCBI): domain Eukaryota; kingdom Metazoa; phylum Arthropoda; class Arachnida; order Araneae; family Theridiidae; genus Parasteatoda; species Parasteatoda lunata. Next base: position 40,251,836 of record OX421971.1, read on the forward strand.
CAACGTGAGGTAAGATCACTCTATCAAAAAACGTAAGGCACATTAACTGAGAGTTCGCAAAAGCATTTTTTAGTGAATGTTCATTGCTGCGAGTACCATGAAAATCTCTACATTTACAGTAGACTTTCATAGTCTTTAATTAAGAACTATCCCTTTCTAGTAAACAAGCAATGTGTGCGTCATCTTATCTGTAAGACTTGTATTAGAATTAGAAGTTAAAGTAAAATTTCTTCCTTCATTTCGATTGTAACATTCAAACATTTTCATTTTGAGTGTAATTCTGTTGAATATTGAATTATTTAAAATAATTTCAACATATTCATTGAAGATATTCTGAATAAAAACAGCTGAAAACATTCATCACGCACCATTGCGAGTTTAGTATTCATCTTTCCATCTTAAATCCATACATATATTTTTTCTTTAAAAATATACCCAAGTATTCTTGATTGGTTTAGGAATAGTAGTATTTGGAGTTAGCATTTTCTTATAGCTTTTTGAAACAATTTCGTGAGTCATGTGATTTTGTTTCATTTCCCGGAGCAAGAAAAATGTCGATAAAGGTAGTCTTTTTTTTCCTTCTATTTTTACCACTTCTTTTCCTTTTCCAGAGAAATCGATTCAAATAACATACTTGTAAAGAAATCACGAACTTTTCAATTCCATCTGAAAAAAAGGAGGGAAAAAAAAGAATTAGCCAGATAAAACTTGTTATATGTTAATTTAACAAAACACGAAATAATTTAAGTCAAAACTTTTAGCTGTTCAAAATATGATTGCTTTGAAAATTAGATTTTTTTTTCTTTCTGTAAAGTAAATTATAGAATAGTTCAAATAGGTAAAAAGAGAAAAAAGTAATGACTTTCAGTAAATTAAATTTTCTTCTGAAATTAAAGAGAAGATTTTAAAGAAAGATGAGCGTATTTTTATCACCTTAGCAGCTAAGTGAATATTCTTAAAAAATTAAACAAAAATGATTGAGTTTTACCGAATATTTCAAACAATGCTTCGGTGAAAGAAATCTAATTAACTAACTTATTTTAAGAATCTAAATTCATCTTTGCGTTTAAAGCATGAAAAATAATCTTTTTTTTCCTTTGAAAATTTTGTAATGAAATTTACATATCATTTATCATGAAAATTAAATCTCTAAAACTTGCTAAATTATTAAATAAATGTCAAAGGCTATCTTTTGCATTGTTATCAAGATAATTTCAACAACTAATTTTACAAATTTTGGTTTTAATTTTTAAAAATGTATAGAATATAGTATGCAATATAGAATATATTCAATAAAGTGCATAGGGGAAAAATCTAAACAACTTAACTAACTAACTAATTTAAACATAAATTCTCCTTTCTGTATAAAACAGAAAATGTTTTTTTGTTTCTCAGATTTACACAGATAAAATATTACACTTTTGTTCTTTGAAGCGAAAATTAACTTATTTCTTTGAGTAAGATTTTAACATAACATGGTGACAAAACAGTATTGACTCGGAAAGCAAAATAATTCCCCATTTACATTTTTATCATATTATAAATTCCTACTTTCTCTAAAAAAAACATGGAAAATAAATTTTATAAAACTTTAACGTCTTTCAGAATGAAAATTAAGTTTTAAGGAACGTGAAATTTATTGAATCATAAGAAAAATAGTAGATATTAGCATAGGGTAAATAGGGCTGTCGCTAAGGTAATATAGTCAAAGTGGAGTATAATTGATAATTGACTAAGTTTGACCAAGGAAATCAAGCATTGATTAGGTGGGGAAAAACATAATTATATATCTCATTTGAAGAATCTAAATTTGAATTTTTTTTTCAATTAAAAGCTTAGAAAAATTAACTTCTCATCTAGTTCGGATTAACAATAAGGATATTTTTTGTATCAGAAATAGTAAAAATTGTAATTTTTTTTTTGGTGTAAGTTTATAAAAATACTAGATATATAAAAATAAATAAATTTAAGGCAATACCGTCTTTTCTGCGTAGTATTTTGAACTAGTCCAAATTTGTTTACAAAGTAAAGCAAAAGGGGAGAAGAGGTAATAAGAAGATGATATTAGGGTGAAGATATTAGAGTTAACTCACAGAATGAGCTAGAAAGTGCAACTCAAATTCTATTAATGTCAACAATAAAAACATCTAAAATATATTAGAAATTGAAGAGTATGTTTCAGAATGTCAGATGTCGACCACGTCCAGGCGCTAAAAATATTTTTCTTTTTTCGAAATATGTAATTTAGTATGTATTTTTAATTGTGTTTTATAGATTTTTAAAAAAAAGCTATTAAGTTTTGAGTGTAACATTTTTCTCATACCATTTAACATTTAACACAACATTTTTCTAATTTTCTTTACCATTTTTCTCAGTGTCTAAATGGTAAATGAAAGTAGAAACCTTCTTCTTTACCACTTTTCTCAGTGTCTAAATGGTAAATGAAAGTAGAAACCTTCTTCTTTACCACTTTTCTCAGTGTCTAAATGGTAAATGAAAGTAGAAACCTTCTTCTTTACCACTTTTCTCAGTGTCTAAATGGTAAATGAAAGTAGAAACCTTCTTCTTTACCACTTTTCTCAGTGTCTAAATGGTAAATGAAAGTAGAAACCTTCTTCTTTACCACTTTTCTCAGTGTCTAAATGGTAAATGAAAGTAGAAACCTTCTTCTTTACCACTTTTCTCAGTGTCTAAATGGTAAATGAAAGTAGAAACCTTCTTCTTTACCATTTTTCTCAGTGTCTAAATGGTAAATGAAAGTAGAAACCTTCTTCTTTACCACTTTTCTATAGTCATTTGACGTTCAGGACAGTTAAAGGTTCTTGTTTATAGAACTGAAACTGTACATTGCCCAATTGTCCATTTATGTACTTTCATTTGTGCTTTATTTGATATTTATTTCCTTTAGTCTACATAGCACAACGTATACTCTATCCTTGGTTGTTTATATTATGCATATTAATAAATCTGCTAATTAGTTATTATTTTTAAAATTCTTATTATTAAACATGACCTTCTTTTTTTAGTAATTATTTGCTTTTAATATATTATATTATTGAAGAATCGAATCGGTGTGTAGTATTTGTATTCGGCATCTTTCAAAACTTAAAGGCTAAGGGCATTACAATGATAAGTGACTTTTTCAAATAGTTCCGGAGAAGGTTTTCTGAGAATCTTTTCCATGAAACCCACCACGATTTTCATGTAGGCAGTGTATGTCTTTTTGCATTGAGCTGAAAAATGGAAATTCAGGACACCTCTTAAGTACTTATTTTGAAACAATACTGATGACCAGTTTGATATAAAAATAATATTATATGATGAAAAATAATGTTCATATATATCTCCAAGTGCTTTAATGTTTTTATTACTATTGCTGTCTGATATAAATATAACGCTACCTATTTTTATGCTTTATTCAAATATGCTTTAAATGCGTTGTAAATCATTATTTTTCGATTGAATATATATAAGGTGTATTTCTTGTAATTTTCAATGCATAATTTGCTGAATGTTTTAAAAATACTTAATTATATTTTTCCTAATCGTAATTATCAAAATATGTATAATCAAACTAAAATGATCTATATGTTTTGCACCTACTCATTTGTTTAATTTTTCCATTAAGTAATCATTAAAATATGGCTAAGAGTATTTATTACAAAATGTGACCTCAATCCACGCTAGGCTAAATATTTTAGACTCAAAAAATGACAGATTAAGTAAATAATAAATAAAATAATAATACTAAAAGAAACAAAGACTACTAAAGCAAGATTTTAAACGGGAACGTTCTTCAACGGTCAATTGAGAAATATGCGGGGTAAAGATAAAAGTTTAGAAGTAATCAGATTTCTCAATAAATATACATAAGTTCGGAAAAAAAAAAAAAAAAAAAAAAAAAAAAGACCTAGCCAAACTCGATCCTCTGCCTGATGTTGGGCCACTTTAAAATCTTAAATATGAATCCTTTTTTTTAAAATTTTTTTAATTATAGTTTTGGTTTTTTTTTAGATTTGGGTTCATTTTGCTTTGCAGAACACCCTATTTTAATTTTAACTGTTGCAGCGCCATCTATGAATCTTAAACGATAAGCTTATTGGCCAATCCACACAAAGTGGCCAATCTAGTTTCTGGAGACTTAGAATCTGCAATAAGGAATAAGCATATGTAGAATTTTAAAGTTACCTCATCCTCGCTCACAAGGGTTGGGGATGGAAAATCCAGGTTGGTATAATTAGCTAATTTTTAAAAAAATATGTAGGTGTCTTTTTTTACCTTTCGATTTGATGTAGATTTCTCAAGATATTAAATTAAATCGTTTCAAAATTTTTTTTTTCACTTAGTATATAACACTCGTCTTATTTTTTAAAATTTATTACTACATTTAACAAACAAATATATATATATATATATATATATATATATATATATATATATATATATATATATATATATATATATATATATATATATATATATATATATATATATATATATATATATATATATATATATATATACTAGTAAAAATTTCTCGGAAAAAATGGTTAAATAACAATTTATCGAATTGTTATTTCACCATAGTTAATCAAAACAGTCAAATAACCATAAATAAAATGGTAATCAAACTGTCAAGTTTGAGAAAAACTGTCTATTCACTGCTTTCACTTAATACGGTTAAACAACCAGAATTTTATCGCACCAAATAGAACGACCTAATGAAGCTACTTAGTTCTTTGCAAATGCATGCATATCATAGCCGAGTAGCCTTAACTGTCTATCTAACGACCGGCAGAACTGGAGTTCGAGTCCTAGTGGTGACATCACAATATTTCCTCCCTTCCTATCAACACAAAAAGAATTTCCAATTACCGACACTCTCCGATGAGAATTACCTTACGAAAAGCCGAGCTCCTATGTCTAGTTAAATAATTAATTTTTTTTTTACGTTTTTGAAAAATGCTAATTGTAATTGGTAAAAAAACGGTATACTTTTATATTCATGGTTTTTAGCTTCGATGGCCATCGGGTGATATTTTCATTCTCTTGAAACATTACGGTTACGGATGGACAGACAGCTGCCAGTTTATATATATATATATATATATATATATATATATATATATATCGTTCTAGGAAGTAAGATAAAAACTTGTGAGGCCTGCAACTAGAATAAAATGCTTTAGAATATATTCTGAAAATAAAAATGCAAGATTAAAAAAAAAGGATATTAAAAGGAATTGCATCCAATATTTTTTTTTTCTTTTCAAGAAGAACTCTAAGTAATAAGTTCAGATCCGTAAACATTGCTTTACTAATAATGCATGGATAAGCAAAATAACTTTCTTTTAGATAATGTTCGCCAAGAAAACGTGAGTAAAAAGTAAATGATTCAAAAGAATAAAAATGTTTTGCTGCGAACAATCTAAACAAAAACGAGAACCATCAACTTAATCGGTGTGGTAAATTTTTCATCACCTATTCGGAAAGATGAAAAAGTGCACTTTTCCCTTTTAATAGCACTTTGGAAAGTTCTCTATGTTGTGGTTATGTCAGTTATGGAGTTTGTCATACTTTTTTTTTATTGCTCTTTTCTTTTCCCCCAGCACTCATGTCATCTTTGCTAATTCGAAATCAGCGGAAACAATAATGAAATTAGGGACCATCCTGAAAAAAACTAAAACTCGTTAAAAGAGATTGCTCTTACATTAATTGCCAATTAATACCACAATTTCCGCATCCATAATTAAATAACATGACTATCACGCAAGGAGAGGTAGTTAGTTGCTGTTGCATTTTGGGTAAAACAAGATACGGAGCATTTTAAAGCTTGTGAAAAAAAAATCTCTAGAACTTCCGAATAATTCTTTGAACGATGCAGTAAATATTTGCATATTAATTCGATTTCGGCGCAATGTGTCTTTAGCAGTAATTTCATATTAATGCACTGTGCATCTACAAGGAGGTTTTGAGATAAATAATAAAACTTTTTTTTTAATGAATTAAGCAGTTTTTCAGATACTAAATTATCATCGAGAAAATGCTCGGAGTTTGAGGATACATTTTACGAAATATAATGTACTTAAATCCATGTCTGAATTTTTGCATAATTATTGGTTACAATTGAAAGTAACTTAATTTTAATGATTTTGAGTTTACTAAAAAAATATTTATTAAATTTTTAAATTTTTTTTTCGTAAGCGTATTTTATAAATTATGTTTAAAGGACAGATTCTATACTCTCTTATATAAATTAGTTAAATATTGATTTATATATTCAGAAAAAAAATTTCAGTAACATTATCGTTCTAATTGGTAAAAGCATTTATTGTAAGAAGAAATGCATATTTCTCGCTATAAAAACCAAAATCTATATGATTGGTATTCAAACCACTTATTTGATAATTTTTCCATTCACATGGTATTGGTTTACGGTAATTTCTGGTTTGCAAAATAATAGTCCTTATTACCACACATTTAGTAAAAGAGGCTAACATGACAAGTAAATTTAGCTGAATAAATGGTTTTTGTGTTAAGATTTAAAGTGTGGAGTTAAAATCACCACATTTTAAAACATTTTCCAAATTTTATTGTATACATTAAAACCTTATTTTATAGTTAAAAAATCATTACCGTAGCTGTTCGTCAAAATCTACCGATCTTTTCGGTATTTCCATAATTCTAGAATCGCCGTAAATTTTAACGTATTCTGATAATTTCGATCATACTTTTTCTCTCATTGCAGAATTTACTCCTTCACGTCTATTTTCTTTGTTTATTGTACGAATGCAATTTACCATTTAAATATGAGAAGGCTATTAATCGATCTATAGCTGTTTAATGCCATTCCTCTACCTGAAAATTGCCTCAAAAAATGATTGCCACTTGCAAAATTTAATGTATTAAAATAACTGTCTCAAAACGTATGCGTTTACGGGACCTAATTTGCCTATTTGGAGGCTGAAAATAAATGTTTTTTAGTATACACAATTTGTATATTGAGATATTTAAAATTATTTAAAAAAATTGCCCTTGCACGGTATTCTGTAATTTATGTTTTAACTGACTGATTCTATTTGTTTTTAATGAAAAATCTGCTAAATATTGATGTATAACATACGGCTGATTGGACAATAAAGTACTCTCTCTTCCTCTGTTGTTGTGCGAATGTAATTCATCCTTTAAGTATATGAAGGTGAATTTGGGATTTTAGCATATCATGTGTTTTTCATCCACGTGCAGTACCAAAATTTGCCATTATTAATGAAGTTTAAGTGACTTTGTAAGGTTAAGTTCAATCAAGTAGCAAGATGTTAAATAAGACTAATCCACTGAATAATTTTCTCAGAGTGCAATCTAAGATTCACTTAACGACATGGAAAATAAAATGCTTCTGGTTTAAGAAATTTTTTTAACGATGTCATCTAATATTTTTTCGGTTAATTACCATTTGGTAGGCTTAAAGAAACACATACTCGGTCAATTTCTGTCACAAAATCTATTTCTTATTAATGCATGAAAGACGTATTTTTATTGCCGTAAAGTTTCTATCACTTTCTTTACATTTTCTGTGTTTTCGAAAAGGAACTAAAATTCAAGGTTAAATCTATAATTTATACGTAAAATAATGCCATATGTCATATAATTATGATTACAAATTTATAGCAAACTATTTGGAGAAAAAAAAAATTAGTTTAACTCCTTCCCTGTTGGATTCTTCTTTCGAATTTTCGAAAACATTATTTTACTACTGAAAATTAATGTATGTTCTACGAAATAACTATATTAAATACGAAAATACAATATAAATTTTGTCAGCAAGCAGTTTTTTGTTGGACCTATTGTGATGTCCCGTCCACTGATCTCCAGTTTTTCTGCAATGCAGTTTCATCTTTAAAAAAAATACACTGCCATAACATAATTGACTCTATTGCTTAAAGGTGTTTAAGATAAATATTTGCATAAAATGATTATTAGAATTAGATAAAAATTATTTATTAGGTAAAAAATATTAGGTAAAAATATTTTTCCGACTGAGAGATAATAAATTCATTATCCATTGGACTCACTCTCACATTTTGATTGTTTTGACATACAAAGGTAACGTTAATGAAAACGAAAAGAGAAAGCACAAAATGATTTTGATTTCAATTCAAGGCGAGAATTTTCAGTGCAAAAATTCTGAAGAAAATGGGAACAGTTGCGCCATCTTTTAGCAGTACTCAGAAATAGAAAAATAATCGCGGGATTTAAAGAAACGTGTAAGTAGCGACGAATTTAGTTTCAATGATGTATTTATGCAAATTTCAATGATGCAATGATGTTAATTACTTAAAAAACAGAGAGATATCCTTAATCGGTTATGCACTAATAGTTTGCAAAATCTATAGTTAATTTATCTATTGTATTGAAAATTTCTTAGTTTCATGAGCATTTCTGTATGAGCAAATCTTGCAATAAGCTAATAAATATGGTCAAAACTCTCAGAATGTGGGAAAAGGTTAGGTAGGTTATTTTTTCTGCATAAAAAATATATGTAACTTAGGGTACGCGCATAATCAAATATCGAATTTATATTTTCATTATATATTTATCTTTGATATATTTTGTAATTTCAAAATTATCTATTTTATATAAAATAATTTAAATTTAGTTGGATATACAGTCAAATCTTCTGCGAATCAAGTATTTTGGATCAATCACTATACTAGTACTGAAATACTTTATCTGTCATAATCATCGACATTAGTATGACAGGAGGAGGCTATATTCAAGAATGATGATATTTAATAAAACTGATAAGGACTTTCGAAAAAAAGGGGTGTAACACGGGTGTAAAAAAGATTTTAATAGTCTACAAGTACTAAATAATCGATTCCTAGCTTTTTCTAGCAGCTATTTTTCTCTTTCATTTTTATAATTTTTTCTTTCTTTCTTTTTTTCACTTCGTATCCTCACCACTTCTTTTTTAGGTACAGAACTGCTTTTAGGCAAAATGTGATACGAACCTAAAATAAAGAGTGAGAAAAATACAATTTGCTGTTGTTAATGACTAAATGTTAATATAATTGCCATAAAATAACTTATTAAGTCATTTTTTCTCGATATAAAATCACCTCTAACATAGGGTATGCGTCTAATCAAATAACGAATTCATATTTCTGTCATTATATACATAGTTACCCTAAATGAAATATTTTATGATAACTAACTTATATAATTTCTAAAAAAATGATTCTAGTTTAACTGAATATATAATCAAATCTTATTTGGATAGAGCATTTATTTTACTTGCCAGCATTACACTAGTACTGAAATATTTTATCTGCCATAATCATCGACACTAGCATGGCAGGAGGAAGCTAAATTCAAGACTGATGATATTTAATAAAACTGATAAGGACTTCCGAAAAAAGGTAACACGAGTCTAAAAAAAGATTTTAATAGTCTACAGATACTATATAATCGATTCCTAGCTTTCTCTTGCAGCTATTTTTTTTTCTCTTCTTTTTTTATCCTCGCTACTTCTTTTATAAAATATCAGATACAGGACAGCTGTAAGGCAAAATGAGATACGTAACTAAAACCAAGAGTGGAAAAAAAGTGCAATACGCTGTTGTTAGCGACTTTAAGTCATTAAAAAGCCTGAAGCAGAGTATAACGTATTTTTTTTTTTATCTTTTACTTCTTTCATTGTTTCGTATATCATGCGATAAAGTATTTTCTTTCTTTTTATATCTGTGAGAAAATGCATTGGCGTTGTTTGGCAAATTTTCAAAGTTTTGAAGCGCCGTAAGTAACACTTTATTTTCAGAAAACTGATCCTCTTAAAATTCATCAGATAAGATGTATGACTTTTTTTTTTATTTATTCAAAGCAGCAAAATTTGTTTTTGTATAAAATTATAAAATTCGACGTCAAAGTTAAAATAAATTTGCTTGATATGTTGTAACGGAAAGTTTTAATTAAACTAGCGTAGTTTGTGGTGAATTTAATGCACAGCTAATTATGATATTTTTTATTTAATATTAGCTTGCGTTCTATTATTTTTCCCACAAGCATAATGCATATTAATTTTAAAAAAAAGGTTTCATATGAAGATTTTGAATTTCGTTTTAAAGTTATACTCATTTCACCATAGTTATAATTTTATTATTTTTACTTCTTTTAAGGCTAATATTGTTTTGAGTTAATGAAGAACTTGAAAACAGAAAAGATTCAATCCATAATAAACATGCAAAATGAACAAAGTGGAAAGTTCATGTCTGTGAAAACAATGAAATAATGATTGCAGAAGAAGAAATTTTTATAAGCATTATTTCTAAGCAACTTTACAATCATCTCTGCTTTTTGCTCATAGTAATGTTTAAATACGTTATTTTCTAATTGGTATTTTATAGGTCTTTTGAAACGCATCAATCATGGCAGAAGAACATTTCTTCATTGAATTAAAAGTTGTTCAGCGTATTTCAACTTTTATTGATTGATTTTGAATCAAATAAACAAATCAGCATTGAAAAACTAAAAATAATTCAAAACTTCAGGTAAGAGTTGAAATGGAAATGAAAATAAGTGACTATCAAAACCATGGTTATAATTCCGATTATCTTTTTTTCTAAGTTATCTTAAAATTTCAATGCTTTTTTTCTTTGAAATGGGTTTGTAGCATAAATATTTCACACTTTTAGCTCATTACTATATGATTTAACTTTATAAAAATGTGTAATAATAATCGGTGATTTAAAAAACATTTATGTTCTTACAACTCTTACAGTTGTTATCGGTAACGCTTTTTCCTGGGATATATAAATTAATTAATAAACAATTCGAATCTCTTTCTGCTAAACTCTTAACCACGAAAGAATAAAGAAAAGTTAAAACTATTATCTTTTTTTTTTTAAAGTTAACTTTAGTTTCTTCTAATTAGAGAAGATCAGGATAGAAGTTAATGAAATTAAAATAGGAATTTAAAAATATACTAAGGCAATATTTATTTATATGTACACTAATTCTAAGCATTCTTTAGTTGCGTTTAAAAACATGTGAAATTGAAAATTTGCATTCAAATTGCAAATGCGATCTTGATCTAATTAAGAAATCTCATGCAGTAAAATGTAATTTAATTAGGACTTATTAGCTTAACTATCCGGCATCAAATTTAAAGAAAGTCTTATGATAAATACTCTTTTTTTTTTTTAACTGAAATCATTTAACTGAAAATTTCGAACTTAAAAAACTCAGGTGGTTCTCTTTATTCATCGCCTGAACTTAAAATCTATTTCCTTAACAAAATCCGTGTTATTTTTTTTTTTTAAAAAATAGTTTCAAATGCAGAATTATTATTTAAAACGTAAAGGTGTTCGTAAATCCCCCTGGATTTAAGGGTAGTATTTTGTTATAAAGAACAAGTTAAAAACAATAACAAAGACGTTAATTGCCTTGATTACACTAATGAATAACACTGCAGAAACACTAATGATGACTCACACTCATTAAAGCGATTGTTATTGGCTTAAGTTATTAACGTAACATAATTACCCCACCGAAACTTATAATGAATGCGAAAGAATAAGCAATAAAGGCATTTCAATTTTTTATCTGTAAATTAAGATGCGATGCACGCAAGACGAAAGCAATTATTATAATTGGAAATTTATTTAAAGTGAAGTAAATAAGAAGGGGTTTTGTTGCCTTTTGATAAAAGAAAATAATTTCGGGATTTAAAAGACACCTGTAAGTTTCAAATCTTTGCTAGAAAATTGCTGGTTTAAAGTGATAATATTTAGAGTCAAAATATTGTTGCAGTTGTGGACTTTTTTGTTTTTAATGTTTATAGTTTGTAAGGATATTTATTAAGGGGCATTTTTTTAAATTTTTATCTCAAATTAATGTATGTGATCATTTCTTAAAAATAAACTGTAAACTAATTGACACCTTAAGCTAAAATAAATGATGAATTGCATTTTAAAGGGATTCTTATTAATTTGTAAAAATGTTCAATCATGCTTCCAGTATTGTTGAATAAGTATTATAATTATATTTGTTGGTACTTTCAAAGCATTGCATTAAAGCATATTTACTTTTAAATCCTGATGTTTTCTTATAGAATATTTCAAATGTAATTCGGTGATTTAAAACATAAAAGAGTTTGTAAATCTTATTGAATTTCTGGGTAGTATTTCATCATAAAGAATAAGTTAAAGATAATAGCAAAGACGTTTGTTCTTTTGATTACACTAATGAATGACACTGCGGAAGCAAATGTGTTGATTCACACTAATTAAAGAAATTGTAATTGGTTTAAGTTCTAAAATGTCATAATTACCCCAAATGTAACTTATGAGTGCAAAAAACAATAACAAACATTTTAATATCTTATTTGTTAATTAAAATGCGATGCACTCATGACTAAAGCAATTATTATAATTGGAAATTTATTTAAAGAGAAGTAAATAAAAAGGACTTCTGCAGCCGACGGAAAAAGAAAACAATTTCGATATTTAAAAGGTATTTGTAATTTTATGTAAGTTTTAAGCTGCTTATGTTTCAAATCAAATTATGAAATGACAGTAATTTTTGTTATTAATGTCAAGACTTTGAAAATTTATGAAGACATATTGTATAAATATTTGAGAATACTTATGTCAAAGTATCGAAAAAAGAACTGGCTAAAAATATTTCGTTAAGTGGAATAAAAATACCGATCTGATTCGATGAATGTTTTCAGAAATATAGAATAATAAACATGTAAATGCGTAAAAGATAAATTTCATCGATCGAGTAAAATACTTATTCTGAACAAAAAACTTGAATGCAGTTGAATAATGAAGTACTATATTTTCTTGAATTAACAGTTACTTTCTCTAAAGTATGCAATTCAATAACACTATAAAATGCATTGATGCAACTATATTCTATTACCCATTGAAAAAATGGGTCTTGGTTTGGATTTGATGGCGTCCACATACTTTTCGACTGTGTTTAAGAGTAATAGTAAACGGTGCGCATGCGTAGTCATTGCATGCGTGACCGCTGCTGTTTTTATTTTTATTTTCACTAGCAGGCATTTTTAATGTATTTACATTATAATGATTTAAAATACGTTATATTCTTTTTATTATTAACGTATAATTACTGGCTTGACGGTTATTTTAATATAAATATGAATGCTGAAGAAGGAAAAGTATTTTGTGACGACTTGAAACACGTACATAGGCAGGATATGGAAATCAATCCGACGATAAACAGTTGAGTCAGTTTTTGCAACCAATGATTTGAAATATTGAGTCAATCCAGAAAGAAAAAGCATTTAACCAATGGGTAGGAAGTGATCGTAATAAGGCGATCACAACTTTTTCGTTGAAATTTTTTATTAATTTGTTCTCTCGTAAAACATTTGTTGCGTTTGTTTTTTATTCATAGAATATATATTAGAAAACCAACGTAAAATAAACATATTTGTTAACTTAAGATTTCTTATTTTTAATTTTGAGATGGTTTATATTTCCTTTTCTAAAAGACTGTGGAAGTCAAAATAAAATATTTGATAATGTTTTTAGAAATTAATTTTATCATTTAAGAACAGATTGCTCAGTAACATAAAATAAAATTATTTTTGATAGTTAGTTTTTAGAGATCATATTTAATTCAGATCATTGCAAATAAATACTAAAATAGTTCTTTTTTTCAGAAATATTAACTTATTCCACTATCCAGTTATATATAAAAAAAAGTTGCAAAATATGCTTAGATGCTAAAATGACCCAACCACTGTATAAATATGAGACGTTGAAATTTTTAACTTCTAATTTGAAACAAAAATACTTGCCTTTCCATATGTATAATTAGTCATACAATAATTTCCAAATACATACTGAGAGAATATTAAATTCTCTTCGTTTTTAAAATATCATTCATTTTAATAATTTTTTTCAGCTTTTCCCGATCGCATATATATATCGCATATATTGCACTGTGACGAAAAGTATGGTCAGAAGTTCCAGAATATGGTAACATTTATCATGTTTCTGACGCTAAGGGAACAACAAAAAGTGCGGTAATTTTTAATGTCTTACTTTGGTAATAACTGTTTCAGTGTTAACAATAAAATATGGTTTCTTATCATCCTGTTTAGTTGTAAAGTGAGATAATATTTGATAATTTTTCGAAAAGAATTGGCGATTTTACCATAGGTGTTGATAGTTTTAACTGTGCTAGTAAAATTTGAGATACCACAAAACTATATAGTACTATATACTTTTGGACTACCTTTTTTTATTAAACCATTATTATCTTTATTTTTGGTCTGTTATGCGTTTTATTTCCATGAAACATTTTCCAACTTTTACATATATAGTTGTCAAGATACTTATGTCTGTAAAAGTCAATAACTTAATCAGTAACTTAAATACTATGCATCAGCCGGTACCAAGGTTTTTTCAATCGAGGTTATGTGTTCAAATTCCATCCCAACCCTAGATGGTCAATGTAAAAAAAAAACAAGAAAAAAAAACGAATTTTTAATCCGTACGTTAAAAATATGAATGTTTTTTTCAGGTTTAGTTAAATATGTATTTTTTTTTCGATGATCCAATATCATTTTTTTAAATAAGTTTAATAATCAAAGTTTTGGTTTTAAATGGTGTCTTCTGATTGAAAACTTCAGGGAAAAAAACTGAGTGCTCAGATTTTTTACACGAACTGTATGTGATTCAGGCAATCTAAACTCAGTATTAAATTTTATTTTATTTTATCACCTTCGTTAAACAGTCGACCCACTTTTTTGACTTTGCGACTAACAATGTTCAATTCCATAGCCTTGTAATTTTGGACTCAATCCGGAAGACGAAGGAACTCCTGGAAAAGTATTGGAAGAAATTTGTCTTCTTGGGGAACATTTTTGATTGAACTAGCCGACATTTGCGTCACATGTATAGGAAAACCACAAAAATCTTCCACGGTTAATCTGAGGGCAAGGGGAATCTAATCCATGATCCGTCTACCACGGAGGATATTTTATGTCAGCACTGTGGTCGGTGCAAGCCGGGTGTAAAATTCTTATCGATCAGCCATTGTTGGGATTCGAACCGGGTACTACTCACTGAAAGGCGAACGCCTTATCCCCTGAGCCATAACGGGTTTATTCTGCATTTTTACTTATTTATTTATTTATTTATTTATTTTATATCCGTAGTTGAAAAGCCGACCCAATTTTCGGGTTTACGACTACTGATGTTCAACTCCGTACCCTTGTGATTTTGAACCAATCCAGAAGACTTGGAAGCTCCTGGATCAGTACCCCCAGAGGTATTAATTTGCTAAGGGAACATGGGGGACTTTGAGACTCGACAGATTTAACGTGCATCAGTCTTCCTTTACTACACGGGGAGTCTTCGGCCGGCGGGAATCGAACCCAAGAAATCTTGGACATGCCAACCAGGCTTACCCGGCCTATTCTGCAAATTGTAGCAAAACAATTCTCATTTAAAAATGCATACGTTGCTGATGTTCATAAATACTAAACAAAAACATTGGGAAAAAGAAAATTCTGGCTTAACATTATTTATAACTAATCATATAAATAATTTGATTCGTACATTGAGAGAATATTAAATTTCAGCCTTTTTAAATAGCAATTACCCTAATAGCTTTTTTTTTTCCTGTTTTTTCCAAAAAACATTTTCTGTCTTATAATTGTTACATATTGCACAGCAAAAGCAAGTTGTGCTAGATAAATAACAATTATTTCCGCAAAATATCGTAATTACTTATGAAATAACGATAACTACTCCACTGAAAGTATTTCTACCAACAAACAGAAATAATCTGCAATCCTTATTCATTAAAACTCGAAAATTACAGCTATTATATGTTGATAAATGAAGATTTCTATCCAATAAATTAGATTTTCTTCATGAGTTCGGGAGCAGTACTTGCACGACTTTTCAAACGCGCCAATAACTGATGGTGGCTGCCATATACTTCAGCTTTTCCTCCCTATAAGAATGATGAGAGAGATTTGGAAAACAGACTTAGAACGTAATTATAGGTGGTTACCTTTTATCTTAAAGAATGGGGACGTTGAACAGAATTTTCATACCAATTCATATTCATTCAGTGAAGTGGCTTGTAATGCTAGCAGTACTTTTTGAATAAAAAGAGATAATTTTCAAATTTCATTCGGCCGATGTGGTAGAGATATTTTTGAAAGGTTTACA
The DNA here is from genome assembly GCA_949128135.1 of Parasteatoda lunata. Taxonomy (NCBI): domain Eukaryota; kingdom Metazoa; phylum Arthropoda; class Arachnida; order Araneae; family Theridiidae; genus Parasteatoda; species Parasteatoda lunata. The sequence continues at coordinate 40,268,056 of OX421971.1, forward strand.
AACTTGGGAAAAGAGATAAATTGAATTTAAACTAAGTTTAATAGTTTAATTTTAAAGCTAAATTTTCAGTTTAATTTTGTCACGTTGAAATGTTTTTCAATTGTGCTGATATTTATTGACTTTCTTAAAACAGTTTTAGTTCTAAAGAGAATTTATCTTTTAAGTTACATTTACAACTATTTTATTTTGTTATTTTTCACTGAGAGTTGCCTTTTATCGGAAAGAATGGAAATGTTGAACAGGATTTTCATACCAAGTCATATTCATTCAGTGAAGTGGCTTGTAATGTTAGCAGTAATTTTTGAATAAAAAGAGATAATTTTCAAATTTCATTTGGCCGATGTGGTAAAGATATTTTTGAAAGATTTACTAGCTTGGAACAGAAATCGGGAGTGCTTTCTTTTAATTTTTATAATTTCATTTAAAAGCTAAAATTTTTGGGTTAGTTTTGTTAAGTTGAGAATCTTTCAACTGTTCATAGTTTATATCCTTATGTTAACATACGTTTAGTTCTACAAAAAATTTATACTCGAGTTTAGCTTGCTAGCACAATTATTTGTTTTTTTATTATTTATTCTGTGAAATAAATTTTATTTTGAGAAGAAAACCAGTGAACAGCATTTTTCATGTCAATTTATATTCATTCAGTGAAGTGATTTGTAATGTTAGAAGTAGTTTTTGAATTTAAAAAAAAGTTTTCACATTTCATTTCATCTATGTGGTAAATTAAATTTCCAAAGTTTTTCCAGCATGGAATAAACATTAACATTACTTAAAATTCATTTTAATAATTTCAATTTACAGCTAAATTTTCAGGTTAATTTTGTTAATCTTTAACTACTGTTTAGCAAACTGACTCGCTGGAGGGGTCTTTCAGTGCTCGTTTACTAAAGTTTAAATAAAATTGGTTAAAATAATAGACAATAATTAGATCGTTATTATTAAGTATATATAATTAGATAATTATTATTAATTATATATATTATTGAAGCATTTTTAATTTAGATTAATTAATTCTAAAAGTAAGTACAGTAATTTCTTAAAGGTTTGCAATTGGGAATAGAGATTAAATACATTGACATTAATTTTAATAATTTTAATTTAGAACTGTATATTCGTATTTATTATATTAAGTTGAGAATATTTTTAACTGCATATAAATTTTGATTAACGTTATGTAATTTCATTTTAAATATTAAGTGGTGTTTGAAAAGTAAATTTCAGTATTAGTTACTCAAAACCATGTAAAAATTCTTTTTAAAATTTCTTAAAACTATTCTATTTCCTACTTTTACATCTTAGGATTCATCAAATCTAAAACAAATAACAAATAAATAAAATTGCGCTTTGTTTTTTTCAATATTTTATCATATTTTAAAATTTAATACTAACTGTAAAATTTGCTACGAGGTCAAACATATTTGTATTTCATACAACTACTGAGAAAAGCTTATATAAATCTACCTATCTACTCCATTATTCACAGAATAGATAGAAATGAAAGATAGAGCCTCTTTAGTAGTATTAGAGTACTAGAATAGCAATTAAATGATCGCTTAAATTAAAAATCTAAATTAAATTACAAAACTTGATTCGTACTTTTAATTAAGGAGTTAAATTATACAACAAAAAAAAAGCTGCTAAAAGATGACATCAAGAAAGTTATTGCTTTCCTGAAATGTGGTTCAAATTTTAATTGAGTATAAGTCGGAATTGGAGTCAAGGTTTGGAAAGGTTTGGTTGCGAAAAGTTCAGAAAAGTTTTATTTTGATTTGGTTTCGCACATTTCCTACACTGACAACTCATCTCTAATCAACACTATGAAATAGTGCATCAACATGAAAGGCAAACACCAGCACAATAAACAAAGGTAAAATACCTCCATGTTTTAATTTATTGCCCTTGCCGATAGCATGATACTTTCTTAGAAGTTCAGCTGATGTTAATAATGATTACCGCGAATCGGTATTTGGCATTATGCTGTAGCGCGAGGCCATCTCATGATAACCACATTCAAGTACCTATCTCGTTCAATGGAATGTGAAAAATCTATTAACACAGTACATACTATGATTTTTTTTTTAAAATTCACGAAAAAAAGCTGACAGCTGGAGGACCAGTATATAACCATTTATTTCACAGAAAAATACTGTTATTTAAAAACAGATACCTGATTTTTTTAGGAAGATGAATACTGTTATTTTAACAAACAAACTCTGTTTTTTCTAACAGAAATTTCTTTAAAGTTATTACTATATCATCTTTGTGGTCGGTGCCAACCGAAAGCAACAATCAAAAAACTTGAAGAAAGATGATGGGATTCGAGCATGTGTCACCCCATCGGGAGGAGAGCGCTTTATCCCTTGAGCTACCATAGCTCCAGTGTCTCCATATTTTGTTTTATTTTATAAAAGGCGTTGAACAATCGACCCATTTCTGAGTTTACGACCATCAATGTTTATTTCAGTAGCCTTGCAGTTTTGAACCCGACACCAAGGACAAGGGAACTCCTGGATCTAGCTTTGGAACAAACTAGCCTTCGCGATGAATTTTTAGATGGAAAGGAAGACTACGAAAACCTCCTCCGACGGCAAACAGATTCTAACAAATTATCCGTCTACCACGGAGGATATATTTTACGGCAGCACTGTGGTCGGTGTGAGCGGAAACAGAATTCGGCTGAACAACAGAACAAGAGCTGATAGCCGAATTCGTATCAATCAGCCACCACTGGGACTCGAACCTGGATTACCTGAAACTTTTTAAAATTATTTTTATCTTAAAATTCTCGGCTATTGAAATTATATGTAAATGTAAAATAGTTGAAAGCTATAATGGGCTTCCCGTATAAAAATGTCCGGCAGCTCAACTTACCAAAGCATTGTATCTAAAGAAATATAATAATCAAAAGTATCAATTTGTCAATAAAATAAAATCGCAGTTTTATTTTTTACGATGTTCAATATAAAATAATTGTCGAAAAATAGAAAACAATTGTAACATTTTTTGCATAAATGTAGAGTTATCGTGTGGTAAATGAAACTGAATTGCAAAAACTAGAAAATAAATAAATACTAGTGGTAAGAAACTGGCTGTTTTAACCCATTCATGATTAGGATGAAAAACAACGAAAAGTTCGTTCGTCAACAAAACACCCTTAATTTTCAGAATTATGCAGAGAAAGTCTATAAAAAAGGGCTGGAAATTTCTAACAATGCACGGATAACGGTTGAAAGCAGAAAAAATCTGAATTTTTCTTTAAACATTTTTTTTTCTGTAAATGTACCTAATTCTTGTTTACAATTTACAGTCATTTTTACAGTGCATTAGTTCATATGTTAATATATTTCGTTCCATTTGAAACCGCACTATTTATTATAATACCGGACGTATTAATTACCAAAATAAATTAAACATTATTGCGTCAATAGAGATTTATTTATGGTTCCCCTTAATAAGCTAGTACCTTTTATTTAATTATTTCGCTTTATAACACATAACGTATTTTTCTTTTCAGCTATTACCGCTGATTTTAAACTATTTAGCTATACGGAAACACTTTTTTAAAATCTCGTCTATAAGTTTGATTTCAGATAACTTTATAAATACTAATTCAGTAGCATCGATCCGCATGCGATTAATGTTGATGACTGAGCGTAAAAAAACTAATTAAACGTGCGATAAAATATAAAAAAATAACGGGTGATAAAAAAATAAAAAGAATAAACTAGAATAAAAAAATTAAAAAAACTATTGCGAAAAAATATTTTTTTTTTAAAAAATCTCTGTTGTAGGGACTGATTAAAATTTTTTAAGTAATTTTATACATCGGTCGAGGGGAAAAAATTATTTCCTGTAGTCGATGTCTAAATTTTAGAACCTCAGCACCAATTGTTCTGGAATTATATGTTATTCAAAATTTCTTTCCGCATCAAGGGCAAGCAAAAATACTGGATAATAAATTATTCAAAGAACTGTCGTCTTGCTACTGCCTTATTATCAATGAATCGTAGCAATAGATTTAACAACTGAAAAACTATTTCTTTTGAAAAGTCTATCATTATTTAACGACTTTTCATTAAAAATATGTCATTACTAGTCTGAATTTAGTAATCAGTATACTACATTAAAAAAATGAGCTACTCCCCACTCTATATAGTTTAATAATTTTTTATTCTTTTATTCATTCTTTCAGTTAAGTTCAAGGATCAAACTGAATGGCATTTGAGAGTTACGTCAATTAGTATTCATAAAGATATTTGAAATCCCGTGTTTATTTTTTTTAATTTAAATTACTTAGTTTTCTGGATACACACGAATACAATGTGATTTTAGAAAATTAAATATCTTAAAATCGACGTAAATTGTAATAAGAGCACTGCACTAAAAAGCAGAATTAAATTGAGAAAATGATTTTAACAACTATAAAAAAATCGCTCTTCTAATATTGACTCTAAACATTTTTTAAAATTAATTTTGGTTATAGGTACTGCTAGTATTGTGGTAATATGCGCTTTTTTAATAGGTTCCAAGCATACCAATGTATTGCTGTGATTAGAGTTTTTGGCCACCATTTTCTTATAAATTGTTTTATTATTTATTAGCATTTTTTACTTTATCAGTATTGTTTGTCAACAGAAAGAACTCCCCTCGCCACAAAGTCTTAGTCGTCTGCTGCTAAGCATTTCAAAAAGGGTAGCTTCTCACTTCGCTGACCAGAGCTAAAGTCTGTCTTAAATATAGACCCAACCTCGCAACCATAGTCACCACCACTGCTCTAGACGAATAGCGAAGGGAATTATTTATTTAACTAGACAATGCATGCCTCTCAGTTTTTAACTCTTTTTTGTAGTCTTATTATCATTAATCGTCATTAATACCGATGTTTTGATTATATACTTTTTTACGTTGTTCAATATACGGGACGTGTAGAACACTAATAAAATATTAATAAAAATGTATAAGACTACTAATATTTACTGAATTATTTTAACTGTATAAAATTTGAGCTAGTGGTATATCACCAATAAATCACTGTCCTAACACTAAAGAACTGAAAAAATATATTTCAACATCTGATCTTCTTTAAAAAAATTAATTGGTTTATTTTTTTTAAACCGAAGTTTCTATTCATATTCAGAAAATTCTATTTGGCACATGAAATTTCAAACATTCTGTTATAAGCTGAAATAAATACTAAAATAAAAAAATCGCTTAGAAAAAGGAACAAAAATTGGGCAAAGTAATTCTCTTTGCGTAAAAACTTTTCTCTATTTGGGTAATGAAAGGAACTGTTCTTCTTCTCCTTCATTCCTATTTTATTTTTATCTCATTACTTTTTGCACGCCTTCTTCAAACTCTTCTGCCTTTCTCCGGAGTACACGTAGATCTCGGATGAAAGATCAGAAAGAACTATTCGAAACACTAGACTATATTCGGATACTCGATAATTAAACTTTCCCGTGGCTAGACGGAAAAATAATTTAATAGAAGCAAAGGTGGCGAGGGATTTTAAAAATAGAACGCGTTGAAGATGCAAACGAATTTATTTAGTCTTAGTTGGAGAATGAACTCAAAATAAGCATATAGCGCACCAAATTAATTTTGATACTCTAAATAACTTTTAACTAAATGATAGGATTTACACGCACTCCTCACAGCTAATAATTAATTACAACGGGGAACATTTTTATTTTTGTTTTCGCTTGCAGGAGATTATTTTTTACCAAATATTAGATAATTTTGTATCGAAATTTAAAAAGTCAAGAAAGAAAAAAAATATATATATTTTTTAGAATTATGATTTTTAGATTAATTCAAGATCTGCAATCAGTTTTCTTTTCAAGCTTTAGTTTTTTTAATGACATTTTTAGTCTTTTTTTCGTCGAAATGCATACGTTATGTATAACGTTATACATAACATGAGGTCAGAAAAATTTTTCAGCCGACTTCTAAGGAAGTTAGGGCACATCATCAAAATTAAAATTGCATGTACACCCATGCCCGTGAATGTTTTTATACGCGGCTAGCTGTTGTTATTTTTTTTTTTTTAATAATTTGTAACCGTCGTTGAACAGCCGACCCAATTTTATGGGTTTACGATTATTAATATGTTCAACTCCGTAGCCTTGTAATTTTGAACCCAATCCAGAAGACAAGGGAACTCCCGGATCGAGTATTGAGGGACATTTGCCTTCGTGGAGGACTTTTTGATGGAGCTAACCCACATTTGCGTTACATGGAGAGGAAAACCACGAAAACCTCTTACGGTTAGCCTGACGGCAAGGAGACTCTAACCCATGATCTGTCTACCACTGAGGATATTTCATGTCAGCACTGTGGTCGGCGCAAGCCGGATGCGGAATTCGTATCGACTGGGAATCGAACCCGGTTCACCGCATTGGAAGTCGAAAGCGCTATCCCCTGAGCTCTAGCTGCTGTTATGAGCGGCATTCCATGCACGTCATAATGGTGACATTTCCTGGCATCGGTTTCAATACAATTTTAATCTTGGTAACCCTAATTCCCGAGCCGCGATGACTAAGGGGATAAAGCGTTCGCCTTCCAATGAGGTGAACCATGTTCGAATTCCAGCGATGACTGGACGATACGAATTCCGCGTCAGACTTGTACGGACCACAGTGCAGACGTGAAATATCCTCAGTGATAGACGGATCATGGGTTAGAGTCCCCTTTGTAGTCAGACTAACCGTGGGAGGTTCTCGTGGTCTTCCTTTCCATGTTATATATATGTGGGTTAGTTCAATCAAAATAAATTCCTCCACGAAGGCATATTCTCAGGTGCTACCTTGTCTTCTGGAGTGTGTTCAAAATTATAAAGCTACTTGGTAATTAGTAGTCGTAAACCCAAAAATTTTGTCGGCTTTTCAACGACGGTTATAAAATAAAATTCTAACTACCCTAGAAGGTGGTCACACATTTTAAGCTATTTATTTCCTATGATAATCGCATCATGGTTATTTGCAGTTTATTTGTGAGCTTTTAAATTTGGAAGCAGCACTATAATCATGCTTTCAAAAACAGAAATTTAAAATGCATGTTTGCAAAAATGAGCACGGTTCAAAAAATGTGTTTGAACACAGCTCAAAATGCTTGTTTATGTAAAATGACATTGTTCGAAATGCATGTTTAAGAAAATAGAGACAGCTCAAAATACGTGTTATCAAAAGTGGGCGCAACTCAAAATGTGTTTTTGTACTCGTATTCATAACACTGAACAATAGATTGAGTTGTGCGCACCAGACACCTTTACTTAATGGATTAAAATATAAGAAAACTGAAGTAATATAGTTTTCTAATTTTTTTTTTTTTAAAAATAAAGTTAAACTATAAATTGAAAAGAGGATAAACATGGAATAATTAATGAAATTTTTTAATCACACTCCAAACACTATACCAATAATATATGAATTTAAACATACTTCCTATATGACTTACATATAAAAATGAAAAGCTAAAAAAATGATTTTAACTTACTAATGATTCTTTCTAGTGATGTTTGGTGCTTTTACTCCCTTTCTTGTTCTACAAAAAAGATCAAAGAATTAAATACATTTTCGACACTAATAAGCATGAGATAACAGCATATTTCAACTGGGTTTTAAATAAATAATGTTTTTGAATTACAAACTGCAATGTTAACTACTAATCTTTAAATAAAATAGTTGCCTACTAAAAATAAAAATACTTTTCTTAAAAAATTATATTGGACTTAACAACAGACTTTATTATGTTGAATTATTTAGGTCAAGCATGTTTAATAAAGTTTTTAATTTTAATATTTTCTGTTTCAATTCTGTTTAATAAATGTTACATTCAAAATTTATTCTAAGATACTAGCTACAAATTATTATATTGCAATGCTTTTTTAACTTTTAAAATGTAAAAGAAACAAGTTTAATATGAAAAATTAATGTATTCCAAAAATATTATATTTTTCCAGTTTTCCTTTTATAAGAAAAAGCGACAACAAATATTTGACAAAACGTCTTAAATTTAAGTAGAAAAATAAAATAATAGTTGATTTAATTAATTATTTGGAATGAGCTCATATTTCAGCTTTTTTTTATAGAAATATTTTATTGATTATATTTAATGTTAAAAAATCTTAAATAATATTATTTCCGTTTATTCTCATTGTGCTGTTTAGATAAATCCAAGTCTCAGTGAACACAGAGAGAATAAATAATTATTATCAATTAAATACCCTCTTTTTGGAAGATGAGGTAAGTGCATTATAGTGAATTTCACAGAAATTAGCTTTTAATAAAACATAAACAATTTGTTTTAAAAACAGTCACTTAATTATGCATTAGTAACACTTGAATTTATTTATAAATACATTTATTAAAAAGACGTAACACATACAGTGTGTTACAAAATTATAAGACAGTATAAAATGAAACACTGCATAAAATCAATAATTCTAAAATAATGGAGTAACTGAAATAAGTTATATTTTATCAAATAAATTAAAAGTGAAAAAACTGAGTTAGTTTAACGCAGCAAATGATATTTTTCAAAATCTAGGTGTTATAAAAGTATAAGACCTCCTATTTATTTTTTTTTTTTTTTTCAAAACTGCTTGAGTTTTCAAATTTTCGTTAATTTTTTTTCTTTAAATATCATAAAGTGTAACTTTATACCAAAACCGTAATATGATAAAGGCAATTGGAATTTAATTTATTTGTTTTCATAAAAAAAATGCTATGTTTCGTGGAATTATCCAAGCTAGAAGTTCGAAACATTTGTTTTTTTTTAAAGACTCTGAAATGTCGGAACATGAAATATGTAAGTTAATTAAACGTTTTAAAACTGCTGCTTACAACATTTAAACCAAAAGAGGTTCTTTAAGGAAAATATAAAAGTTCTGGTATCAGTTCGGGAAAATCCATACATTTTCAGACTTGCAACGAAACAAATCTTGTCTACTCGAAAAATAGCACAGTGAACAAGTAGAACCTTTTCGCTTATAACAGTTTGGCGCACTTCGACATCAAATCCGACTGCTGTTTTTCGAAAATTAAAAAGAAAGCCAAGAGTGTTGAAGAATCATAAAGAAAAGAGGGTGAAATGGGCAAAGGAGATCGTGACCTGAGACGTCACGGTGAAAATTATTATTTTTTTTTCGATGAAAAAAACTCAGTTTGAAGAAAAGAAAAGAAATTATCATGTTTTTTTTCTTTTTTTCCAATGCTCGCCTGTGTTAACATTTTTCGTCAATTCAGGCATTTGTTAGCCTCTCTTTCAGGGGCACTATATTAGGTGGGCCAACGCTGCTCCTACAGTAAGGACAGATAGTACAGAGAAGGAAAGAATATCCATGCCTTGCCCGGGATTCAAACCCAGAACCTTTCTGATGCAAGGGCAGTTCCCTGACCCCTACACAGGCCGGTCGGCGAAATTATCATGGTTGAATAACACAAAATTCCTAAAACTTAGTTTAAAAAAATCGATTGAGTTTATGGAAAATTGAATACTTGAAGTTATCTAGAAAAAAATAACGAATCAACATTATTTTAATTTTCTGAGAAAGTTAATTTTAGCTGGTGGTATTATAATTTTTTAACATATATTTCTGGTGGAAAATTTTGATATTGTTGACAGAATATTCATACTTAAATACATCGTTAAAAATTATATGCCAGTATTTTGTTTTTCATTCATTTTCATTAACTTAATTTAATTTTAAAAAATTTATATTACTTATATTAAAAATCATAAAAACCACAGTAGGCACATAATTTTGTTACACATTGTATATTTTCTGAAATTTATATGTACCATCTATTTAATAATGAGAAAACATTCGTATGCAATAAAAAATTCCATGCAGGTATTCATTATTCGTGGTTTTAAAAAATATAACAGCAAGCAATGTGAAAGTTTATCATCAAACATTGTTAAGTGCAGTCCTTTTCCTTAATTTACGCTTATAGTATTATTTTAAAACCATATGATTAACTCTAAATCATAAATTTAATTTCTAAACATGCACTAGTCACACTAGTCTTGGAAATGTTAATATTTAAAAAGAATTATAGTTTAGAAATATAATTATTTAATTATGATTTTGATTATTTACTGTTTAATATTATCTATACGAATATTATTAGTTTATTATTTTTTTTTTCAAATAACTACCATTTCTGAATTTCGAAAATAATATTTATTTTCATCTCAGGCTAAATAGCAATTTGTATCGATTTGCTTCAAAAAATTAGTTCTCTTTTATATAAAAATTAGTTAAAGTTCCTTTTTTGGGTGTTCCCTTGGAGTCAGAAACGTGGCAGATTTTACTAAATCCTAGTAGTTATGATCATACTTTTTTTTTTATCAGCGTAATAAATGATTCAGATATTAAAAGAAAAATATCCACCATTTTTTTTTAAAATTCAGTCTAACTTTACCTGATGATCAATTTAGAAAACAGGAAGTCCATAAAATTCTTAGTTCACTCCCCCCCCCCCCCGAAAAAAAAAGGTATCAAAAAAATGCAAAAATGAACGCGCGTGATCAATTCTCCAAACATTTCCTTTCCAAAAAAGAAACTTTATATTCATTTTAAATAAATATAAGGCATAAATGACTGTACACTACTAAAGAACAGGAGGATCGCAGGGAATGTTTTCTACTCCACTGAATTTGCTTTTCTAAAAACGCAAAGGAAAACAAGAAGCAGGGTACAATGTAACGATGAAAAATTGCCGAAAGGATGCTCTTAAAATCACCTTCATTTATTCAAGCTTCTCCTGGAAGCTCGTTAGGTAACGCCTTCTCTATCACGAAAGAGCGTAGATGGGAGGAGAGAACAAAAAAATTCTAAAAAAGATTCGAAATGAGTTAGGAGAGGAATGATGGTAGGGTGCATTGTTTCTTAGCTTGATAGTAGAAGTCTTAGATCTTTCAGAAACTTTCCCTCGCTAAGAAAATGGTCTCGTGTAGCATTTCAGATTTGATCTTGCACTTGAAAAGTAACACGATATAGTTAAACTCACTTTTGGGCCTGGAGAAAATGGCATATTTTGAGTGGGCAACTCTTGAATTGTCGGTAGTTTTTGGAAAAGTGTAATATATGATAGGCTTGTGAAATGTAAACTCAAATTTGATGAAGAGTTAGGGTTCATAACTCATTTTTTGAGTTTTGATCTTGAGTGTTTAATCTTGAGAGTTAGCGAAAGAAAAGTAAATGTAGCAAATGATCGATAAATTCGAAATGAAATGGTTGATCAACTAAGAATTAAGAACTAAGAATTTTCATTAATTAATGAACTACAACGAAATGTAAATTGAAATTTAGTAAAAAAAAATGTATTGATTTATAACTTATTGATTTCTTTCTGTTTAGTGTTTAATCTGAAGAGTTCAAAGAAAGAAAAATAAATGAAATACATGATTGATAAAATTCAAATGAAATGGTTGATCAACTAGAAATTTTAAAAAAAATAGCTAGTTTATGAAATTTTAGCCATGGCTAGTCATGGGAATTTTACAATTATCATTAATTTATTAACTATGGGGATCTGTTCCGTTTGTAAAATGTAAATTAAAATTTAGTAGAATTCAACTTACTGTTTTCTTTTTGTTTCGTGTTTAATCTGAAGAGTTCTAAGGGAGAAAAATTAATACATAATAAATGAAAATTGATAGACAAATTTGAAATGAAATGAATGATCAACTAGAAATTGGAAAATAGCACATTTGAGATTACTTGATATTTCAAAAGAATTTTGAAACGTGTCTTTTGTTCATGAGTAGTGAAATGAAAATTTAAACTTAGTAAAGAGTTCAACGATTAATATTTTAATTTCTGTTTTTTGTTTTTAATTCGTGCTTAATCCAGAGAGTTCAGCGAAAAAAGCAAATTATTGATAAATTAGTAATTTGATGATCGATAAATCAATACAGGAATTTAGAAAATAGCTCATTTTGGATCTCTGGTATTTTTTTTTCCCAGAGGAACACTAAAATATCATTAATTTATGAATTATTTCAATGTGATCTAACTGTGAAACATTGATAGAAAATTAGTGAAGATTTTAAACATTAATAATACCTTTGCATTTCCTTTCGTGTTGAAATTTGAAAATTAAATGAGAAAAAAAAAATTAAAGGCATGATCGACAAATTTAAAATTAGATGGTGAATCTACAAAAAATACGAAAAGGGAACTTTTTGTGATCGACAGTAGTTTGTTCCCCAATATTCTTTGAATTGTAGAAAACATATGAAATTTGGTGAAAAATTTATTTGATCCTGAGTTTTTGAAGCTTCATATTCAAATGAAATTTCGCATTTTAGCAAATAATATTTTTTTTCTTATAACTGTTGTAAGTTTCTGTGAAAATCATTTTGTTAGCAGCCTTGTTTTTAAATGAAGATCATTTTTCATGTAATGTTTGAGTCGAGTATTTAAAAAGATATTCTAACTTTGCTTTGTCTGAACTTATAAAAATTTGCAAATATAAAGAATTATTCGTTAATTTAAACATTTTTCATCTGGGTGAACAAATTTAGCGAAATTGCTGACTTTTAAAAGTGTTTCTTAATTTTTAAAATGTTTTAGCTGTTAATGCGTTCTAAAGCGCAGGTAATTCTTCGTTTCTTACGGTAAGATGGTATAAATAGTTTATATTTATTTATTTTATTCAAATAAAGATAAAATAAATAATTAACAGTAAGTTTTAATAATTTTCATCTTGGTGAATAAATTTGGCAAAATTGGCGACTTTTAAAAATATTTCTTAATTTTTAAAATGTTTTAGCTGTTAATCAGCTTTAAATCTCAGTTAATTCGTTATGGTAAGATGGTGTATATAGTTTATATTTATTGATTTTATTCAAATTTAAGGCATTTTGATTCATGCTTTTTTTATTTTTCTTGACAAAAGTGCTTTAAAAATGCTTTGTAATTTATGGTTTTGCTTTTTATTAAGAAAGTGAGAGACAGGGTTGATTAATTCTGCGTTTCAATAATTAAATCAATGAAATAAATGTGGCACAATTAATGTTTTTGGCAGATTTTTTCACGAATTTTTGATTTTTGAAGTTATTAATAGTTTGCCAAATGTGAGTTGAAACTTGAAAAATAAGCAAAGTGATTTATGACTTTTAATCAACACTTTGTTTCGTCAGTTTGTTTTGTTCGTGCATTTAGTTTTATCTCTCTAAAGTTGCAGACCATTTCAGGAGATGATCGATAAATTTGAAATTGCTTGAATTTGATCGATAAATTTGATTTGCTTAGGAAACGTAGGTTGATAGTGTAAAATTTGTTGAATTTTCAGTTGTTTTTCAAAAAAATATAATATACTGGAAAGTGGTAACTTCATTCGGAACAAAATCATACAACTAAGTTAAAATTAGTCAGAGCAAGGTAAGAAAAAAATTAAATGCATGATTTTTAATGATCGGAAGATAATTGAATACATAATTAGTAATTTCAAAATAATAATTAAAAAAATATCTAAGAAGATTGGTAGATTTATTATAATACTTTTCGATTAATAAGTAGTTTATGGAAAATTTTACTATATACCTATCATCTGAGTGTATAATATAGATAAATGGTTGATAAAAAATTGGTGTTTTAATTTCAAAACCAGAGATAAAGAATATTTTCTGATGAACCTTCTTTTCATTTCAAAGAAATTAAATAAAGCAATTTTGAAGATACATAATTAAAACAACTTTTATATTATGAAACTAATAGTTAATGCAAAAAATTTAAAAATTCGAAAGTCTTTAATATTGCTTTCAATTTTTAAGATTTTGGCCAACTACACCGAGAGTAGTATTTTTTATTTATTTATTTATAATTATATATTTATAATTTTTAATTTATTTTTTGTTATTTATTTATTCATAATTATTTATTAATTTATTATTATTTATTTAATATTTTTTATTATTTATTATTATTTATTAATTTATTATTATTTATTTAATATTTTTTATTATTTATTATTATTTATTTATTTACTTTATGTATTTATTTATTAATTATTTTAAGTTTCTGAAAATTTGACAGCCTAAGACACTTCACCCGCATAACTATAAATTAGTTAACTCAGAGAAGATTTTCTCAAACTAAAAAAGATTAGCAACACTTATTAGCAATTATTTAATAAATACTCTTTTATTTTTACTTAAATTATGTAAATGTTAATTTTTTAAAATTGTTCTAGTACGATTACCCCAAATATTATTCTGCATTATCTTCTCCTATTTAAAATACTTCAAATTTAGAAAGTTTTCTAAGTCTTGAAAACATCTTTTTTATTGCTAAAAAACGTAATAAAAATGGTGAAAGGAATTTATAGTAGAATAATAGTAGGAGGCATTGTTTCTTTGGTGAATAGTTGAAGCTTTAAATTCTTCCAACTTTTCTGGAACAGAAATGGCAACAATTTAGATCTGAATTGAATTGAGTCTTCAGATTTCTCCCTTCTGATTTTATTTTGCATTGAAAAACTACTCTGAAATAGTTCAGCTTTCTTAAGGGCTTGGAAACTGCAATATTTAGTTCAACTTCAAATAAAATCTAGATATATTTTTTACTAGAACTTTGGTGAATAATAGTGAGTAACAACATAACAAGGTGAATTACAGAGTGAAATCAATTAGCGAATATATGTTTCAAAGCTTTATATTTAATCTTAACTTATAAAACATAATTATTTTCCGTTTACATGAGAAATATTTTTTATATATTTAGGTTTTTTTATTATTTTTATTTTAAGAAACGTGACGAGAGATTAAAGGAGATCACAAGAACGCAGCGAATTATTAAAACTACTTAGTCATAGAAAGAAGCTAGAAAAAACAACATTAAACACCGTTTAATTCAGTTTAACTTTAGCAAGTTAGATTTAAATCCAGCAAAAGTTAGATTTAATATCAGCAAAGTTATTATCACAAAACGTAAAGTTAATATTAACAAAAGTTCTCGTACAAGAACTGAACGTGTTTTGTCACCAAAATTCTGAATGCACTAAAAATATCTTGGTATAGTAAATTTACGTTGAGGATGGATTCAATGATATTAAACTTGATCTGAATGGATTTACTTGTAACCGCAACTAGTATATTTTCAAAGGTGTAAATTGAAATTAGGGTAAGTTTTAAAACGTTATAAATTACCAAAAATATTACCAACATTTAACCCGACCCAAAGCACTACCAAAATTATTCCGATTTTGTAAGTGTTAAAAGCCTAATTTCTAACTAACATGGATTCAGTATTGAATGATATAATATGTTCAATGCAAAAAAACCATGTCTAGTCAAGTAATTATAAATTAAATGTTACTCTCTCCTGCACCAACCAGCTGTTGGTCAAGGCGGTCATTAAAGTTAAAGAATTGCAAATCAGAGTTGTAGTCAGTATTGCTATTTCCCACTTACTGATTTTACTATCAACCGGGGACCGCACACAAATGTTACTGTGCAGCTCAAGTCTTTACATCTAGGCTCTCAATCAAGTACAAAATTGGGTGTCATGTCCGTTGCTGTATTGCAACAGGGGATGAATAATATGACATAGCAAAAATTATTTTAACAGTACAGAAAAAATAAAGTTTAGTGAGTAAATAAAGTCCAAATAGAATTTAAAGATAGTCAGTACTAATCATGCTTCTATTAGTTAGAATATAAACTAGTGTATTAATCTAAAAATGTACAAAAACCTAAATTGATAGATTGAAACTTGATTCATGTAAGTTAAAGTTGTGATGTATTTTTTTTTCATAAAATAATAATTACACCTTTTGCTCCACACAAGCCGCTGTTTAATCACTTATGCAACATATTAAAAAAAAAAAAAAAAACTAAAACATTTATTTCCGATATTCTAATAAAACTTAGGTTACCGTATAAGAAAAATATTTTTAATTATTACTTCATTATTACTCGTTTTTTTTATTACTATGAAAAAAACATTTTTTCTGTAAAAAATAAAGTAGAAAAATCATTGAAGAAACCGTTACGCCTAACAAAACTTAGAAAGAGTTCAAGGATTTTATGCCTTCAGGTATCAAGAAAATAAATCCTGGACATTTAGATTGGAAGCAAAATTATTTGGATAAGTTCTCGAGAGGAAAAAAATTCTAGTGTAGAACATAGTGTCATTTGAATGGATTTTTTTCGTGAAGTGATAATTAGGCAGTGGGCCCGATCATCAGCAGAGACAAGAATTTTTCTGGATTTTTTCGGAAAGTTTTACTAATTTTTTAATCAAGATAGACGATTTTCAGGAAATGACGACCAAGGTGTTTCTTTTAAGATAATAATATTCATTTACATACATACATTATCTATTCCTGATAAACAGACAGTTAAGGTTGTTTTATTCTGTTGGTTATCAAACCCTATTTAGATTTTTACCACTCTACTCAATAGAAAATATGAAAAACTAGTTACCATAGAGGGCACAATATGAATTATTGCATATATTAGGGTTGCTTCCACACTGCTTTTTTCACTTATATATATTTATATATATATATATATATATATAAAATTTAAGATTAACCTTTAACATGTATTAACATGTATTAAAGGCTTCTTCTCAAATCGTGTTTAGCTATAATCCCATAAATTTAATTTGAGTTCTGAATTGGAATTTAATTGGTTCTAGACACCCTCTCTCTTAAAGATAAAAGATTTTAGGGTATTCTACTTCATGGAGAATTTTTAAAAAAAATGCTTCTACATTTTTAAAGTTTTATAGCTTTTGTAAGAACAAATTATTGCCTTTTAAGTAAAATTTCTTAAACGCCATTTCTGTGAGATTATAAAAGTAATATCTTACGTGACATAACTTTTTCGTTTCAGTTATTTAAATACAATTTAAAATCCTTTTCTACAATTAGGATTTTTTGAAGAAATAAATTTGGAATATAAAATTAATTAACAAGTCCCAAATTTGTAATAACAATAAAAGAAAAGTAACGAAAAAGTAGAGCACGACATTTATAAAAAAGAAATACGCGGGAATATTTGTTAAAATCAGTTTTAAAGAGTTGAAAACTATATAGTGATAAATTACATTTATTTCTTAAAGTGGTAGTTTTCCATCTAATTGTTCCTTAACAAATGTTTCTGAATAACTACTTTTTACCCAAAAGCGAGTACTAAGTTTCCTAAAGTTTTACTTAACATTAAAACAATACATTGAAATGTCTAATTGTTCACGCAGAAATCATTTTAATTTTTTAACTCAAAATCTATCTTAGATGAAAATTTGACTTAAAGGCAATTTTTTGAAAATTGATCACTAATTATTTTATTTCAAATATCATTTCTTATTTTTTACTTATCATTTAACCCCTCATATAAATTGTGTTTATATTTTATAGTTTATTGTTACTACATTTATTGTTACATCGAAATAGTTTTTGTATTTATTGCATTGCAAAAAATTTCTTAACATAATAGCTATAATAACATGTTATTTTTTAATTGCAAAAAACCACAATTTTTAAATCTCGTTTTATATGCAGGGATTGCAAAAATGAGAATTAAATTAAACTATACAAACAAAGAAAAATATTCAATACTATATCCTCTTGGTTAAGTTCATTGTGAGAAATTTATAAATAGTGTTTAAAACAAATATAATGATAAAGAGACTATTTACCGATTTAAAATTGTTTCGTTACTTAAATATAAATCAATTCGAAATAATTTCCCCTGTGTTTTTTTTTTGTTTCAAAAGTATTTTAATCCTATTAAGAGCATAAAGTATTTTCAGTAATTAAACACTCATTTCATTCTTGAAAATCATCTGATTTTTTACGAATAATTACATTTGTTTTAATTCAAAGTTAGAATATTTCGAGAATTTTAATTAAATATCTTAATATTAAAAATTGTAAATTATTTCTCGAAATTTTAAAGAATTAAAAGGATAGTAATAGATGCCCACTCGTTATTAATGCTCATTTCTGAATAATAATTGCAGAAATATGTTTATTTAACCCCTTTAAGGTATTTGACTAGTGCAACTTTTTGGGCAATTTTTTCGAATTTGAGTAATGATTTGAAATTATAATCATAAATTTAAATCATAAATTCATAATCATAAATTCATAAATCATAAAATTAAATCAGGGATTCTTAAATGGTAAATTTAGAATCCATATACTTTTTGCTTTCTGAAAATTCATAAACTTTGTTTGCTCTCCACTTATCTACAAAGACACAGCAGTGTTTGTGCAAGGTGATAACAGTAGATAAATGATAAATTAATAATTTTAGGACTTCAAATGCGGTGATCTCAAACTCAGATTTTTTCACATTCCACACCACCTTAAACCTGACATCTCGAGGTTTAATATTTAAAAAAAAAAAAAAAAAAAAAAAAAAAAAAAAAAAAAAAAATTGCCTACAACTGTTATGAGTGTTTATGATTGAAGAAAAAAAAGACAATTCAATTTTTTATGCACGTTTTCTGCACAGAAAAGTGTGATAATTTTTAAAAGTTTACTTTTTTCACTACATTCATGCCTAACGTAATAGTATATGCACTTGCTTTTAAGATAATAGTTCAAAGCATAAATGATAGCCTTATAAATCCTCAAGGGAATATTTCTTTTTTCTTTGGTTTTCTGCGATAAAAATTTTTTTACAATATTTATCGTGTATGCAAAATTTTTTTATATTTTTACCTAAAAAAGGCAGTATAAAAAGAAAATAATAATAAGGATTTTTTTTTGCTATATTTATTAGTTTTCACACTTAATGAAACAACTAAATGAGTTCTTAAAAGTTTATATTTATATTTTTTAAAAAAAGTTTTCGAAACTAGTCAGATACCTTAAGTGTCCGCGTAAAATGAGAATTACATTTATTTATAAAATCATCTAAAAAGAGGGAAATTTACATTTGATCCGTTATAAATGACTGCATTTAAATAGATTTGAGACGTGACGTATATTTAAACACTTTTAAAAAAAAATGGTTACTACATTTAAATAAGTCATTAACAGATATAACTCGTTGCCATATTAATTATAGGGACACGAGACACTACTTTGAACGGCATAAATTTGTTTGCATTATGTAGTATTTTACTCGTATCCTTTTAGCACAGAAAAATATTCAATATCTAATAGGAATTCACAAAAATTTTAAATATAATGCGTGTAATATATTTCTAAAACTAAATGAACTGTGTTTTAATATTAAAAAAATGAATTTAATTGTTAAATCAAATTATGCATTAATTTTTCAAGCTCTCTTTTTTTATAATTAAAAAGCAAATTCCAAAAATTAAATTTGTTAATTTTATTATCTTTTACATGCAAGTAAGAGCTTTCAATATTATCAATCGAGGAAAACATGATCATATAGGAAAGTGAATACGAAATTCAATTTTTATTACAGAAGGAATGTAATCAAAGTTTTAACTCGCATTCTAATTGAAATATAAACATAATTTTTTCTCCTTATTAAAATAAAAGAAAAAGAAAATAATTATTTTTAATTGAAAAAAAAAAAATTCGAAGTAATCTTTTGTCTCAGATGCACAAAATTGTATATCTAACCAAGAGAAGTTACTTAAATTACCAAAATAGTGCTCATTATAAACGACACTAGATGAAAAACTGCTAAGATTAAGGATCTTAATATCTTTTATCAACTAAAGTTAACCTTTTATAGGTAAAAAAACATCATAGATTTATTACAAAGGAAAGTTTATCCATCTGCTTAATGTAAATAAAGATTTAAAAAAAAAAAAAAAAAAACTTATTTGAAAGCACGATTTTTGAAATACATTATTCACAAATGAATTAAACAGGATTTTTCGAATGCCCCACAAAAAGAAATGAAAAACGAAGAGTCAATTTCGTCAATATCTATTGGTCCCAATAGATTCAAATGGATTGTTATTTATATTTTCCAAATAAATTTATATTATCCAAACTAAATGTTATCCTTAATAATCATGCAAATGTATGCGTTTAATTTATTCATTTCTCAAACCTGCTAAGCAGCTTATCCATGTAGTGGATAAGTATTTTATTTTGTGCATATTTTTTTACTATGAGCAGTATATACACTAATAATATGAAGGATGCAGTTTAGCTCAATGAAATTCTTATGACAAGTACAGTGAGAACAGCGAGTGGAGTCTGCATTTACGTTGAGAGAAAGTGAAATCAGGAAAATGCACGTTGCAGTAAAAAACCAACCATAAATCCATGATTCGTTTGCTTTTAAGAATATTTTTCGCCCGCTACGTAGTCATTGGCAAGCATTCCAATACTCAACCCCGGGTATACTCACCCTCCTCAAATAATCACCACGATATATTTAAACCTATATATCGTGTGGCAGAAAAGAGCATTGACAGGCAGAACAGGTTCTGATCAGAAAAGAATGAATCTAAATTTTTTTTTTTAATATCGCACATTTTATTGATGAGTTGTTTAATCACAAATACAAATATGTTTTATTTACTGTTTACAATATTAAACATACAAAATCGCTCATTTTCTTTTACAAGTTATGGTATTAAATCTCTAATTTGATTTATTTTTTTTACTAAAAGTTTTGTATTTTGGTTATTAAAGGCAGTTCAGTAGCCTTTCATTCGGATTTCGGTTCAATTGCTTGGGGTATGTGTCGGTCGTCTCCATCAATTGCGACCCCCGATTTTGTTCTGATTGTCCGTTGGTGAACCTTAAGGGATTGGTCTCAGCTTCCAACACGCTTGCTGGCCTCTTTTGCCTTTCAGGTCGAGTGTGTTACTGTTACTCATATCGGGCGAAACTCGTGTTTTTGAATCATTTAGTCTGTTATTGCTTGGTCTTCTGGTGCTGCTGTTACAGTTTTCAACTGTATACGCATGGGCCTAACGGTCTGACTGACGGCCTAACACTCTGTTATGATCTTTGTTTGTTATGAATGGTCGGTCTTTTCAAGTTATGATACATAAAAAAAGAATGAATGTCTCAATTTATTTTTTATTATTAAGTAACAAACCAGCGCAACAAAAACTGAAATTTGAAACACAAATCATAAACATTCTCTACGTTCTGATAACATGAAATTCATAACATTTACACAGGTTAATGAAGTACAAATTTCTTTTTAATAACTAAAATCTATCTAGTTTGAACTTATAAATTAAATAATTTATTTTTAATGAAAATGAAACATTGTTCTTAAACCAAAACAAGTATCACCAAGAAATAATTCACAAAAACTTTTCAAGTTAGAGAAAAAGAAAAAAACATAATTTAGAATAATTTTCATAGTAATTACTAGAACACATCTAGTTTCAAACTTCGAATGTTTGATTTCTTCTCTTTTGTTTTGTGGTTCCCTGTTCATTATCAATAATCAATATTTCTGTAAGCATAGTAAAGGTAGTTCTTTCTTCTGTAATTTAGAACACATAGTTTCTTGATCAATAAGAGTAAAGGAATGTTTTTTGCGAAGAAGTTTTTAATGAGAAATTGATCCGTGTTTTTTTTTTATTCCAAATAGAAGAATGAGTAAAAATCTATCATGGTCATCTAGGATTCGCACTAAAATTGATCCCTCTTGCTCGATACTTTTCAATAGAAGCAATGAAATTCCCAGAAGATAATTTTGATCATTTTAATTAGTCTATCTTTGTAGAATGTTCTGAACAAAATGATTCTGCCATTTCAGTTTTGGAAGTTCATATTTCTAATGCAGTTTTGAGTTTCACGCGGATAAAAAAGTATGTTTAAAGTAAGGTTTAAAATCTAGAATTATAATTTAACTAAATAGTAAGCCATAAAAATGCATGAAAATTGGTTGGAAAGCAACTATTAGGAGTCTCGTGCAAATTTACAGAAATTTAAACTGGAAAACTTCTGTAAAATATAGAAAGATATTTATTGGAAACAGTAATTTTTCATGCATAAAGTAAGTAAGTAAAACTCCTTAAATTTCATCACGGGTCTTAGAAGTAAGGCCTCTATTAACCCATCGAAAACTATTAACCTATTAACCCAGCTATTAACCCATCGAAAACAATGCATTTCAATGAAACCCAAAAATGTTAGAAAATATTCTCTGGAAATCCAGTAATATTACATGTATAAAGTAAGTAAAAGTCTTGAAAAATTCATCCAGCTCTTTGAAATAAAGCTTTTTCTCGCTATGAAACCACCAAGACCGTACATTATAATTGAAACTACAGAAACAGGAAAGTATTCGATGGAAACCCAATAATTTTACGTACATAAAATAAGTAAAACTCTTTA
Source organism: Parasteatoda lunata (assembly GCA_949128135.1). NCBI lineage: Eukaryota > Metazoa > Arthropoda > Arachnida > Araneae > Theridiidae > Parasteatoda > Parasteatoda lunata. The sequence goes on from OX421971.1 coordinate 40,290,321, forward strand.
AATTTCCTCAAAGCTCTTAGAAATAAATTCTTTACTAGCTATGAAACCACCGAGGACAATATATTACAATGGAATCCAAAACTCTGAGATACAATCGGATAAAATGCAAATTAATCAGACACCGAAATCGGACAGCGGAAAAATCTCACGGAAAATTGGACAGCGGCCGAAACTAGGTCAAGCATTTCATTTTTATTTTATAACCGTCGTTGAGCAACCGATGCAATTTTGAGTTTACAGCTACCAATGTTCAACCACGAAACCATGACCTCTTGAACATGGGCTCAGTGCTCTACCAGCTGAAAATTAAGTTGAAACAACTGAAAGAAATTTCTAAAAATATATGTGTTTACGGAGTCTACTATATATACTTTATGTCCACTATATATATGTCTACGGAGCATGTAGCACATTTGGAAAAGCTTTCCATGAAAAGTCAAAGGTATGATGGAAGTTAAGACTCCAGACCATTGGTAAGAGAAACTTGTTTCTTCAAAGTGATTTTCTCATTCTCTAAACTCCCGTGTCTGAACGGCGTATTCCAGTGTAACATCAATTTATAAAAATATAATTTTAGACTTAGTTACAAGTTATGGAGACTTTAAAAACAATTTTTAGAACATTTTGTAATTTAATTGAAAATTATCTTCCATTTAAACTATAAAAAATGCTCCAAAATCTTCTCAAAAGAAATAAGATTAAAGTTAATTTTATAACAAAAAAGGTTCGCGAAATTATGCCAATTACGAGATCGTATTATTTGAAAATTTGATTTGTTGTGGTGATTATATCTTGTTAGTTGTAGAAATGAGTATTTCTAATACCGAATTGATTTGGGATAATTAAAAAGTATGTTAAATGTGATTTCTAAGATAAACCTACGATGGACAGGAACATAATAAATATTTGAAAACCACAGTTGTGATATTTCTATTCTCTTTTAAATTAGATGATTGTAAAATCATATTACGTAGTAATTCACATCACACAATGCTTTTTAATATAATTTGAAATTTTAGTTTTATAGAAGGAAGAAATTTAATATTATTTATACAACTATTTTTTGTATTTAAATAGAATATTTAAATTATTTTTCTGGATGTGGTTTAATTTCATTAACTTTAAAATAAAATTGAATTGAATGCTGTATTACATGATTTTGAAATTAAAAAAAAATGCCTTTTTTATAATTCATATTTATTTTTTAAATGATTGTTTTACTTATTAAAATGGCGATGAACAGAATAAACTTCAAAATATGAAAAATCTGGTTGAATATTGTTACTACTTTTTAGAAATATTTGCGTTTGGAAATAAAAAAAAAGTTCCATTTATAACTAAGCATGTAAAAATATTCTTTCTTCGTCTTGGTGATAAAAAAAGTTACATGGTGAAAACAAATTGTCAGCAAGCAGCTTTTGACATCCATAAGTCACAGATGAGGAAAAAAAAATGTTCTGAAAAAGTTTCTCATGAAGCAAAATATACAAATCGCTGGGAATAAACAGCGCGTATTCTTCATCCACATTCAGATTAAGATGGGAGAAAATATCTGACTTTTTTTTAAAACTTTTTTTGTCGCAAACAAACGGGGTAATGTGATATAAAAGCCACGAAATTGCATCGCCAATTGCGGGATATGCTCTAAGCCTGTTGGAATCGTGCAGAAATCCTCCAGAAATGGCCTTTTTCCCGTCACTAGGGATTTAGATGATGGGTATCCTAGAAGAAAGGTGATTTCTAGGGAAAAAAGATACGCATCTGTATTCAGCTTAGGGGGTGTAGGGAAACTTAAAACGAAAAAGAAATGCATCGCAGTTACCATTTGTTTGCTTATTTCTTAAAATGCCTTCTTCGTGGAAGATATTAAGTTCTTGAGATAACAAGCAAATGGGCAACTCTATTAGGTGTGGAAGCTTTATTAAGATGTAAATATGATTACTCGACCGTAATTTGCAAAGTAAATGCAGGTAATTTTGTAGCGTGGTACGTTTTAATTTATCCTTACTGAATTTGCATCAGATCTGTTTGCTTATTTCTAAAAATGTCTTCCTCGAAGAAGATATTGTTCTTGAGTAAACAAGCAAATGCGCAACTCTATTAGGTATGGAAGCTTTAAAGATATAAATATGATATGTTCGACCGTGATTTCTCAAGTGATGCAAGAGATTTTGCCGCTGGATACATCTTAATTTATCCTTACTGAATTTGCATCAGATTTGTTTGCTTATTTCTAAAAATGCCTTCCTCGAAGAAGATATTGTTCTTGAGTAAACAAGCAAATGCGCAACTCTATTAGGCATGGAAGCTTTAAAGATATAAGTATGATATGTTCGACCGTGATTTATCAAGTAATGCAAGAGATTTTGCCGCTGGATACATCTTAATTTATCCTTACTGAATTTGCATCAGATCTGTTTGCTTATTTCTAAAAATGTCTTCCTCGAAGAAGATATTGTTCTTGAGTAAACAAGCAAATGCGCAACTCTATTAGGTGTGGAAGCTTTAAAGATATAAATATGATATGTTCGACCGTGATTTATCAAGTGATGCAAGAGATTTTGCCGCTGGATACATTTTAATTTATCCTTACTGAATTTGCATCAGATCTGTTTGCTTATTTCTAAAAATGTCTTCCTCGAAGAAGATATTGTTCTTGAGTAAACAAGCAAATGCGCAACTCTATTAGGTGTGGAAGCTTTAAAGATATAAATATGATATGTTCGACCGTGATTTATCAAGTGATGCAAGAGATTTTGCCACTGGATACATTTTAATTTATTTTTACTGAATTTGCATCAGATCTGTTTGCTTATTTCTAAAAATGTCTTCCTCGAAGAAGATATTGTTCTTGAGTAAACAAGCAAATGCGCAACTCTATTAGGTGTGGAAGCTTTAAAGATATAAATATGATATGTTCGACCATGATTTATCAAGTGATGCAAGAGATTTTGCCGCTGGATACATCTTAATTTATCCTTACTGAATTTGCATCAGATATGTTTGCTTATTTCTAAAAATGTCTTCCTCGAAGAAGATATTGTTCTTGAGAAAACAAGACAATGCGCAACTCTATTAGGTACGGAAGCTTTATTAAGATATAAATATAATATGTTCGACCATGATTTACCAAGTAATGCAAGAGATTTTGCTTCTGGATACGTCTTAATTTATTCTTACTGAATTTGCATCAGATTTTTTCTGCTTCAATTAAGTATTTTTTTTCTCCCGATTTTGAGATAAAATTATATTCCGTATTTATAAAGTTATCAATGGCTTTCTGTTTTTAATTTCCGTTCGACTTTAAACTGCCTTATATGTAGCTTGAGTAAGTTCACTATAATTTTTATCAATTTTAACAACTAAGTAAGCTGGTAAATGATATGTATAAACATGCATTGATAAACTTATATATAACATATTTATAAACATATTTATAACGCAACTATTAAATTACTGCGTTCATTACCACCCAGCATTTCATCACTTACGTATTTTTTTATGAAATATATATCCTTAAATGTTTCTTTTAAACTACCTATAGGATATTAAAAACTTATAAAAAAAACTTATCAAATAGTTTAAACAGAAATTTAATTTCTGTTTTGAAAATACTATGCATTCATTTTTTGCTGCATTTTGTGCTCTTAATACAAAATTATATGTCAAAATAAGCAAATATATTGTACATTTTTTGTGTAAAGCAAAATAATACTACTTTCGTTTTCTCTCGGTTACGTGCTCTTGGATATTTACTTTTAATTACTTAATGAACGAATTAATTGCTTAATTACGACAAAAATATGTACAAATATTACTTAATTACTACCCTCGAATTAAATTTCAATGCAAAATCAAGCTACTAAAAATTAGCATTAAGTTTATTTGTAATCATTTTTGTATCATATACTCATAACACAAAAACTATATGCTAAATGCAAAAGAATAAAATAGAATAGAGGAAAAAACCGTTATTTTTCCGAGGAAAAATATTCTTATTTTTTCTGTATATCGAATTTACAAGAAAACAAGAAAAAAAATTTTAAAAAACAATATTAGCATTTGGATACATAAGATAACGAACGAAATCAACTAAACCTTTTGCATAGAACCTAATTAAAACTATGTTTATATTAATATTAAGTTTTTTTTTTTTTTAATTCTTTCATTATTATGAAAAATTATCAAATCATTTATTTTCTTTTTCATATTCAACTTAATTTTATTCTTTTTTTTTTTTTTTAATCTTTCTTTGCAATTATTTTTGCACTATATGTTTATACAAAATAACTGTATAACAAATAGAACAGTTCAGTACATATATGAGAATAAAATAAATATTCGCATATATATTTCAAATAAAGCAAAATTACTTAAAAAATAACAAAATTCAACCTAACTTTTGCTAAACATTCGACATTTGCTTACATTCAACATAAATTAATTTAATTAAAAATATATTAATAAATGGCATCAAATAAATAAAATAATCGATTTCAAATGAAAAGAAAATCGTGAACTTTCTCCCAAAAAATTAAGAATCTTAAGCGTAAAACATTAAATTTATTCTTTCAACTCAAGAGAAACTTCTAGTAGCTTAAAATGCTTTAAAAAATCTTGTTATCAGAGCCATTTTCTTTTCAACTAAAGGAAAAAAATATACTTTTGTATCATTTCCTTTTGCATGAATTTTCCCTATTTTTACATTTTCCCCTTCTTGGCGTATTGGTGGGGTGTAGTTAAAAGTCGTTGCCATAGTAACCATTCTACTTCATTATCGAAGTCATTGCTGAATTCAGTAACAATTATATTCTTTGATCTTAACATCCTTAGAAGTTGTAAAAAAGTATCTACTTTTTGAACGTTACGTAATTGCATGTAAAAGAAAAGACATGTGTTCTCTTTGAAAAATTATAATTGAATCATTAACTTTTAGTCAGAAAGAGCAGAGATATTTTCATGGTAAGAGAACTGTGAAATGAACTTATCCATCTGTAAAATGTATGAAGCGGTTTGAAATATGATTAATTTTAATAGGTAGCGTAAAATAAAAGACATTTTTACATTCAATTATCATTTAAATTGCTTCATTTTTTTCTCTTTAAAATATTCTATACAGAACCAAGAAGTGTTTTTTTTTCATTCAAGTAATAAAGTATTTACATTTAGTAACTAATATATTTTTGATATATATAGAAATACGAAGTTTCTGAAGTTATTCATCTAATATTTCTCTCTCTACCCTTACTTTTTGTTAAATATTTGATATTTTGACTTCAGTTTTCTTTTTTTAATTTCAATCAGGATTTATTTTTAACACCAATTTTTTTCACCATGCAAGCTATAAGCCAGTTTTCTTATTTGGGTACTATCCGGAAATCAAGTACATAACCTTCCACAATATTCCGGAATTAACAAAGCAAACGATTTCATTTTAATATTTTCCAAAATTTTCTTTTTAAGAAATTTCTAAGTTACAACTATAAATATTCAAATCTCATAGAATATAGGGATAATAATATTTTATTAATTACAATGGTTTTTTGAATATTCTGCGAATTAATTGTTAAGTGCATATTTACGAGTTCTTATTGAAATAGTTAGTTCAATGTATGTTTAATGATTATGATGAATAAATCTAAACCATGCGAGAAAATGTCAAAAATTTGAACCACGTAAATAAACACAGTTTGTTTGGTTTTTTTCCATTTTTTGCGATTATTCTTTATCGATGAATTTTTTTCATACATCGCTCAAATACCAAAAGTTCTTCATCTTTTTAACTTGCTTTACAGTGAATGAAATTCGTTTACTGTTGTTCAGTTCATGTCGAAGTAATGTTTTATTTTACAAAAATTTTATATTTATCCCTACAATCGCTTATACACGTATTGGTGAGAGCAGTATGATGAAACAAAATAAATATGAATCGAAAACAATTGATGCGATTATTTTTCGCTATTACATTGTCTCTTTACTTTTTCATGATTATTAACATTTTCCGGGTTTCTGTAACAAGCAATACTTTGGTGTTAAACCATTTTTCTATCACTAACTAATTGTACAAATAATTATTATTAGTTATACTAAACTTAGTTATCAAATCAAAAGCTGCATTTAATTAAGAATTTTGCTAATTTACATGAAAATATCGCAGATTTAATGTTATAGGGCAGTATGAAAACATCGGATTTTGTTTAATTGACTATAAAATTTAAATAAATCTTTCTCGGAAAATAAAAATATCCTGATTAAATTACCGTATTGTATAGTAAGGATGTTTCTGATTAAAACAACATATTCTAGTAGATGAAACCAAAATATATGGTATTTAAACCATTCGTTTGGTAATTTTTTCGTTCATATGATAACGGTTTACCGAAAGTTTGGGTTTTCAAAAATATATTTCTTATTACCTCATATTTAGAAAAAAATATAAATCTGAAAATTAGATTTAACCAAATAAAAGCTTTTAAGACATGCTTTAAATTATCACAATGAATTCACAAATTTTAGCACATTTACCAAATTTTATGACACATTATAAAACTATGCATTTTGAAGTTAAATTTACCAAATCATTACCAAAACGTTTCGGCAAAAATTACTAGTCTTTTTGGTGTTCCCATAGAATTAGAATCACTGTAAATTTTATTATTAATGACCATAGTTTTTTTCTCTCAATGTATTAAAGACAATTTTAGAACGTCTGTAGATTCTTTTTAAAGAAAAATAGTGATTCAAATGCATTATAATATTTTTTTTACTATTTCACTGAATTGAAAGTTAAAAATATGCATCCCATATTAAATTAGATCAAAAGATTCAGTTCGCAAGCATTTAATTCATTTTATTTCTTGTAGAGACTAATAAAATATTTTACTTACTTATGCATGCGGAGAAGATAAAATTTAAATTTTTACACTTTATCCATATTTTGCTACTTTTTTGTAAAAACTGTTTTAAAAAAGTCTATTCATGTAAACTCTTGCTTCTCTACTTCTCTTGCTTACCTCTACGAAACCATTCTAATGTTTAATAATATAAACTACGTCGTTCAGCTACATTTCCAGTTAAAAAAGATGGTAAAATATATTTGTTTCAAAATCAATTTATGAATTGAAAGGATTCCAGTGACAAAATTTTAAATGAAATAGTACTTTACCAAAATTTACTTACAAAAAAAACTTTGTTTAATTTTTATTTTTTTAGTTTTTGTTATATTTTAAATAAATTTTTCTCCATCATCAGACTTAATTAAAAATTCTATTAAAAGTTTATAAAAAAAAACTATATGAAATTTTGAATCCATACCATTTAGAAACGCTACTTTAAGTTGAACGGATAAAAAAACGGATTTTTTTTCATTTTTTATGCATAAATATTAAAAATTAATTAAATAGAAAAATATGTTCTTCATTATTAGTAACATTGATATTTATTTTTATTATTCCACTTTTCTTTTTATTATTCCACATTTCAATAAACTCCGTTGAGGGAATGGATATTTTTATTCGAAACAAGTAAGCATTTTGCATTAAAGCATAATATTTTTTAGTTTAAAAAAGTTAGAAACGTCTTGATAAAGAAAGTTTTAAAATTTGAAATAAATAGCTTGAGAAATATTTAAGAAAAAATTTAGTATCATCTGTAAATTCTGAAACGTCACAAAACAAGTTGAAAATATACAAATAAAAAAATATATATATCTTTTTGCTTCTACCAAAAGTAGTGAGCGTGAACCGTGTGTTCTAGACACCAAATATTCTTTTGTTAATTATTAAAGAAACTGACTTACTTTCTAAGACATTATATTTTTTCATATGGAGAATGGTCAATATTCGAGTGATTAAGTTTTACGTACAAGTTGATGTTCCAAAAATTAGACTAGCCCACAAAAGAGATTTTTTATAGAAAGGACTGACAAAAGAAATTTGCGTTTACTATGGTAGGTTACCTTTGTGGTTCTTAGAATTGAATAGAAACTTTGAAGCATTAACCCTGGTCCTACAGTGCTATATGTTAACGTTTTCATTTGAAGTACATCATTAGATTTTTTTTAGGTCTAGGGAATTTAAATTCAAATAGTTTTAACGAAAATACCAGTAATAAAAAAAGTGTTGTTTTGTAAAATAAAGTATGTTTATTTATAGAATCTACTAAATGGATTCGGAGGTCTGCAATATACTTCCAGAAAATCAACAAAAAACATTTGTTTAGTTTTCAATTATTTGTTTTATTTCAGCCGTGCTACATGCATCAATTGAGCTACTGAAAATAGTTTTGGTATTGGTTTTTAAATTTTCCAATTTTCAAAGCCTTCAAATGTTTTTTGTAATAAATTTAATCGAAAATAAAGTCCACTACACAATAACATCTTATGTAATATTTGTTTGAAATGTTTTCCAAACCAAACACGTAAAGTTTGTAAGCGAACTTATGGGACAACCTGACTTCATTTTAATCTTCTGAACATTGATCCCACCTTTTTTCATACTTTAGCTGCATGTGAAAGTTATGTATAACTGGAAAATGTCCGACGATCATACATGAGGACTTGATGTTTGGAACTTTTTAAAGGAAAAAGTTGTTGCTGTCGTTGCCGTTGTTGTTGTTGTCGTCGTAGGCCATTAAGGACATGACTGTGATGGGTATGCTTGTTTTCCAGTGGCGCCATCTATTGTCAAGTTTCGACTTTTACCACATCTATACCGCACACGTTCTTGGGCGGACCCATTCATACATCTATTCATTTATCCACAGATCGTAATTTTGACCTGAACCAAAGAACGATCAATCTACATTTCAATACCTTCAGAGGTATTATTTATCATAGGAACATGGATAACTTTGTGACCCGACATATTTAACGTGCACCTGTCACCGTTTACTACTCAGGGAGTCTTCAGCCGACTGGATTCAAACTCCCAATCTCACAAACGTAAGTCCAGCTCCCTGCCGACCAGGCAATTTTGGGACACAAAAGAAAACAAGTTCAAAAATATGTATAAAAATTTTGAATATTTAGACATTTAATTAAAATTTCCTTTTTTATCGTCAAACAAATTTTTTCTTGAATGTAAAAATAGCTTTAAAACAATTTTTGCCACGTCCAAACGAATTTCAAATCCGCCTGTTCTTATTAGATATTCAGAAATTACAAGTTCAAATATTTTAATTATTCAATAAATTCATAAAATCAGTTATTGCTGTATTCTTTTAAAACCAAAAACACTCTCAGGTACAACCGAGAGGTTTTTATGCGGTACAGCCAATGTTAGTGGATGCTTACGCAATTAAAATAATTGAAAGTAAAAGTCCTTTGCCAAAATTTTCTTATGAATATTTTAACAAACCTTTTTTTTTTTTTAAACCTCTGAAACATATCTTCTTAAGCTTATTGCTTAATTAGTGATCACTTTAAAGGGTTCTATTCCGAAATGTTACAAAGGAACACTCGATATTATTAATGCTAATTTAAAAATCACGCCTTAGAAAATTTAATAATGTTGTTTTAAAAACCACTTCAAAAATGAGAGAATTAAAAAGAAACGTTTTTAAGTTAAATTCAAAGAAAACAACTCTCAATAACAACCTAATGAGAATGTCCAATAATTAACTTTAAAGAATGAAAGATTCTTCAATTACGTTTTAATGCCTTTCACGTGCTTGAGATCTCCATTAAAAAAGTTTTTATGCGCCTCTTAATTTGTGTAAAAGGTTTTTAACTGCAATAAATATTCGAAAGCAAGTGTTTCTGTTCACTTTCAATTTTTTTATTATTTTTTTTTTTTTGGACGAAAAATAATCTTGTTATGATAATATTTTTACTAAGCGTAATTAGAAAGAGGTTTAATCGAAGAAGTGCTCCGAGGTCTTGTTCATTTAATTTAGCGCAAGAGAGCGAAATTTTTAAAAAATATTATTTTATATATTTTTCTAAAAAAATACTTGATTTTTAAATTAGTACCAAACTAGAAATAATATTTCAATACCCTATTTCTATATTTTTTTTTCAATCATCCACAATATTTTATTTTAATATTTTATTGCCGTCGCTGAACAGCTGACCCAGTTTTGGGTTTACGACTAACGTTCAACTCCGTAGCCTTGTAATTTTGAACCAATCCAGAAGACAAGGAAACTCCTGGATCAGTAACCACTAGAGGTATGATTTGTTAAGGGAACATGAAGGACATTGATTCTCGACAGATTTAACGTGAATCAGTCACCATTTTACTACACGGGGAGTTTTCGGTCGTCGGGGATCGAACCCACAACCTCTTGGACATGGGCCCAGTGCCCTACCAACCAGGCTATCCCGGCCTCATCCACATTATTTACAAGAAACAAGTGGATGGGGATAGTCTAGTCAGCATGGCGTTGTTTGTCCCATGTCCAAATGGTCGTGAGCTCAATAAGCCGAAAACTTCCCGTGAAGTAAATGGGTAATGGAGCACGTTAAATCAATCGGGTCACAAAGACCTCCTTGTTCGCATAACAAATCATACCTCTAGGGATACTGAATTAGAAAATGATCGATCTCAGGTTCAGTCGAAAATACGACCTGTGGATAAATAAAAGGATGTATGAACTGGGTTCACAATATAAACGGGCTATAGCGTATGTGTGTGACATAAGTCAAATTCTTGGCTATAGATGGTGCCACCAAAAAACAAGATGAATCGCAAACTATTTTTCTTAATAGCATACGACAACATCAGCAAAAGATTCAGGCAAATTTTTGTATAAACTGAACATATTGGCAAGTATTAAAATTAGAATTGAAGAAAAGAAATATTTGAATTTAAGTCAGTCAAAAGCAAATTAATTACAAACAGATATAACTTCGTCACAATTATGTCAGCAAAGGCTATTTTTCAACAATACGAACATCGCCTAAGCAAAATATGTTAATGAAAGTTTTCGACCGGTGCCAAAATATGAGCCCGAAATATCGATAATGTAATCTAATATAATCATAACTCGATAATGTAATCTTGTAAAAACAATACAATGACTATACAATAAAGCATAGTAAAGATAAAAAGCTCAAAAGAAAAAAAATTGCATGTTATTTACACAAACACCTTTAAGAAAGGATTTGAAAATGTATGTCAACCTAACTTTGTTGCCAATTTAGAAAGTGTAAATTTAAAGCGCAAAAATGATTGGAGAGAAAATTTCAAGGCGTTTTTAAATTGAAGTTAAGAGGGGTTGAACTTCTATTCTGAGGAGGAGTTGAACTTCTATTCTTCCACAAGAAAAACACAATTTTTCAATTCCAAATCATCCTAATTAAAAAATTAACGGTTTTTAACTTTAAAGATTAACCATTTTACCATTTTATGGTAATTTTGATCATCCTTTTTTTCTCATAGTGTAGACGATTTCAACTTAAAAAACTTATATCATCATGCAAGGTATATATATTTATCATTTACAAAATAATGAATGGATCTCAAATAATTCTTAAAGAAATTTGACGCTGTAAATTTTATTTATTTCCTGGAGGTTTTTTATTTTCTTAACTTCTACCAATTATAAACAGAAAAGAATAAATTTCAACGTAAGCGGTTTAGATGTATGCCATTCTCAACAAAAGTGTTCTCTAAGAACTGAAATTTATTTTAACACTATTTGTAGTTAATTTGTTATACTTCTTATTCTATTATTTGTTAAATTTCTTATGAGTTAAGAAACTCATAATTGCTCTTTTCATTTATACTAAATAACGAGTTTTTCTTCCGAAAATATTTTAACTCAATAAAAATAAAAAATCGGGCATGGTATAAATGTATGATTTAAAAGTCATTTTATAAAATATGAAATACTTTGTAATAAATTTGATTACTATAAAACTTTTTTCCAAATTTTTTAGTTTTCGATTTTTTTCCGAACTTCAACAATTAAAAAAAAGGTCTTCAGCGTAAGTGATTAAGGTGTAAACCAATCTCAATGAAATCTATAGAACGCTTTTTCACTAAGAATTTTTCAAGAGAGTTCTTATCTCCATAAAGTTAAGTTTCTCCTTAGAGTTGAATAATCACATAATATCATTTTTAAAAATAAAAATAAACGTTTTCAAATGATTTTATATGAAATTTGATTTTAAAAAACTCTCCTTGAAATTTTATTTTCTAAACTTCTACAAATTACTAAGAAGAACTCTTTTAAATCTTAGTGGTTTAGATGTAAGCCATTCTGAACGTTATTCTATTTCTTCAAATAAATAATCCTCTTTCGGCCTGACGTGAGAGTTTTTCTAATAATCACTTTATCGTGGGCATTATATAGCTTTATCAATGTCTCCCTGATAATACAGGAAACACATAAGGGAGAGATAACTTACTCCCATGCCCGTAGTGGGATTCAAACACGGCAACTTAATGGTGCCAGGCAAATTCTTTGACCACTATTCATCTAGGCGGCTTACATCACTACTTTATTATTGATTGTCCAGTCTTTATAAAGTTTCGCCATTATAGTTAACAATCTGCAACAATGCATTGCGATCTGGTTGCGAGTTGAGCAAATATTTTTGAAAGTTCCCGTTTCGTTACAAAGCATGTGATTTTGTAGCGAAATAATCCAGTAGAAAAATGATGTGGCACTTATTTATTGGTTATCGAATCTCTTATGATTCAATCTCATAACACTGTAAAAATGAATACTTAAATTTATAGAAATTTTGTTCGTTTTTGTCGTAACTGTTTCCTAGTATACGCTCCGAGCAAAATATTCATCAAAATGACGAAATAACTATCGTCAATTCTTCGAAGATACGAATTTCATGAAAATGCCATTAATATATATTTTTAAACAAATAAATAAACCTCTTTGGACCTAACGCACTAACTTTTCTAATAATCACTTATAATCACTAGTAATCTCCCTACCAGTGATTAAAATCACTAGTAATCACTAGTAGTAATATAATAATAACTAGTAATAGTTAATGTGAGGAAATAATTTTAAAATTAACGAATTTATAGCTGAAGGATTGCTCGTAAGTATTTCATTCCTTCATTCCTGTGAGGACACCTTCATTCAATTTAATTTGGAATTATTAACTGATTACGATAACAGGATCATTTACAATATATGGTATGATATTTTAAACGAAATATAAACTTTAAATTTTATTTAATTTCTTCAGTTTTTACATCCTAAGTTTCTAAAAGTTTAAAATAAATAATGAAAGGAAAGTCTTCAGCTTTAGCGTTTTACGTTTTTTCTACGATGAGAAAAATAAACTTTTTTTTTGTTCCAGAAATTTTTAGTAAGAATTGCTAACAAAAAAATACGATAAAAAAGGCCAAAAGTAATTGCAAAACAGCACGGAGGGCAAATAAACTGACAGCAAACAAGTAAGGGGTGGAACTGAACAAACGAAAAAAAAAATGTATAAATATCAATATAGATATATATTTATGTTCTCTTCCATCTACTGTTGCCTTAAGTCGAAAACTACGTGAACTGTCTACAAAATAAATATAAGGTCTTTTAAAATAGAAGCTTCTTATGGTTAAGCCATGGGAGGTATAGAATGTCAAAAACTTGTAAACGGAATCGAAAAAGATTTTTATTAATACGCATGCGTAGTTAGAATTTTTACTGCCTGCTTCAAAGTACTTCCTTTATTTAGTCTGTGTGTGTGGCTGTTTTAGTTTAAAGGGGCATTTAAAAGAGGGAAAAGTATCTTGCATCTTATAATATACAGTTATTTTTTAAACAAGGAAGACGCGTACATAAAATTTTTGGAATTTCCTTCTGCCCTTAAATTAACATAATAATAGTTAGGTTTTGTATCGATGATATTTTTCAGCAATTGATCAGTGTCATTCTGTAAAGAAGCTACAGAATTTATATATATATATATATATATATATATATATATATACAATAAGTAAGAAAAGCGCATCTTATAAAGAAAGTTTTTGACATATTTAATTTATTTATTAATTTATAAAAAAAAAATACTTAAATAGAGTAAATAATCTGATAATTCAAATCTAACTATTTTTAGATTTTATTTTCTCCTGATGTTTAAAAACTAAACTACATTTATGCCACCTTACCCTTTTAAAATTCTAGATTTTTAATTAAGTATTAAATAATAAATTTGTATCAAATTCGGTTTGTTCGGATTTCTTTGGAAAGAAAATGATTTTACTGTACAGTAAAGTATTTAAATTTTCACAATGAAAAACAAAAATCTGTTTTAAATTAAAAGTCAACGAAATTCCTTGGGATTTATCGACTTAATCGGATTAAATGGTTATTACATAGTTTATTTCAATTATCCTGAACGTGTATAAAATCATTTTTAAAATCCATATCAAAACATTTCGTTTAATTATAAACTTCGCATAACATGTTAAAGTTTCCAATAACGTTCAATATAACTCTAATTAATTATGGTACTAAATCATGTTTTTGATTATCAAAGTAATATTTATTCTTACGATTCATTTGGGATTAGGCTTAAAGAAAATAAATATTATCATTTTCTAACATTTAATAGAATTTTACGATGCTCGAAAACTAATATAAATACTGAGAAGGAGAATACAAGGGAGATTTTAATAAGTTATTACCTTGGAAATACAGGATTAGAAACATAATCTCTCGATGTATGAATATGATTAAGTAAATGGAAGACTGCAGTTTACAATGTGATTATGGTAAAATTCTGCATTACGCAAGGTGATTAAAGGAATCTTTAAAAATTTTATAGACTGTTATTTAAATAGCGAATTGTTCATATTGTTGATGTATTTAACGTGCAGTATTAAAAGAAAGTGTCCGATCTAAAATATATATAGCTTTGTGGACAAGTATTTTAGTTAGTTATAAAATATTTACTTGTGCAATAGAACTTTTTTTTTTATTAAATACAACCTATAAACCATGGTGGCTCAGGGTTTAGAGAGCTCAACTCCCAATGAGGTGAGTCGGGTTCAAATCCTGGCTCCCACCGACCACAGTGCTGATGTAAAATATCCTCGGTGGTAGACAGATCATGGATTAGAGTCACCTTGCCGCCAGGCTAAACGTGGGAGATTTTCGTTGCTTTCCTCTCCATGCAACGCATATGCGGATTCATTCCCTCCAAAAGTCCTCCACGAAGGAAATTTCTCCCAATCCTTTATCCAGGAGTTCTCGTGCCTTCTGGGTTGGTTTCAAAATTGCAAGGATACGGAGTGGAACATTGGTAGACGTAAACTGAAAATTCAATTGCTGTTCAATGACTTTTATAAAATAAAAATTATAAAATAAATACATCCTATGAGCCGTGGTTGCTCAGGAGAAAGAGTGCTCTCCTCATAACCAAGTGACACAGGTTCGAATACCTTCATCGGCTGGTCGATTCAAATTCTGCTTTGGTCTCACGTCGACTACAGTGCTGACATAAAACTATCCTTAGTGGAGGACAGATCAAGGGTAAGAATCCACTTGCCTTTGAGATAACCTTGGGGGATTTTGTAGTTTTCCTCCCAATGTAACGCAAATGCTGGTTAGTTCTATCAAAGAGTCCTAAAGGAAGAAAATTCTAGCCCAATGCTGGAGTGTTTCCTACTCTTCTGGATTGGGTTCAAAGTTACATGGTTACGGATTTTTTACATTGATAGTCGAAGTATATTGAAAGAATTGGGTCGGCTGTTCAACGTCAGTTATTGGAAAGTAAAAAATAAATAAAATAAAAAATAAAAAAAACTACAGAAAAACCGGGGTTGTAACGGAAGTTGCACGAATACACAAGTTATAGGATGCTTAACAAACCAAATAGTATATCGGTTAACCAATTTTCCAATATAACAAGTGAAATTGAAATACATCCATCATAAATTCACCGTTGGTTCAGTGAAACAAATGCATAACTATTGCAAGGATGCATATTATAATTTATTTATTGCTTATGATGACATTAAGTGTGTTAACAAAGTGATTCTAATAAAATGTTTTACACTTTGCATAATAAACCAGTTAACCAAACATCCAGTAAAAAAAAAATGAAAATACTACCAATATAAGTTTGCTAAAAGTTCAGTGAAACAAATAGACATTTATTGCAAATATGTGTCTGATAAATATTTGGTGAAAACTATGACAGTGTGTTAATTAATTCCATAAAATGGCTCAAAATTAAAGAATGCATTGCAAGTTAGCTAATAACCAGTTTAACAAAAATCCATAAAAAAAGAGACATGAAAATATTGCCATCATTAGTTGGCTGTTTGTAAAGTAAATCGACAACACACTTATCCCTACGTTGTGTCATATAAATTATGTAGTGCAAACTAAAATCTGAAGTTACAACTGCCATTAGATTACTAAACTCCCTAAAAGAGTTCTTAATAGGGAATGCCTTACAAGCCAGCTAGCAAGTTGGGTTACCAAATATCTATTCGAAGAAGGCAAACGAAAATATTACCTTCATGAAGAAACTAGTGAAGTAAAATAAATAAAGTAAAAATTCATAATATTAATAAAGTAAAATATTTGAATGCTGTACCCTCTAAATTATACAGCATTAACTGAGACATGAAATGCTTTAATAAGTTTCCCAAAAAAGCACTAATGTAAGAGTCCCACACAATCTTAGTCAAGTTTCAATCGGTAATAAGGACGACTAGTTAAATAAAGGCTTGATACGTAATTGTGATTCTATTTTGCATTGTAATAAGATAAGTTTCATTTTTATTATGCTACCACATACACAGAAATTTTAATTTTTTTTCAAAATGAATATTTACTGCAGCATTTCGCAAATTAAATTAATAAACAATAATTAAGAATCTACAGTTTCCTACATTTATCTGTAATTTAAAAATGAAAATGTTGGCATCTTTAAAAGCATAGAAAATGATTCATTTCAAAATAATTAACTGATAAAGATTTTTACTATAAATGCTTTGTGTACAGGTCTAAAAACAAATGCATTTGTAAGTAACACCAACTTTTTTTAATATAAATATACGAACAATGCATATACCTCTAGAACTAAGACATTTTAAGTAGTAGTAATAGTAGTTGTAGTACTTTATTTGCATCGAATTTAAGCTGCATAATTGGCTAATGGTGATGGTTCTGAAAACATTTCCGAAAACAAACAAGTTCGATAATTGATCACTTATTATTATAGCCATCAAAAAATAAAATAATCCTAATTATATTTGAATGCATATTTTTACTGTTATAGCATACATTTAAGTTAATAGTTATGTATAACTAATAATTTATAACATATGTTTTAATGCAGTATCTTGTAAATCTAATTCATAAAATTATATTAAGACATTGAAATATTTATTACAATTTAGAACTGAAAACTAAAAAAAAAAAATTATGTATTCAAGAAGAGTAAAATAAATTTACAATAATCCTTATTGAGTTCTTCCTTATTGAGTTTTTCTATAAAGTAATTGGTTGAAAAATTCTGAAAATGAATGAATTCGTGTATAACATGTTTAAAAATCTCTTCATGAAAATTGTTTGCATGGGAATACAGAAAATAACACACATATGAGCCGAAGCCTGATGTGATATGAAAATTCAAGAAATGAATTTCCCTGAAGAACGGAGATATTTTAAGATAATATGAATGCTATTCTCTAGGGCCCTATTAAGATGTTTTCACTATACCATCTTAGCGATCAAGAATAAAACAAGTTTTACTATACTAACATAGAGAATATAATCCACGAGATATAAATCAATAATGATCGATGATTATTTGTTCTGATTAACAAAAAAAAACTAGGACGTATTATTCTAAAACACAATTTTATTAATATGTAATATATAGAAGTTTTTTTTCTTATAATGAATACACACAATAATTTTTTTAAAAAATATGTATTTAGTATAGCAACCTACAAATTAAATTATCTAAAATATATTTAGATACTAAAAAATTATGATTTATTTTCAATTAAAAAAGAGGTGAATTAAAAAAAAATAAATAAATAAAACAACAAAGTGGAAATGCATCTATTTTAAAAGTATTATTTTGTGATAATTTAATCTATACACTTATTGATTGTTTAACAAAAAATGAAAATAAATGAATTCGCTCATAACGTCTGTTAAAATGCCTTTAAATCTAAATATAGTTTGCGTTCACATGTAAATCTGTGATACTTCTCCCTTATGAACTGAGGTTTATGTGATATGAACATACAAAAAAATGAATTTCCCTATATTACGGAGACATTTTTAAAGAATATAGATGCTATTCTTTAGGGCACTATCAAGTTGCTTTCACTATATCACCTCAGAGAACAAGAGTATAATTCAAAGAAAATTGTTCACTGTGAATGATGTCTATTAGCATTGTTCAAAAATAAAAAAATAAAAAAAACTTAAGACGAATAATTTATTAATATAGCATATATAGCAGGTTTTTTTTACAATTAATGCAAATAATATTTTTTAAATATGTACATAATGACGTAATATACAAATTAATTTCACTAAAATTTATTTAGCTAACAATGAATCTAATATTTATTTACAATTGAAACCTAAAAAAAAAGTAAAAGAATGTATTTTAAAAATACTATTTTGCGTCGATTTATTCTATAAACTTCTTGTTTCCCAAAGTCTGAAAATAAATGAATTCGCTCATAACATCTGTAAAAATACCTTTAAATATAATCATAGTTTGTGTCCGCATGGGAATCTATGAAAACTGCTCACATATAAGCTGAGACCTGATGTGATATGAACATACAAAGAATGAATTTCCCTACAGGACGAAGACATTTTAAGAGAATATGAATGCTATTCTCTAGGGCACTATCAAGTTGTTTTCACTATACCACCTCAGAGAGTAAGAATATAATTCACGAGATATAAGTCCACAGAGATCGATGACTATTTGCTCTGTCTAGCAAAAACAAATAAACCTAAAAATATATAGATAGTGGTTTTGTTGCTGCATGCCGAATGGGTCGTGACGATTCGAACATTCGAAAAAAAAAAAAATTTGAACCCTTCTACGATCATAGATATTTTAAAACCCTAGTTTTTCCCATTTTCTAGAACAATGACAGTTTAGGAGGCAACAAGATAGATTTTAACAGTTTTTTTTATTCCATCTAAAATACATTAGATAGAAGATAAAGTGTTCTTTTTAAAGGGTTTTAGAGGTACTATGTTTTTATTTTAGATCCTAGGCGAGATGCAAATATTTCAAAAGTTATTGTTTTTTTTTTTTGCCGATTTGAAATGTGTTTTATCGCATTTCAAACACGCGGATATTATTAGGAGCCCTTTAAAGCAATGAAATTATATTTTTTTCTTCTCAGAGTAAATATTTATTGAGTTCTTTTACATAAATTTTAAGATACTTTGTAAAAGTTTTGAATTTAAACTTATTTCTGTAACACAAATAATAACAACGAATTTAGAGTCAGTTTTATCTTTTCACCAATGTCATTCATTAGTCACTGCGTCTAATAAATACGAGCAAGCATCAGTAATTTTGTAATGGGCAAAGTAGGTTAAAATTTTGTTCAGATTCATTTAAGTTATCAAATAAACACTGACACAATGTTTGATCTTGGTATTTCTAACCTAAAAAGAAAAGCATTAAATCAGAATTGAAATAATTTGTAACCTAACATTTTTAACTTCTTAGTACTTAGTAAACTTATAGTCTACAATATTAAAACTACTGTTGATACAAATTTGAATATTTCTATAGGTAGAAAATTTCCCCTTTTTATAGGAGACAATATTTAAATCAAAATAGTGTTCATTTTATTCTGAAAATAAAATGAAGGAAAATCTTATTAATTTTTTAGAGTGAACCTTGCTTTTTTGATAAAAATTACATAATTTTACTTGTTGTATAATATTTTTTATAAATGAAAAAGATGTTTGATATCAGTAAAATTATTTTTAATTAAGTGTATTCAAAATTAACCACACCACTTAAATTTACTTATATTATATTGCAAAGCTTTACATTACGTTTCAGATTAAGAACGTTTAATAATGTAGAAGAAATTGGAAACTGAGTTTCTCTCAACAACATCTGGAAAAAACTAAAATAAAACAAATTAGTGTATCTTTAATCGTTCGGTTGTCCCCATTTTTTTCTATTTTTGATAATGAATGAGATTTTGTCATGTTATTGCATTATTCTTCATCTCGCAATTTGCACTATTTGTTTTTTATCCCATAATACTTCAGTACATGTCTTCAACTTTTTACATTCTTTTCTACAATATTCCAATTTTTTTTTTATTTCATAGAATTACACTCTATAGCATGCGTCCTATTTTCATATGCGTCCTATCATGCACGCTGTTATACTTTTATCGTTGCTTCAATTTTTCCACGTGCCTTTTTACTATCACGTTGCACTATTTTAACTTTTTTACACTTTTTTTTTCATGAAATTGCATCGTTTTTTCTTTTTCCTGATTCATATTTTTCTCTCTTATAACATTGCACTTTTTACGTTATCTTTAGTAATTTAGCATTATTTTTTCCCTTTCCATAAAAATTGTATACTTATCTTCCAGCATGAGTTTTTACAATATTTTGAATAAAATAATTAATATTGTCAAATCCTTTTTTTATAGACTCCGATCAAAATATTACGAGTTAAAACTAATTATAATACATAATTATAAACTAATTTTATATATAATTATATATATAATGTATATATAATATATAATAGAAAAATTTGTAACTTCGAATCTATATATATATATATATATATATATATATATATATATATATATATATATATATATATATATATATATATATATATATATATATATATATATATATATATATATTATATAAGTATTTTTTATAAGTATTATGTATATGTATAAATTTTTATTGATACTAAATGAGAAACCTTTATATTTAATGGTCAACTATTAAATGCCATAAAACTAAAGTGAAACAAGAGTTTGGGCGTCTATTATTTGTTATAAAAAAGTCATAGCTCTTCTACGATACTGATAGGGGGCATGATTGTTCTTCAAAGGTAACTTATCAAAATTTTTAGTTCGTTAACGTAACGAAATTACCTTTAAACGAAAATAATAACAAGTGTACTTACAATAGAAGATAAAATTTATAATGCAAGTAAAAAAAATACATAAATTCTTACTTCAATAATTCTTCAAGCAAAAGAGAGATTCTAAATTATAAAAACAAGTTAAATTATAGATGAGGCTGAAAGATAGTTCCAAATGAAAATTGAAAAGTGAACACATTTCAGTTTCACTTGCGTAATAAACTGGTGTTTGACAGAGAATTTCTTATGGGCCCTCGAAAAGCAATTTTCTCCGGTGCTTATCACATAGCACTGGAGAAAATTGCTTGATCGTTTTAAATTTTGACTATCATGCATTAACATATGTTAACTGCGTCAAGCCTAGTGATACTAAATACATTAAATCTTTGTTTTTATCAAATCAACTGTAAAAAAACGTGTTTTGTTCAATCTAAGTGTGAAATCACGTGAAAAGTCAAAAAATACTTTTAAAAAAAATGTAAAAAAAAAAAAAAACTGAATAATTTCAGATTTAGACCAGTACCGTCTTTTCAAGTTGAAAAAAATTCATTACAATCTTGATGTTAAATTATAATAATTAAGTGAGAAAAAAGAAACTTTTATTATTTCAAAGATGAGGTGTCGCGTTTTCGTAATTTCAACGGGAGATGAAAACCGATTCTAAGAGACTTTTGAAATTACTCGGCAGTGTCTTTAATATTTTACCTCTATGAAAGCTTGTCACTTTTTTCAACTAAAGAAATACGCTAGATACTTCACGTGCAATTAAACTTATTACATTTCAACATTATCATTGATTTTTTTTTTTTTATAAACTAAAACATTAGTACATAGTTTTACAGATTTTTATATGAACTTTGTAGACAAATACTGCACTAAAAATGATTTTTTTTGTTAATTTTCATCTTTTATTTATTGATTATTGAAATTTCAAAACGCAATTCAGAAATTTTGCGTGAAAAGTTCTCCAATTACAGGTTTCTGAATATTTAACAAAGGTAAGACTAATAGCAACCGACCTACCCCCGAAGGGGTTTGCGGATAAGGGTTTCACCCATTGTCACGTGAACTAAACACTACAAAACTACAGAAAAATAAAATTAAAACTAAAAAGATTGATATGCATAGGAAAAATCCCAAAATCGAAAATAAAACAGAATAAAAATTAAAAGTGCTTAAAACATCTAAGTGAATAAAATTGACCAACAATAAAAGTGTCAAAAATACAGGTAGAAACATATAAAAGTAAGGTCAGGTAAAACATCAAATGGTAAAAATATGAAAAATCACATTAAATACAAATAAGATTAAAATAAGATCAATAGAATAATTAAAATAGTCGACTAAAAGTTCAAGTGTCCCCCATTCAAGTCTAAGTGCCTCTAGGATTAAGAATGTTCTAAGATAAACCAAAGTTTCTCTAAAAAGGATAAACACTCAAAGATGACTCCAGGTGAGACAGAGGGTACTGAAGTTCATCAAGATCAAGATTTCATTTCGAATGTACTATATATAGTGAAGATGTCAGTTCAAGGGGAGAACAAAGTCAAAGGAAACGGTAAGTGCCGAGGTAAAAAACTAAAAGCAAATATTAAAACCAGTAAACCTAAAACCCAAAAGTTTAAAAATTAAAACCAGATAAAATTAGTCAGGTGTACTCTCAGGGGCAAGCAAATCATCCAGGGTATATTTAAGAAAAGTATATTTAACAAAGGTAAATAAAACTGAAAATAATATTGTATAAATACAGAATAATCTGTTCTTTGAAACTTTTTATTATCGTTCATATTATGAAATTGATTTGTGAAATGTTAGTTGTACATTATTTTAACTGAATACTACATAAAATATATAATATTTAATAATTACTACTTACAGCTTTTAGCCGCGCAATATATTAAAATCAGATAAAATTCCATAAGCTTATTTACACGCTTCAGATAAAACATTTATACTGATGTACATTTATAAAACAAATTTAAAAATTTCGGAATTATTAAACCAATACTCTCGCAATCGGCTCTTAAAATTGCATTTGAATTATTTTGAATTATTTGAATAATAACATAGGACGCGATTCTTATGTTATTATTTTTGCGCTAAATAAAAACTTTGTAAAAATGTGTAAAAAAAAAAAAACAAATTTCCTACCGTTTTACAAACCAAATATATCACAAGATTTAACAATAGTCCATTGGGTAAAATATTCAATCTACATAAAATGTTTCATGTCTTACACACCCTTTTCCTTTATATGACCTCCAAAAGTGTTGTAGCACTTTAAAAAAGAAGCTTTCTGCCACATAGTCTAAAAATCACCGTTGATGCAGTACCGATGTTTTTGAAAGTCTAGGGCTTAGCACTAATGGATTAAAGTCAAAGGTAGGTCATATAAAGCACGCGAACTTGGAACAAACTGAGAACAAAAAGAAAAAAGAAAACCATTTTTCATAATGGTAGAGT
The DNA here is from genome assembly GCA_949128135.1 of Parasteatoda lunata. Taxonomy (NCBI): domain Eukaryota; kingdom Metazoa; phylum Arthropoda; class Arachnida; order Araneae; family Theridiidae; genus Parasteatoda; species Parasteatoda lunata. The sequence goes on from OX421971.1 coordinate 40,313,839, forward strand.
AAAGTGAGAAAATGTCCTGGCACTGAAAAATGATGGATTGCCATCGGGGCCCTCGATTTGTCATCACAGACGAAACAGGAGCAGAAATGGTTTTCCAAGCGTCTTCAAAGCAATAGAGTGGCTTTTTAATTATCTTATGTTTTAACGTTAGTTAATTAAGAGTGTTGAAATATTTTTGAAGCATTACTTTTACAGTAATGGACCAAACATATTTAGTAAATTTAAATCGTCGTTAAACACCACTGCACTTTATTAAATTGTGCCGGCATGATAAATGGTTTTTATTCATATTTCGTGACAGTGATTTCAATGGTGAAGTTTAAGTATTAATTGTTAATTTATTATTTTTTTATACATTTCTATATAGTATCTAAATTTACGTTTGATGACTTCTTTCATCGTCGCATTGTTCTACTTGAAACGTGTTTAAATACTCGATATTTTTATGTAGTATAATTTAAAACACAGTGATTATTTTCCAATAATAATTTTTTGATTGTTATATGTAAATATTATTGTTCGATTAACACCCCTTTTTTTTATATAAAACGTAATTTAAAGCAATATTGATAAATATAGAATATCATAATGATGTATTTCTATTTGTACCTGGCTCCAAAAATGATAAATTTACATCAGTAACCTTGTTTTGTCTCCTAAGAAGAAACATGAGTAGAAATGATTTTTAAAGCGTTTTCAAAGCAATTGAGAAACTTTTTAATAAGATTTAATAATATTTTATCAAGAGTATTGAAATATTTTTTTTAAAAAAAAACCATTTAACAGAAATTAATTAAATATAAGTAGTAAATTCTAATCCTTGGTAAGCAATACTTTATTAAATTGTGATGAAATGATAAATAGGTTTGATTCATATATTACGTCAGTGATTCGAATAGCGCATTTTTAGTATTAATAATTTTTACCGTTTACCATTATTTTTGCATTCAATGTTTGCATAGTTTTTTTTTTTTTTTTTTTTTTTTTTTTTTTACAGTTAAGGAATTATTTAAACATGTCATTGTATAATTTAGCGCTTCGCGTTATTGGTTCGATCCTCGAGACGGGCAAGGTTGACTCAACATTTCATCCCTTCTGTGAATCGATAAAATGTGTATCAAGCATGCTTGGGAACTAAACACTGGGGATTTCGCGTTGGACTGACTACCCATCAGGAACATCTGCTCTCGCCATCCCAGAGCCCTAAGGTCAAGAAATCTGAGATTGGCACAGTAGGCCTTGGCCCTCTATGGGGTGTTACGCCACTGAGTTTAGTTTTAAACTGAGAGTGTTGAAATATTTTTAAATGTTATTTTTTCAGTAGTGGATGCACATTTCATGCCATCATGCCACTAACTCTAATGGTAGACTTAAAGTAATACTTGAACAGTTATTGCAATTTTTTCATCGTAGCTTTCTTATTTACGTTTCTCTCTAATTTTTACTTAATTGACCTATAAAAATACTTGATTTTAATATTTACTATGATTTAAAACAACTAAGTTTTTCATATCAAGCACTTTATTAAAAATTGATTGTTCTATTAACACTTCATCGTTCTTATTCTTATTATTCAATATATTTAACTTCAGGAACTGGATTTAATATTGTTTCTAATACTGACCCTCTTTTTCTTACTAAACATAATTAAAAACACTATTTTCGCTTCTGCATTAAATTCTAAACGTGTAAACGTCACTGAATGTTTCTAAATTATATTTGTAAATGGTCAATGGAAGCATATTTAATAAACATAAAATAAATAATAATTCGATTATAATTTCATAAAAATGGGATAAATTAAGGATTAATGAGCTGAAAACTATTATTAATTATAATTTATTTTCTATTCTTTACGAGTTTTTAAAATACTAATAACTATGAAACACCCATTAAAATATTTCTTATTATCTATAATATTATTATACAATATTATTATATAATATTGTTATAAAATATTATTATATTACATTATTATATAACATTATAATGGTTAAAGAAAATATTTATAAACTATTTTTAACACCTTATTAACTACATTACAAATCGTCTTTATAAACAATTAGTTATTTCTAAAAACCCAGACATATGAATATCTATAATCATTTCTTTAAATATGAAACATTGCATATTTAAACTTTTATTAAAAAATACATATATTTTTAATTTTTTTACTGTTTAAAAATAAATTTTCAATGTATTCCAAATTTTCAAAGACATGCATTTTTAAATTTTAATTTAAAAGTATCGTGGTATCATATAGAATTAATTTACAGAAAAATGTTCATCTTTTGTATTTTACTCAAACTTTTCGAAACTTCTTTTTTCTTCATTTTTATTTTAGGCAAGTTACTCTATAAGCAAATGTTACTTCATATGCAGCTGTTTATAGTTTATTATGAAGGTATTATATCTCATTTTGTATTTATACTCATTTTTTTCTTTATTTAACTTCATTTAATTTCAATTATCTTTAAAAAAAACTATAATTGATTGTTTTATTAAAAAATTGACATGATAATTCTTTAAAGAAAAATTTAATTTTACAAAAAATTGTAAACAATAAGAATGAAAAAAAAACCCAGAGAAACTAAATAATTGAATGTTCGAAAGACTATATAAAGTTTATTATTGAGAACAAACTAACTTTGTTTTGAAAGATAAAATTAGAAATAAAATTATGTAAACCCAGCAAAAATGAACGATAACAATACAGCATTAAATTCTTTTGAGTCTCCTCTGCGTTTCCGTATTGAGCATTAAGATTGAGTCCTAAAATGGGAAAATCCGATCATTAGATCAAAAGTTGATCAGGGTGGTCCATTTTTTTTTTGGCACACTGTACGTTTAATCTTAAATGCTGTTTAGGTTTGGTGCAATACAGTGATCCACGAAACTTTTTCTCATGGTGGTATTTTTGCATCAAATGTTTCAGTTAGGTATTTCATAAATTTCTTAGACTTCCTATTAAAATCACAGTACACAGAAAGAAACATACTTTTGCATACATGAAAACCTCGATGTTTTTTACAGGAAGATTTCTTTAAAAAAAATGCTTTACTAATCATCATGGAAACGTATCTTATGATTTGTTTGCACTAAGACTTTCAATAGAACAGAAACATGATTAAAATATTCATTTATTATACTATATATTTTATTTACTGTATTTTTTAAATAACTATAAAAATTGATAATTGATAGACGATCAACAAATTATTCTGGAGTAAAATGCTAAATATTAACGGAATCAAAATTTTATTTTTAAGTGTTTAGAAATAGGAAAAAAATTAAATATTTAAAACTAAGTTATCAGAATTGTATAATTATTCAATGCACATTAAAACTTATTTTCTGCAAAATAATATTTTTAGCCTTGCAATGTTTACATTAATTACGAAATTTATCATTCTTACATAATGCACTTACGCATTTTGCACTAATTACTAAGATGGATTAGATAATAGATAAAAACCTCAAATGAAAATGCTTATTTTGTTAAATATATTGATTATGTTACTAGTTTTGGGATAAAAAAAAATAAGTTTGCAAATTTCTCTCAGATATCCAAATTGATTAAATATAAACTTAAAAAAAAAATAAATGAATAAACAAACTCAAACTTTACCCCGATGGCGATTAAATATTTGCGGAAGCTGTATGCTAATGACGTAAAATTAATTAGTACAGCGCAGAATTTGATGGGTATTAGACAACCTTATTTTCCCCCGACACTTTTATCTTCGTTATTTGATGCATTCTAAGCATCTGTGTAATGCTGCAGAAAACTTTCAATCTCTGATGCATTATTGAACAATCGTTGACATCAGAGGTATTTAATCCAAAAGAAAAATGAATAGGATATCCTTTATTTGGGTCACTTGTTTTAAAATGTATAAATGAAGAAAAAAAATATTTTGTTTGCATGATTAGAAAAATTCCAGCTGGGAATAGTTGAAACTAATAAATAATTTTGGAGCAAAACTTATCACGGGAGAAATAAGAACATATTTATCAAATTATGTGCATTTTAAAGCTATCTTCTCTAATTAAAAGAAACATATATTATATTTGAGGCGATTTATATGAGTTAGGCACATGTTAAAAAAATAGAAAAACAAATGTATAATATGATTTTTGACTTTTTATTTAATGGTTACTGAACAACCGCTTATTGCATAAGCACTCTTATTTTCTTTAATTAGTACAGCGCTGAATATGATGGGTATTAGACAACCTTATTTTTCCCTCCACACTTATATCTTTGTTGATGAATTTTAAGCATATGTGTAAGGTTGGAGAGAATTTTCAATCTCTGATACATTATTAAACAATTGGTGTTATCAGAGATATTTAATCCAAAAGAAAAATGAATCGGACATTCTTTATTTAAATCACTTGTTTTAAAATTTATAAATGAAAAAAAAAACTTTTGTTTGCATGATTATAAAAACTCCAGCTGTGAATAGTTGAAACTAATAAATAATTTTAAAGTAAAACAAATGGCGGGAGAAGAAACCAACCAACAAATCTGCCCTTCAGATGCCTCTGTGAAAGGTCATTTTCCTGGTGGGCATTAGAAAAGAAATATGTGCATTTTAACGCTATCCTCCCTAACTAAAAGAAACGGATATTCTGTTTGGGGTGATTTATATGAGCTAAGCATATTACTAGGAGTAAAAAAATAGAAAAGCAAATGTATAATATGATTTTCTATTCTTTATTTGATGGATATTAAACAACCGCTTATTGCAGGAAAACTTTTATTTTCTTTATGTAATGCGTTCTAAAAATTTTTGTAATGATAGAGAAAGCTTCATTATCTGATGTGTCGTTAAACAATCAGAGAAACTAAAATATATTTTTATCTATACCTTATTTAGGTTACCTGTTTTAAAAGTTCCTAAACTAAAAAAAATATGTCTCGTTTGCATGATTAGATAAATTCTAGTTGTGACTGTGTAAAAAAGTAGTTTTTTTTAAAAAAAAGAAACGAAGTCATGAGAAATTAGGATGAAAATACACAATGATCAAAATATGAACTGAGAAAAATTCTACTAAAATTGCCGTAATGTATGGTAATAAAATTTCTGGTTAAAAAAACCTTAATTCTGATAATAAAAGCTAAAATATAAGGGTATTTAAATAATTAATAAATTAGCAATTTTTCTATTTTATGGAAGCGGTTTAACTGAAATTCAGGCTTTCAAAATAGTTCTTATTGCCCAGTATTAAGTAAATACAAAACTGAAAAGTAAATTTCACTAGATCAGTGGTTTTTGATACCAAACTCTAGGATATCATGGTAAAACTATCACATTTTGCCACAGTTACTAAATTTTATAACACATTACAAAACCATAACTTGTTTTTAATTTTATCAAAATCATTTCCAAAAAGTTTAGGTAATGATTTACCAAGATTATTAGTGCTCTTTTACAGTCAATAGTATTTGATGTACTTTAGAGACATGGTAAATTTTAATGTATTCTGGTAGCTATGACCATACTTTTTTCTCAATGTAATCAATATAATGCTATCAACTCTAATTAAAACACATATTATATTTCAAAGTATATATTTTATGATAAGCACAACATTAACTGTTTAGAAATAGAATTTTTTTACACTTTACATACATTTTTAACTCATTAGGAAGACAGATTTTTACAGTTTGTGATAATATAAAAATACTAATATTTCATAGGATATTTTTGTAGGATATTTAGATAATATTATATTATGTAAATATTTTTAAAAAGATGTGTACAGCACTTTCACAACTCATCATGTTTCTGTTAATACGTATATATATATATATATATATATATATATATATATATATATATATATATATATATATATATATATATATATATATAATTTAATTTTTCCCACACACTAAGGGTTTGTCCACACCTGCTCGCTGCAGCCCATCAAACGCCGGAATAGCTTTTGCAGATCCACCACTAGCTTTCACGTTATCTTGCTTTATTTTCAATACAAATTTAGTATCGTACAATTGTTTCACAATGCATACTAATGAGATTTGATATGCTTGGTTATAAATTATCTTAGTATTACTAAACATTAACAGTGTGTCATTATTAACGATCTGTGAATTACCCAGTGGAATGATCCGAAGACAATAGTAGAACGCGCACATTTACACCTCCATTATTTCAGATATCTGGATGATGGTAGACATCAACCAGTCTACGGGTCATGAATCATGTCTCGCATAGCCATTAATAATTTCTGCTAAGAGTCAGCATTGGCTTACGTTTTAGAATGGCTACTGCAACTCTTGAAGACAACTAGGGAGTATGGAATAAATCCTCTCATGTTACCAATCTCTTGGGATTCATTATATGTTATCTTACTTGGGGATTATTTTAAATCTTAGAATTAGTTATTATTTAGTAACATGAGTTTAGCAATACAGTTTTGCAAGATTAATATCTAATTGAATTTGAAAACTTGTTTTGTTTTCTTATTAAGGAGTTGTATGCTATTTTTTTCCAAAATCTTTTTGGTCAGAATTTATAGCCTCGTGATAATATTGCGAAAATAATATTCATAAATATGGCCTAAATTTAGTAGTTTGAATAAGATGTTTTGACATCTTGTTATCTTAAATTTTATTTCCAAAACTTACATAATAGAAAAAAAAATGAATAGGACATGGTAATTTTTTTAGATCCACTATATTATAAAATTGTGATGAAATAAGTTTCCTAACTAGATGCTGAAAAATCTCCAAAATTGGAGAATGTATAATTTATTTCAATTTATTTATTTTATTTAACACTAAATCGAGTGATCATATGCACATTAAAGGGTGTATTTAAATCTAAACACCACTAATGAAAACTTCTTATAGGTTGTTAACAAGTATTTACACTATGAATTGTTTTTGCACCCTAAAACATCAATTTCAACTTCCTCTTTGAAATCGTCAGATGGCAACAATAGGTTGCTTATTTGTGAACAAGCGAGGTTGTAAAATTGTCATTGTAGGCGCTGCTAACTATTCCGCAGAAAAAAGAAGTTAACTATTATAAAAGGTTCGCATGTTTTCAGTAGGGTAATAAAGAAAATATGCTATCATGAAAAGATTCAGATAAATTTGTCACATACATTACATATTTCTAAAATATTTAACTTTTATTCACTTTTGTTTTAGTCAGCATAATTTAAATTAGTTTCAATATTCAGTGTGTAATAAGCGCAAGTCTGATAAACAAACTAATTTTATTTCTAGAAAGGTTGTTTGTATATTTTCTAAATTTCTAGTTCTTGATGTTGCATCATTAATATACGATGTAAAATACATTATCTCTTAATGATGATTGTTATGAAAAGCAACCAGTAAATCTTTTTCTATACATCTATTTTGCTAACTGTTAAAAATATTTTACAGGATATTTAATCAGCTTCTATTTTTTAATTAAAATAAAATATATAAAGTATTTCAGTCCTACTTATATCAATAAAAAATTTTTATACCTTGATTACGATTGCGACTTTTTTTTTTCCTCATTTGAATTACGACTCTTTGTAATTTTACTTCACTTACTTAATTTTTGAAAAAAATTTTGGAAACAAAAGACTGCTAATACGAAACACCATGCAAATCTTTTCCATAATATTATTCTTTCATTGTTTAAAATGTTTTGTTGGATTTGTTTTATGCTTTAAGATTTTAATTAAAAAAAAATATGTACAATCAACCAAAATTGTTCAGTTATAATATTACTAGCTTATTTTTTTTCATCTAAAAAAAGTGTTTGTTTAGTATACAGATTTAATTCTGTGATATGTAATAATATGAGCAACTCTAAAAAACATTTTTATGCTTCACATATAATTTTCTGAGTTAAAAGTACTTTAAAATAACGAGTTTACCTAGCAAACCAATAGTGAAACTCAGAAGATGTATTAAAAATCATCTCCCGTCAAAAGAAAACTTTGAAAAGATATCTTAAAAAATTTTTCATCTTTGTTTCAAAACGGACACTTCTATACAAAAGAATATCAAAAGGAATTGGCAAAGCTTCAAAATTCCAGGCCTTGTTCTTAAACTGGAATCAATTCAGACTCCACCCAAAAGAATCCTTTTGTATTTCTCGTTCTTATACCTTCTTAATGTGTTTTTTATCCCCCCATGTACCGACAACTAATCTCATCAATAACTCGTTGGAAGGGCCGTACAAGGCATTTCCGTAAATACCCACCCATCGACATCTATATATTTAGTTCTTTCAGTTTTTTTTTTTTTTAGTTTTTTCAGTGGCGAATATTTTTCTGAAGGGTTATGACGAGTGAGCAGTTTATTTTATCGCTGCAGTTTTTTTTTTTTTCAAAAATAAGCCATTGTAAAAATGTTTATTTGAATCAAAATAGAAGAACAAATGTTGATATAAAATGAAGCCAATTTTGTTTATTGGTCTAATATTTTTTGTGTGTTTATTTTTAAGTTTAAAAGAAGAGATTCGTGCACGCTAATTTAGTGCTAGTGGTTTTGTGGATTGCTTTTAAAACTTACATTTTCAGCTATGGAATTTTTAAATAACTATTGCTTAAAATATTTTGCATTATCACATTTCATATTATCTGGCAGTTTTTTGAAAAGTGCCATGTGAAAATTAAGATAAATTTGAAAGCAGCGTTAAAATTTTGTTACTTAATAATAATAATAATAATAATAACATATATATATATCTGCAAACAACATTTAGACGTTAAGAAACTGGTATGTTTAAATTACATGTTATTTAGAGGACCGTCTTTCTTAGTGAAATTCATTTAAATATCTATTCCTTTCCTAAAAGTTATTTGTTAAAGTTTCCATGTTAGTTATGTTTATGCTAGATCAAAATTAAACTGATACAGTTTTTACACGTTACGGTAACCGTGGTTTCGGCGTCCTATTTAAGAACACGTTTTTTTAAACTTATTAACATTTAAGGTTGTGGCATTTCAAACTGAAATTCCTGTGTTTTTAACATGTTGCTGCACATTTTAAGTTTGACGATCCTTATAATCGCCATATGCCAATTTTAGCAATACTATGCCTTATGTATGCTCTACATTTGTTAAAATTTTCATGTTTTTTCACAGTTTTTCCATGAAAACTCTCGACGGCAATAATCATAATTTGTTCATAAATAAATTTTTTTTCTCTCTTCCCAGATCAAATGTATTCGATATTTAACCAAATCATTAACAAACAAGTACACTTTATACTAGCGGCGATCATTTTTGTATTAACTAAATTGTACAGGACATCTATAACCGTTCTTTGCCTACATGCCATCCAAAATCCGGCGGTTATAGCCTTTATTTCCAGCAATGAGTTTAAGTTGTGGAAATAAACTATTTTAATTAAATGCAGATATCTTTTATCGATGATCTTAAATAGGAAGATAAATAAATTAAAAATAAATGCATTACTTGGAAAGAATAAATTATCGAAAGGTAGTACTTTCAAAGAATAAATGGAAATACTAAATTATCTGCAATTAAATTAATAACTGAATCCATAAAATAATTCCCTTTAAAAATAACAGTTAAAAATGTAAAATGAATCATTATAACTTTTTTTTATTTTCAGTTATACTGATATGTTAAAACAAAACTTACCTTCAGTGTATGTTGTGTTCGTCGAAAAGTTATACGTACAGATGTACGACTTCTCGCTAAAAATTTTTTAGCGCCGATACTAATACTGTTTTGGAATTTTAACTCAACTTCTCTTTGTTTTGTTGCTTTAAATGTAAACATCCCTTAAATGTAAATATTTTTTAAATGTACATCCCTTAAATGTAAACGCCCTTTAAACGTAAACATCCCTTAAATCATGAAGATTTATAAAAAGCAGAGAGCAGAGAGGGTTATATAGTTAAGTTTTTAAGATTTGATAATTCGTTCGAAACTTAAGCTATTAATTTTTTACTCAAATTTCAATTACAGTCAAATTACAATCAAATTTTAATTATCAATTCAATTACAGAACTTGACGTGCTACACGATGCATTTTATAGATTAACTTAAAGTGATTTTTTGTAATTCCAATTCATTATTGCTGTTGAAATTGCTTTATTTGCGAATTGTGCCGTTGTAATTGCTTGAAACAGTGACCCTATACCCTTTGATGCAAGAGAAGAAGAAAAAAATTGTTCTTTTATATATTTTTGTTTTATTTTGTAGGCTCACTCTTTATGTTGAAGTTAAAAAGTAAAAATAGATGGGTTGCATAGTATAGCATATTTAGGGTGACAAAAATTGTTATTTTTCAAATCGTTCAGACTAAAAAATTTAGAAAATTATTTATTGCGATTGTACAATCACGAGAAAATATATTGCTGGAAAACATAAAAAAAAAAAAATATGGCAACGAAGAATTCCTTATTGTTGGACTGTATTATAATTTCACCCTTTGGTAAATTTCAATACTTCTACTAATTTCGAAATTATAATAATAAATTACTTTTACTGCATTGTTTTGGACGCTTTTATATATAACAACGATTCAATAAAAATAAATTAAATCAATACCATCAACCCATATATTTTTACGGTCATACTCCATTACCTAACTAAATACATAAACTGTTTCTTATATGACATCTTCATTAGTTTGAACATAATTATCGGCATACCCGATAGATGAATTGCAATAACTGTCGAACACATTGATGATATATCTTTAGAGACAATAGCCATTCCATTGATTTGTGAGACTACAGCTTTTCTCTAACCATAATGCTCGACAGTAAGTTGTCTAATGACGTGTTCAGATATCGTAAATAAATATACTATTCGAATCGTGTCTTCCACTTTTACCCCCCAAAAAAGCAAACATCGTATAGTAGAAGCATTTCAGATACGTGTTGTCAGTCTTACAGCCATTCGTTATATCCCAGCGTTGTTGTGTCACGAACGTGCCTATTTTATTGAACGCAGGCAATCGACTTGAGAATGCCGTGACGCTCTCTGTCTGTGTCTAAATGCTGCTGCAAATGCAACTGGAGGAAAATAAGTGTAAGTTGCTGATAAAAGCTCCATCTGAGCTAAAAGCAAATATTTACAAAAAAAAAAAAAGAGAATGGTTTACGCGAATCGTTATGCGGAATTAAATAAGTTGTTTCATAAAAGTATTGAATTTAATCATGTTTTTAAATTACATGTTAGGGAACTTATTTATTGTGTTGCCTCTATTTTGAAAATCGATTTTTTATCAATAACGAATGAGTATGAAGAGATTATTTATGAATTATGAGAAAAAACGTGTGTTAAGAGGATAGCTGTGTAAGTAAGTTCGATTATTTATATGAATTAAATTTTTGAACTAGTAATTAAAATTTTAGTAAGCAAATATTTAAAAAAGAAGAAAATTTATTAAATGAATCAATCTGCTAAAATTAGCAAGTTTCATATAAATGTAGAATTAAACATTTCGTTTTAAATTATATATCAGAACTTATTGATTGTATTAGATTTATTTTGTATTAAATTTCTTATCAATGACGAAAATATCATATAATTATGAAAACATGATGTATTGGAAGAATAATAAAAATTGCTTTAAATGTGTGTTTGGTAAATAAATTATATAAATAACAAAAACAACGTACCTTGATTGCATTAAACTGTTTATAAACAAAGTTTTAGGGAGCAAATATTAAAAAAAGAAAATAGTTTTCATAAATTAATATATTTACTACAAAAGTTTTTAATCAATGGGTTTTTAATATTTATAAAAGCATTGAATTTAATCATAATTTCAAAATTGCGTTCAGTACTCATGTCATGCTTTATATCTGTTTATAAATAGATTTTTCTTCGAAAGCAGAAATATCGTACGATTAGGAAAATATATTTTACAAAAAGAAAGATAATGTATCGAAAATTTCAGTTTCAGGAATAAATATATAATTTTATTAGATTGATTGCGTGCATCAATTGAAATTTGTAACTTATAAATAAGACTCGAATGCATATAAATTTAGAATTGAAACTAAATTCGAAAAGTAATTTATTCGAAAAGTAAGTTATAATTCAAGCTGCGGAAATTACGTTTTTTTTAAAAAAGTTGAAGCCATTGTTTAATGAGAAAAATGTTTTAAAATGGAGTGAGCTAGTCTGAAACGAAACTATACAAACAAAAATATACTATTCTTGTTACAAGAAGAAAACAATACCGCTAAAATTACGATAATGCTTGGTTATAACGTTCCTGATAAAAAAAAAAATCCTAATCCTGGTTAATAAAACTAAATTATACGGTATTCAATCAAAAATGAATAACGTAACTATCTTTAATTTAGCCTTCTATTTAAAGTGTAGTTTCTTTCAAAATATGATTAAAAATAAATCAGTGGTTTTACAGAAACTGTAGTTAGCAAAATCCAAAAAGAATATATATATATATATATTTAAATCAACTAACTGGGAAATTTAATAGAAGAATTATAATTTCCATGCGAAAAAATACCACTGTATATTTGAATCATTTTATCGTTTTCCATTTTTTTCGTAACTGATTCAAATTTGATTCATTTCGGAAAATCTTAACTATCTTGAAATTACTTTACTAACTATCTTTCAGACAAAAAGTCAAAATTAACTGACGTTAAATTAAATTTCTATTTGAAGTAGGGAGTTTTTAAAAAATAATAAATGTAGTGACTTTAGTATTGTAGCTAAATGAATCCCTAAAATATTTATCATTTTTCATTAGATAATTATATAAAAATATTTGCTATTGAACATTGAATTTATCAAAAACAAAACAATTTTATCCTAGTTTATTTCGTTTTGAATTATTAAATATGCTTTAAAATATAAAATAAAAAATGAAGAATCATGTAAAATATTTTAAGAGATAAATGCAAAGTATCTTAATTTCAGCTCCATATCTGTTTCAAAATGAAATTGAAAATATTTGCTCTTGAGATGTACTTAAATGTAGATAAATTTAACTATAATATTTTAGTTAACTTAATGAGATATTTCGAAGGTAAATTTAAAAAAAATCTTTTCATCAGAAATTTCAAACGAATATTTTATTCCATAAGAGCTATAAAATTTTAAATTCTTAGCTTTCTTAGAAAATTATTGTAAGCAAACGTTTATGAATTAAGAAAGATTTCTTTCGAGATAAGAAATTTCAAAACAAGTTTTATACATTTATTAATTATAATTATGATTTTCTTTCCTTTAGAAACAAGAATTTTTTTTCAATGAAAAATTTATTCAAATAAACTTTCATAAGAAGATATCATACTTTGTTTAATTATGTTTTAAAAATGAAAATGGAAGACAAAGGCGTTTTAATTGTGAATTAAAATGTAGAATTTAAAGTTTTAAATTCATGTGTTATCTTAAAAACTTATCTTCAAAATTATTTAAGATAAAAGTGTTTATGCCACTTTAGCAAATTATACGTTATCTAATACTCGATTTTCAATTAAATATAAAATTAAATATAAAATGTATGCAATGATATTGTCAAAAACTAAACTTCTGCGTTTTGTATTGATTTCAAATTACCTTCTATAATTTACCAGTAAGTTTGAATGGAGCTCAACTTTAACACAAATGCTTAACTTTAAACATAAAACACAATTCTTTTTACTAATCTAACTTAGACACAAACATCTATATCGAACCTATTTTATTAAAAAGTTAGTAGTAGTTGTTGAGAAATTATATCATTACAAAGTCGATCATTACATAACTTATATCATTACAAAAGCGATCTTGTATTGACTGCAATTTTGCAACAACAAAAAAATTTCTATGTTATCCTTTTCGGAATTTCTTTATCATTTTTGCAATCTTGAAGGAAAACTCATATTTTTTTCGAATAATATTTTATCATTTTCGGACTTGGATATCCCTTTTATAAAGTGAGAAAAAGGCACCTGAGTTTTAACTTCATGTTTTCGTTATTTTAACCTCAATCTACAAGACTAGGTGAATCATAAATAATAAAAAAATAAGACTGAACACTGACATATAGATAAAAAAGAATTCACTTAAGTGTTTAAAGCATAGAAAAACAACGAGAATTCCGACATAGGGACAAATCATATTTTTGTAAGAAAAAAATAATTAATATTTTCTGCTACATATCGTGTACCTCTGTACCTCGTTATTTTCCCACTATATTTTGTCCTCTGAAAATTAGGCCCAAACAGGTTTTTTTTCCTAGTACTATTTTATGCATTGGCTACTTGTATATATTATGCATAAATGTTTATTCAAAGCAGCAACTGAGTTACATCGGAAGTCAACAGTTATCACTGAACGATATGATTTCTCAACTTTATTTTATTTCAAATAGTTGATTCCTCTTCCTGACATTCCATTAAATATAGAGAAGAGAAAAAATTGTTTTTTTTTTCTATTTATTTATTTTTACTATTATTTCCAGAATTCTACACTTTCCCAACCCAGTAGTTTCTTATTATTTATCATTGTTTATTTTTTCTTAAACAATTTTTTTCCCAAGAACTGGTTTCTAAATATTCATTTATTTTAGCATTGCATGAGAAAATTTTGTGAATGTGATAAAAGTAACGAAGCAGACGATTACCTAGATTTCTAAAATAGTACTCTGTACTTGAAAACGATTTTCAGTATAGAGGGATTATATTGTTGATCACTATTTAGATCAAAAAACGTGTCTGTATATGTAGTTTAAGAAGTACCAGCACGGAAGAAAGCGCTTTTGAAATTAGGTCAGTACTTTTTTTTTTGCGTGGAAAAAAATTATTCTGGTAAAATTACAGTACTTTATAGAATTGAAATTTCTGTCAATTCTTATTACTAAAATATACGATATTTAAACCATTCATTAGGAAATTTTTCTATTCATACAGTTTATCATAAATTCTCGTTTATAAAAGTATTGTTCTTATTACCACAAATTTAGCGAGAAAATATAAACATGAAAAGTAAATTAACCTAAATAAAGGATTTTCAGGCTATGCCGATACTTGAAAAGAAACAGCGGGATTAGCGTGTAGTTATCCGGGTATATTCTTTGTCTTAGAACAGCAATTGCGAAGAATTTTTTACAAGCTCATTTGCTGAAACTCCCACCAATAATATTATTTTTAATCATATAATATAGCAATTAGATAAGCGGAAATTGTTTGCTAAAAAATAATCTTAAAATATGGACTAACTTCTCAGGTATATTATCCAACAATTCTCTTTAATGTTTCTTTACTTTACAAATTGTTGCTTTAAAATACTTTTCAAGAATATTTTTTTAGATTTATTTATTCAAAAATATTTTTTTATAGTATTTTTAAAAAAAAATTTAGATATTTAGCTGGCAAAAAAAATATGTGGCAAGATAGATAGGTATAGTTGCTTAGGCAAAATACAATATAAATTATTACATTATAAAATTCTTTTTAATTATGAATTTTTTTACATTTTTTGATCAAGCTTAATAAAAAAAAAACAAATGTATTTTTATAAAGAAAAATATTGTTTTGCAAATGTGTTTAAGTGCTAAAAAGTTGATGCTGTTTATTTTTGTAAACATAAATTACGAATTTCGTTATGCGTATTGATAAAGATATCGATTAAAAACCAAGATTCAAATTTGTTACAAACTGTAAAACTCTTCTGCGGTGCAAACGGAACTGAACAACTTTCCGCTTGCATTCATCATAACTGACATCGAAATTATTCGATCAATGATTGTGTGTCGGCTAATGCTGCATGCAAAATACAATTCAGAAATGTACAAACACGCATAGGAATGTGTAAGGAAAAAGCGTGATCAACATTAATATCAATTGAATGCCTAATGTAATAGTAGTCACGCGAGCTGGAAAAAAATATTTGAATAATGCTCTTGTTTTCCGTTACTATATGGAATTTTAGATCTATGCCTTTTCCAGAAAATGTTTGAAAAATGCTTTCGCTTTACGATATTTTATAGGATTTTAGACTTAAGCCTGTTCTCGACTAAATACAAATCTATGCATTTGAGCCGTAGTGGTTCAGGAGATAGAGTGCTAGCTTTCCGACGAGGTGAACCAGGCTCGAATTCCAGCAATGGCTGGTTGATTCGAATTCCGCAGCCAGTTCGCGTCAACCATAGGGCTGACTTAAAATATCCTCAGCAGTAGACGAATCATGGATCCCTCCTTGCCGATCATGGGAGATTTTCGTGGTTTTCCATGAAAATCTCCCATGATAAGCCTGAAATTCATGATTAGCCTGAAAATATATTTTCCGGGTAAATTCCATCAAAATCCATCCTCCACGAAGATAAATTTCTTCCAATACTTAATCCTGGAGTTATCTTGTTTTTCTGTATTGGGTTTCTAAATTACAAGGCTACGGAGTTCACCATTGGTATTGAAAAATCGAAATTGGGTCGGGTGTTCAACAATGGCTATAAAAAAATAAACTAAATACAATTAAGTGAGCAAAGCAAAATATCTCCATTAACCGATTGGTTAATAATCAAGATTTAAATGATAACTGTTAAAAAAGGATTTCATTGGAAAAAAGGATTCATTCAAATCCAGAAATCATTAAATTTTACCTATCAAATTTACTTTGTTGAACTTAAATATTATTTAACTCTTCAACTCATTAGTTTCAATTAAAGTATAAAAAGGGCTCTATAAAATGTCAAAAAAGGCGGCGGAGGCGGAAAAACGCGATATTTGTCCGAATAATCGCTGAATAACCACGTACTTTTTAATTTTTAGTAAAATGCCATCATTTACGAAATAAGTTTGTATTAACGATTTTCCGCATTTAATAGAACTTATTGAAAATTTGTAAATGTAGCAAGAGAAACAAAGAAAAATATTAGACGATTTATTTCGAATTGAGATTTTTCTCTTATTATATAAAGTTGAGTTGTTTTATTCATAAAGCATATTCATATTTTAAAGAAAATCCTTTTCGTATAAAATATTCCGTCATAATTGTCATAGACCTATTTAAAAGAATAGTTTTATTTCACTTATTCAGAAATTTAAAATAAAATACTTAAAAAAAATTACAAATATTATTGTTATTTTTTCAAGTTCAATATGTCATTCTTACTTATAAATTTTATGACATTTTGAAATTATAAACTTACCTAGAATGCCTTTTATTTGCGTTCTTGGAACATCTGAAAGGAAGAAATAGAAATTAATTGAAATTTTAATATATTGAAGTTATTAGAAATTAAGAAAAATGCGAAATTCAAAAATAAATGTGTATAATTATTTAGCAAATTCAGGAATCAGTTTCAATATCATTAAAAGTAGTAGGTTATGAAGTTTCTAGAAACAATTTTTTTTTTATTCCCTGTAATAAAATATGAAACATTAAATACAAATATATTAGCAAAAGGGAAAAGTAAAATTACCTAATTTTCGAAGAAAATTGATGAAGAACATTTATATAATTTTCTTTTTTGTATGAGAGGACACTTAAATATAATTTGAAAAATCACTTTTTTTCCATTTTAGAAATATTTAAATTTCCTTATTAAAACAGAACACATTTTGAGTTCTTTTAACCTCCTTTAACGTCTCTTAACTTATTTTATCCTATTTTAACGACAAAATTACAAAACATGTCACTTTGCAGCTTTTAAGAATGTTTGCATGCCCATTAAACTCTGAATTATTTATTCGCAATATATCTTTCTTACCCATCAATAGAAAATGTTTTAAGCATGCCATATTTAACCCAACTTTAATTACAACTCCATCATAGGTAAATATTATTCAACTTAGAAAAATACATTTTGTTTCCGAAGAGACACACTCATCACTTTTCTTTTCAAATTTCATTTGCTGTTTTCATTCTGCTGAAAAAAAAAACGAATGTTCTTTATGTAACACAGACAGTAATAATGAGTTAGCGGAGGGAAAACACCTTTTCTTTTGATTTACGCTGGAGAGCTTTTGTATTGGTTTTCTCTTTATTTGAGCTGCCTTACCAAAACATCGATAATGGAACACACTCGATGTTGACAACTGATGTCTATTGGCTTATCAGTCCTGTAAACTCTGAGAGCCAGGGGTTACAATTTTATCTCATTTTTCATACTTTGTTTGCGGTGCTTTGTCTGATAAATCGATTGTATATTGTAGGGTAGTTTTTGCCATTCAATAACATTATATCGAATGTTTGTTTTCTGTAGCAAGTATGTATTTTAATGTAAGGATTATTTTCAATTTATGAAATAATTTTAAATGTATGTATTACCAAACGTAAATTATTTTAGCTCTGATTGTGGAATAGATATTCAGAGAGCACGTCATGCCTATTTTTTATAATTTCATGTGCTTTATATTTTATTTCGTTTTTAATTTTTTATTTTTTTTTTATTATATTTCTGCCATGCCCGTGACTTGTTAATATTCTGTGATAAAACATTCAGCAGACTAAAAAAATCAGACTGCTTTGAAATATTTTTTTGCTAATGACGTATTAGGGCTACATTAATAGGTAATATTCAATAATTACACATCTATTCTAATTGAATAACCACAGATAATATAGATTGCAACAATTTAGATAGGAGGGTAGATGGTGATAATAAATAGCCGGCCATCGCACCAGACTCTTAAACCGGTCATTAGCGTATGGATTTCTTCAATATTCTTCTTGTGTAAATTTAGCATTAACCACAATTTTTTTAGTAATCATAATTTTAATTGATTTATCTGAAGTAAAATTACTCAAATTTATAGTTATTATGGATGTTCAAATGTTTGACATTTGTTACGGTATGTTTTTAAACGCAATACTTTATAAATTTTTTTTCAAAAACATTAATATTAATTTTAATGTTAATTTAATATTAATTTTAATTAAATTAATTAGTAACAATGTTTAATTAATATTAATTTTAATTAATATTAATATTTAATTAAGATTATTATGATACACCAGACTACAACAATTTAGAAAGGAGGGTAGATGGGGATAATAAATACCCGGCCATCGCACCAGACTTTTAAACTGGTCATTAGCGTAAGGATTTCTTCAATATTCTTCTTGTGTAAATTTAGCATAAACCACAATTTTTTTTAGCAATCATAATTTTAATTTATTTATCTGAAGTAAAATTATTCAAATTTATAGTTAATATGGATGCTCAAATGTTTGACATTTGTTACGGTATGTTTTAAAGCGCAATACTTTATAAATTTCCTTGAAAAACATGCAAAGTAAAATCAAACATTAGGCTGTAGTGAAATACTAAATTTTATGAAAACCACTCATTACCATCCAAAGAATCATAAAAATTTAGATAATTATTAAGAATAAAAATTGATAAAACTAAATATTTTCTAAGGTAATAACAGCATTTATTTCTTTATTAATATTTATATATATTTACTATTAAACATGCCAAAAGTATTATGCTCAATTGAAAAAAAAAATCATTCTTAGATTATTAAACTTTGCGTTAATCTTAAATGATCTTATATATTATCTATTATTGAATACTTTCTGATAGATTCATTTCAATTCTTATTAACATTCCGTTGAATTTGTTTTTTTACTGATGAGTTAGTACTAAAGATAAAGATTTAATTAATATTATTTTTTTAATAGTAATATTTTTTAATTAATATAAACTTTAATTAATATTAATTTTAATTAATATTTAATTAAGATAATTATTATTTTTTTTTTTTTTTTTTGTATTCTCAAATCAATTTTAATCCATAATGAACTCAATCAAAATTAAAATGCTTGAAAATAAATACTAATGCTTATGAATACATAATAGCTAATGCTATTGCAATTTTATTGAACAAATACAATGGTACTACTATTACCTTTTTTGACGCCGGAAACAAATTATGTAGCTGAATTGACAAATGGATCAAATTATGTAGCTGAATTGACAAATAATGCATAGCTTTATTTATTTCCTTTTATTCATTTATTTTGTTTATCACAATACTAATTTTATGTTCGATGTTCAGCTCCGTATCTTTTTGTGTTTTGAACCCAACTTTTAAGAAAAGGTAATTCGTGGATCAAGCCATTGAACTTCATGGATAACTGTTAAACGGAACTAAACCGCATTTACGTTATAAGGACAAGAACATCAATGAACCCTCTCCCTGTTAGCTTGACAACATGAGGATTCTAACCCTTGATTCGTCTACCACTGAGAATATTTTACCAGAGCAATATGGTTGAGGATAACCGGAAGCAGAATTCAAGTCTACAAATCATTATTGGGATTCAAATGTGGATTAGTGGGAGAGAGAGCGTTCTATTTTCTGAACAATTAATAATGACATTAATACTTTTATTAGCCATTTCATGAAAATCCTCATTCTCATTGCTATTATTTTATGTCAAACAATAGATAATAATAGATAATTTTCATAATAGATAATTTTCTATTATGCTTTAATGTTTTATGAAATTATTATATGAATAATAATAGTTTACAGCATTGAATTATATCAGCTGTAGCTTCCTTTTAGAACTTAGCAGCAAATATTATCTTCGGATGCTTTGTAATCATCTTCGAAGCTTAGAGCAGACTCTTTATAAAATACTCTTAGATGTTAGATTCGTTTCAAAGTGCACCAGTATTTCAAATACCTCAAACACCAGACATGTATATGCTTTACGTACCTGTTTGAGGAATTTTATTTATCATATTGAAAGCTTAATGTATTGACGTCTCATATATTATGAATTTGCGCATTGACATTGAGACATTTCCCTTAAAATATTTATTAAGAACTATTTGGTCGATTTGAGGATCATTTTAAAAGCTAGTAGTTCTAAAAAGGTAAATATTTCGAAATTTGATTCAACAGCTTTATGCATTTTTTTACAGAATAATACTTATTTTACTATTTGAAATTTAATTTAATATTTAACTCTCATTTTCAAATAAATAAAAGACTAAAATGGGTGAAAGTACATGCTATGCTAAATTTAAAAAAAAAAAAAAATAACGATTAAAATTTTACTCGAATGATATAGTTATCTACACAGAGAAAAAATTCACGTCATACATATTTTTGTAATTAACTAATTAAATGAATTTGATTAATAATTAATCCATAGTGACTTTAATTTAAACCTTCAAAGATGCAGATCAGTTAAATTGGGTTTTGTTCAACGCTTTACAATAGAAGAATTTCATAGAACAATAAAACTGGTGATATTCTTCTTAATTTAAAAAGTAAAAAACAGCTTGAAATCATAAGCAATAATGTCACATCTACTTTAAATAATATCTTGTTTAATTTAGCTAGTAAAATGTATATTTTAATTGACATAAGATACTTTTCTTATAGTAGTGAATTTGGAAATTGCAACAATATTGCTAAACGATAATACTTAGGTCTGAATAAGACATTAATATTTTACTCAATATTCGTCTATCCGAGAGCCCTATTTCCATTTTGAAAAACATTGTTGAACTAATTTTGATTTTTCTTTCCATTCGTGAGAGATTTAAATCGAATAACGTTTAAAACTAATATTCTGTAATAAGTTCAAACCTTTTATTTGGTGCATTCAATTTCTTCCAAATAAATAGGCCTCGAACCTATTTATATAGAATCATTTTTAGGGCAGAAATTATTTTTGCTTTACAGAAGTTGTCATAAATCAAATTGTACCAATACAAAGATATAAAATTCAAAATAAAACAAATGTGGAAAAAATATACTACAGACCTATAAGTGAAACTTTTTATTCTATATATTGTATTAAAATTTAATTTTTTTTAACTGACAAAGATGCTTGATTGCAATCTTTAAAATCCACGTATAGATTGATTCATAACATAATATTTACGTAAATCCACTAATATTGATTAATTTTAGTATTTTTCAGTAATTTTTTAACCACAGAAGTAAAATATAAATTTCAATCAAAATTTACTTTTAAACACATTATCTATCTTATAGGAGGAAAAGCAATAAAAACAACAATTTTATTTCATGTAAAATGTTTTTATGAATTTGTTTATTGTCTAGCAATATTGACCTTACCCATTTAAAAAAACTATTACAAGGATGTAAACTCTACTTTCTCTGCTAACTTAACATATGATTGTGCAGTAATCATTTTTATATCTTTAAACTGATCATTACATCAAATTTAAAAATTATTCAATTAAAGAGTCCCAAACTTTTTATTGTACCAATGCAGACTTGTTCAAACAGATTTAGCTTCGGATTGTATTATGATTAATTTCAAAATTTATAATTTTGTTTGATTATAGCTTTTTTTACCTCCCCAATCTTATTTTTGAAAATTTTATTTATTATTTAATTACTATAAAAACCCATTAAATATTCTTTACTAAATATATTATTTAGCAAACGTATGATAAGCCATTTTCTAATATTGCTTTAAAATTTTAAATAGTTATTTACTATTTTAATTGCGTATGTTTACTGGATACAGTTAAGCGAAATTTCCTTCATTTATAAAGAAAGAATAAACATTATCCCTTATTCATTCCACTAAATAAAAATTTTAAAATCATCAGACATCAATATAGCTGTAGCTTACAATCCTATACCACTACAATCATTCACTTCCAATTGA
This sequence comes from Parasteatoda lunata, assembly GCA_949128135.1. NCBI lineage: Eukaryota > Metazoa > Arthropoda > Arachnida > Araneae > Theridiidae > Parasteatoda > Parasteatoda lunata. The sequence continues at coordinate 40,336,432 of OX421971.1, forward strand.
ATACAAGTTCTATTCAAGCCAGTCTCGCCAAGTACTTGCAATTACATAATTTCCAAAATGTGATTGCGAGTTGGCATTTATGACGTCTTTCGCCAAGGTGCTACCTTTATCCCTTGTGAATACTCACACAGATTTTGAATGTGTCTGAAGTAGAAATGATTAACGAGGCGGAGAGGGGTTTTGAAATCGATAATACCGGATGAGGGCTGAAAAGTTTGACTTTTGTGGATGGCAACTCCACCCTCGTCCCCTATTCATTGTAGGGTAATTAGTGGGGGGAGGGATGGAATCGGTTTAAGCAGAAAAATCGATAAGAAATAACTGAAGTCAAATTAGGTGGGAGGATTCAATTGCATTGTTGTCAAAAGTGAGTCTTCCTTGGCAGTGCTATTGTCACCATTATGGTGGGTTGAATTTTGAAGTGGAAGGCTTAATTTTAGTCTGATTCGAGTTTCTCTTCTATATATTACTTTCCCGAATTCATCACTTAGAAGAAAAAGAAAACTTTCTGCTAGATAATTTATTTTAAACAACTCTAAGATTTATTGTGAAATAGAATATTTAATATTTTTCCATCATTACCCTTATCATTGCAAGGAAATGGAAAAGCATTATATTAATTTTGATCATTAATATTGGCAATGATTCTTTGAACAATATATAAAAATAGAGATTCCTACAAATAAGTACTTTGGAAATAATTTTTTTCCCGGCTTTAATTGGAATTGTTCAAAAAAAGAAGGCATAGAAAGTTAAACAAAATAGACATCGCAAGTAAATTCTAAGATATGCCTTAATGCTTTTGCATAGATTTTCATTTAGATACTGAATGTTCGATTAACAAAACTTTGTAGAAAGAAACTTTTCTTTGCTTTGTAAAATAAAATATGCATAAAACAAAATAATAACAGCGAAAAGCCAATCATAGCGCCTAAATAGCTTTTGATAGCATAGAAATACGAATGCTAAGAAGAAATATTTATAAATTAAGGAGTGGGACTTCAATATGCTAATTAATTAAAGTGTTACTTAAAGACTAAACGTGAAAACCAGACACAAAAACATATTGCCTCTAAAAAACACGAGTTTTATTTTGACAGATCCAGGTTCATGATTCTAAAAATAAAGGAAAGAAGATTGTAGCTGCAATTTGAGAGGTTTAAATCTCATATCATTACTTAGTTTGCTTATATATTTCGTCAGATCTATGAAGTTACCTATATGAAAAGAAAAAGAGATGCACACAATTTTGTTATTTATTATACAGTGAGCAAAACGCATAGTCAAAGCTACCAGAATATAGTTAAATTTACCGGATTTCTGGCCCTATTGGAATGAAAATCTTCCAAAAAAATAAAATTAAATTATCCTTCCACGACAAATTTGTCATGACTACCGCGAGGATACTTTTTTTAAAAAACGTATTTAATACTAACATATACTTAATGGTTGAATCTTTAATTCAGATTCATAATTCATAAAAGATTTTTGAAATGCAAGCTTGACGTTTTATTATTTATAGCTTAAAGTTTTACTTCTAAATTGGAAAATAATAAGAGCTTTTATTGACATAAAAGAAATTGGCATGACCAATAAAATAAAATGTGATAATAAAAAAACAATAACCAAGATTTTGGCAACTTTTTTTTTACTCTACATGCATCAAATGTTAATTTATTGTTATGTTTATATTATACTAATATGCATTGTCTAATCAAACATAACGTGCGCTTTGTTTCCTTTTTTTAGTTACATAACCTGTTAATTACATTCTGAAATTAAATTGTCTTATAGGAAGCTCATTCCCAGCTTTATGCTATCTTTTACACCTGTATCATCATAATAACTAAGAATATTTATTTACATTTAATTTTTATATTTAAATGTCACTTAAAAACTGTTTATTCACCTCAATTTGATAGAATAATAATATATTTTTAATAATTACCTTTATTACGCTATCATTATATCAATCACCACTATACGTGTTTAAGGTAGCATAAAAGAAAGTTGTAAACATTTGGGCCCGGTAAAAAACGGTCATACCTTTTATTTTAAAATAAAAGATGGAGAGGGAATACCCCCCCCCCCTCCTAAAAATGAAAAAAAAAATTCGAAATCACTTGGTAACTTACTCGCATTTATCTGTGATAAAAATAAAAATAAAACTCTTCATTTCCATTTCTGCCTTTTTAGGGGACAGATCACTTATCATTTATACGTGAGTCTTCTTACATATAACGCCAACAACTTATTTTAAAAATTATGCAAATATTTCGTAACCATTATTGCATAAGCAAAGACATTCCAGAAGGCATAAGAGGATAATTTTGCCTTAAATTATACCCGAAGGCATTACTTTTAAATGCGTCTTTCCTTAAAAGCAATACTATATTCTTTGGTAATTAGAATCGGTAACTTTAGTGAAAGCAATGCTGGTTTTCAAACAAGAAACGTGGGACCTTATATTCCTCCTTCGCGGTTCCTTAATTAATCAAGAGCGTGGAAAAGGGTTATTTTCAAGAAGGAAGTAATATCATCTGAGGTTTAGATACCACTAGAGAAAAATCCACCATTTAAACCATTTTACTATACCACCCGTTCGAGTTAACGCTTAAATTCACTATTGTTATCTTCTCTAATTAGAATAGCTTTAGCGCAATGCACACGGGTAGACGATTTTATTTAAAGAATTTAGATCTTTACAGTTTATGGTAATGACTCAGGCTTATGGTAAAATTTCAGAGACAGTAATAGCTGTTTCTTCTATAATAATGCTATTAATTGCCAAAATTATTTATGGTGTTAATATTTCAATAATTTATTTTAATTAACATTTAAAAATACTATTTTCTTAACATGTATAACATATACATCATGGACACGGTTTATAAATAGCAGTGCTATAGTCTCTAATATTTTTACACTCCATATTTTTAATATGTGTATGCATATGTTGGCACACCAAAAACACTTAGTGCATAAAAGTAAGATATATCATTTAATTTGTTTTGAAAAATATTTGAAAGAATTATTTTATCTTTAAGAAAAGGTTTAATTTTTTTAATTCTTTTTTGTAGCATTTGAAGAATTTTACGCTTTTTAATGCGAAAAAGCTCAATGTTCAGAAAGTTATCTTGTATATTTTTATACTTTTTTATATGTTAGTAACCTCTGGGATAAATCTTTTCGTTTAAATAAAAAAGTAATAAAAGTTAGAATGCGTATTTTATTTCATTTGAATTATAAACAACGTGGTATAAAAAAGATTTAATTTTTACAATAAAAAAAAACTTTACAATGGATCAAAATAATATTGCACTTCTGTTTGAGCGTTGGCGCGAAGTTGAAAGGGATAATTTTGCGTATAATACACAAATAAGTCACTCAGTAAATCGAAAGTCTTAATTAAAGGGTAAAATAACAGCGGATACCAATTTTCATTTTCCTAATCAGCCAATCCAAAACATATTTTTATTAATTGATCTTTTGGTTCTACCAACAATTGTTAGAATATTGCTCACATAAAACAATCAAGTTTTTCTTTCACCATAAACATATTACATTGTTTTTTAAGACAATGGTTATAAATTAGAGAAAACAATTACAAATGTAAAAATACTGATTGCTTCAAAAAATTAAATAAGAAATATTTTTAGATTCAAAAACAATGATAAAAATTAAACTTCGATAATATAACAAGGATAAACCTCGATTTTAAAAACAATGTATAAAACATTTTAAGCAAAAGTATGCTAGGACTTAAATGCCGTTATACATAGAATTCCGCTTAAAACATTGTTCTTCTTACTTTTTAAAAATTAATTTTCTTTCATAAAAACAAGCTCAAATTAATTTTTTTTTAAATAAAGACAAAAAGGATAAAAAGAAAAGAGAGAAAACGAAGAAAATTTATAATTTTGATTTACTACACATTAGCTGTAAGCATATAAAACACATGAAATTAGTTAAAAATATAAAGAAAACATGGAAAATAATTAAGATAAATGAAAAAAGAAGAAGAAAAATTATAAAATATAATGTTTTTAAAAAATATTTAAAATGTGGAAAACAAAGTAATGAAAAAATATAACCTCTCAATCATCTCACACGATTATATCCGCAAATAGGGAGTGCTTTCTAATATTGTATCAATGTATCCAAAGCAAAATATATCAATACAATAGTGCAAAATATAATGCGAAAATATATCAATACACTCAAAAAAATTGAAATGAAAATAGAACACATTAAGTAAAAGATATATACGTACAAAATAAAATATATCAATCAAAAAACAAAAAAATACAGGAAAAAACACAAAACAAAATTTAGAAAGCGAGTAGCGAATTCAAATGAACTTACACATACCGGAATCTTTCCAGAATGATTTAAAATATTTTCGTAGTCAGATTGCCAGATTACAAAATATGAAAACAGAAGCGCAAATGGAGTTAGAAGCGTAAATAGAGGGCTCTTTTAAGTCGCATTCTTACTGCAGTACTGAAACTCGTTTGATTTGATAGTTACATTGGATTGACCCGGAAATTGATGTGCGCAAGGTAATAATATTACGCTGGATAATTTAAAGTTTATAATTAATATGATTGATATTTAATTTTACGATTTTAAAGATTCTAGAAAATTAACATATATTTTTAAAAAAGAGAAACATCATTTGCCTGTTTTTGCACAGATTTTTAGCCCCGGATTTTCCCGAATTGGATTTGCACATAGTAAAAATATAAAATTTAAAAAAAAAGTTTTTAGTAAGTTTATTAATAAAAAAACACAATTAACCCAGCGATTTTATATAGAACTTAATTACATTAATTCAGTATCCATTGTTTTTTTTATCGAATTTTGAAAGAGTTAGTCTCTTTGTTTTTTGGTAAAATAAACATTACATATTCTTTTAACTTTATTCACTTGATTAAAATTAGTGCTTAAAAAATATTTTTAAAAACATTAGTATCCCAACTAATTAGTTTATTTATATTAAAACTAAAATCATTTCTCTTATCGTATAAATCAACAAAGTAAATATTTTCTAGTTTTTTAATAGCCAAATCCAAAAAGTCAAAATTAATATTATCATAACGATTACGAAGCAAGATTGATTCCTCGGGGTAAATATCATCTAACAAAATTGAATAATCTTGAAAATTAAAAATAATTAAAGCAGAAATAAAAATAATAACAAACTTATTAAAAACATTATACCATATCATTACTGTAAAAGTATACTTACTAAAAAGTTTTTTTTAAATAGTTTTTTCATTATATATATATGCATATATATTACACTTCATTAATGCGAAAGTATAATTAATTGTAAATTTCTTTGTCTTATAAAATAAATGGAAAAGTTAATGTAATTTTTAAAGTACAAAAAAGTAATTACACATTTAAAAGATCATTACTTTTCCAATTTTAAACAATCTGTACCAAAAGATACACGCTAAATGCTTCAGCAATTTTTATGTTGTTACTGAACTTTTTGCCAAAACAAGAAAGTCCATATTAATGATATGATCTTGGTGTGGTCTCTTCTTATCAAAATTTGGTACATTGCCAGGAATTCCGAAATATAATCAGCTGTTTAGGAAAGAAAGTATAAACTACAATTCAACAATCTTGTAAAAAATTTTCCGTTTTGTTTATATTTTTGTTCTGCATTTGTGAAATAAAATACTTAAAAATAATATACTAGCACTTATGTCAGGAAATATAACCACGCGCATTCTGTTAAAATTACAGCATTGTATATGTTAATGATATTTCTACATTTCTAATTAAAATAAAAACTTAATTTTAGTTAATAAATTTACAACATTTACTGTATATAATCTAATCATTTGGTATTTTGTCTCTTCATATAGTAACGACATCTTGGAAATTCTGTTTTTAAAAACTTTAGTTCTTATTTCTTACTCATTTAGTAAAAAATACGTAACTTAAAAATAGACTTCTAGTTTTTATGCAATACTTTAGGGCACCATGAAAAAATTTTCAAATTTTACCACATTTATCGAATTTTATCTCATATTATAAAACCATATTTTATTGTTAATTTTACCAAAATTATTAAAGTGCTTCTGTAAAAATTACCGTGCTTTTCGGTGCTCCCACAAAGCCAAAAATGTTGCAAATTTGCGTATTTTAAAATACATTTTTTTTTCTTAGTATAAATACATAGAGTTCACAAACTTTTGGAATTAAAAGTATTTTACTGCCAAAAATAACGTAGAAAAATCAAAAGTTTTGAAAAATTTTAAGACAAATAATGAATAAATCTAATCGCAAGGAAAATCGACAAATTATATTAAGACCATTTGTATTGGCGCGTTTTAACAGAGCCAAGTAAAAGATCTATGAGTTTAAAATTAAAGTTGTAAACCTGAATTAAGTTTTAATTCTTTTTATACTACCATCTCGAATTTGTACTTTATTTTTTAACCATCTTTGAACAGACGTGGAAAAAAATTGAAAACATATAAAAGAAACGTGGAATAAAATTGAAAATTAGTCCAAAATTAGGCTGGGATAGCCTGGTTAGTAGGGCGTTGGGCCCATGTCCAAGAGATTGTGAGCTCGATCAGCCGAAGATTCCCCTACAAAAAAATTGTGACCAGTGCATGCTAAATCTGTCGGGGTCACAAAATCCTCTCTAAGTTCCCATAACAAATCAATAACACGGGGATGGAACTGGATGGGAGAGTGATCGTGCTCTGGTTCAGGTCAAAATTACAATCTGCTAATGGATGGATGTTGTGTGAATGTGTCCTCCCATGATAAACGGGCTACGTCGTATGTATGTGAAAGAAGTCAAATTGTTGACCATAGATGGCGCCACTGGAAAACTGGAAGAAGCTCACCCCTCTTGCTTTAAAATAAGCTTGTTAGAATCGGCAAGTGGCATAAACTACAACGCAACAGCCGAAAACTATAAGAGGTTTTCCTTTCTTAAGAAAACCTCTATTTAAATGAAATCTGCAATAAGAAAAGTTGAAGATCCAATGGGAAATGAATTGGGAGGCTTTAATTTGGTATTAATTGAGAGTAGTAGAGAAAGTTTAGAGACTTTTTGCGAAAGTTGAAATTAAGGAATTATCTTTGTCAAATAATGATAATATCTATTTCAATGGCTACTTACTACCTGCTTATAGCATCAATATTTTTTGCCCACAAAAAATTCAACTCTTTGGGACATTTCAATGCACAATGGGAAATTTCAATATTTCAATAGTTTTGTTTTCGTTCAACTGCACTGAACTTTAAATCATAGCACATAGTGGACTTGAAAAAAAAAAGTTTAAGGTTATAAGCCGGATATTAAAATCTGTTTCTTCAGAAGATGTGACAGAGAATGAAATCAAATAAAAGCAGAAAATAGCATATCTTGAAGATTGCACTCGCACAATAATATGTACGTGCTAAGGAATGCATAAAGCATACATTGAATTTCGGTTTTTATTTTTGTGAAACTCCTGATTTCTGCAATGAAATAACACACTTTTTGTTCTATTTTTGAAAATAAAACAATATTATACTTAAATAATGTTGACATTAATTAAGAATTCATATCTACAGTGAATAAAATAAAATTAAAAAAATAATAAAAATACCGAACACCTAAATAACTTTAGGCGTAATGAATAATTTTTTTCCGCATATGAAAGATTTCAAGAACAAACGTTGTATATTCCAAAATATAGATGGTACAGTTATGAAATCAGACTAATAAAAATACATTCTCTGAGTAATCATGCATTTTTAATTTTGTGATATTCAAAACAGGAAAGTAGATTCAAAAAATACAGATTCAGTTTCTCAGACCAGCGATTTTAATTTTCTTTGCCCTCAACGCTCGAATTTTTGTAGGAGGAACACTAATACTTAATGAATAAATTTAAATTACATTTGTTATTAATGAAAGAGACTTAATTATTTAAAATATATGTAATCAACTATTATTTACTAATTATTTAGAAAATATTTTATGATGAATAAAGAAAATATTTTTCATCATTTGTTTTACGAATATTTGTCTTAAAATTTGGTTTTATTCTATTTCTATTTGGTTTCATTCTATTTAGTTCTATTTGGTTTTTATTCTAGTCTAGTTTTCAATTTGGTTTTAGTGCATGCATAAACTGATGTACATGGTTTTTATGTGAGTATGTAAACTTTGAGAATATTTAACAGAAAAACACAGTTCTCATTATGAAATTTTTTTTTAATTTTTACTCGATGCGAAACACCACTGGCATTTTTCATGAATGCATCCAAAATTTTATTAACTCATTCCTTTTATTTTCATTAAAAAAAAACAACATTAATTTGAAATTTCTTTCCTCATAAACACACTATATTCACAATATTAACGGTTTCATGAAATAAATAATAGATTATTAATTAGATAAAAATTCAATTTCATATCTTGAAAATCGTAAGTATTTAAATAGTTTCCTAACTCTCAAAGCCCCTCAGATCTCTTCATGGAACCTTAAGATTCATCGGCACATAGCTTTCTGCTGAGTTTGAGAAGAATAGTCGACAGTTTGAGTCCCTTATGCTGATCTCAGTTTTTGCGTTTTTCACCATATCTAAAGTATACAAATAATATTTTCTAATACCTATCATATAACAATTATAATTAATAATATAATTAAATAATTATTGTAAACTTGTTTATCCTAAAATACATATTCGTAGAATTTTTTTTTTTACTTCTTAACCATAGAAAAAAAAATCAATGTACGGTATAAGACTTTCACAATATAATTTTAAGTGATGCAATTAAAGTCTTAGACGAAATCAATAAAATTTCACACTTTAAAAACTCTTGTGTAATACCTATCCGACTTTGGCTTTGAAAAACAAAAAAAATTTTTTCAATAATTACTTTTTTTCAAGTTAATACCATATTGAGTGTTTCTATTTATTCAAAGGGTGAAGTTAAATTTTAACACCAATATTTGATAAAGCTTACAACAAAATTCTGCTCTTTGGTGAAGGAGATTGAGTTTTTCGGAGCCCCGTAATTATGGCGAATAATTATTTCATACAATTGACAGATTTTTTATAAATCTGATTAAAACATAAATATCTTTATTATACAACTAAAAATATCCATGTATTTTATAACAGTTTATATAAGTAGTTCGTCAAACCAATCCAACACAAGGATTGAAATTACATGACAAAAATTTCATCACAATCAATATTTCTTATCATTCAACAAAGAGGATTGAAACTTAATTAGCATAAAATATGCTATGACTAATTCACCTATGCAATTCTTTGAAGGAGAACTAAAATTTTACCAGTACATTATGTTAGCAAATTGCTATCCTGGACGTCATATTACCCCAATGTAAAAATAGTTAATTTTTTTGCGTCCAAATTTCTAATGATTCAAAAGCATTTGCTATACATTTGAAACATGTTTTTACCACCATTTCACTCAGGAATTTAGTTAATATACAATAACTACTTTTAAAGTTTACGGAGCAATAAAAATCACGACCCTCTTCACAAATGAGCTGTTGATTGGTACAAGTTTAGTCAATTTTTGGTGTTGAAATGAGAGAGAAGAGTATATAAGAGTGTAAGAACGCTCGATTTGGTATTAAATTGAAATAAAGTAATCATTCGCACATTCTTGGAGCTTTTCGACACTAAATTAGGATAAGAATTACAAAACACTTTTTAAAGTGTACCATCGAAGACATGGTGGACCTAAATATCTACTTTTCATATAATTCCGTAGTGTTGATCGTAAACGTTCGTTGACCATAAACGATCATTTGCATTTTTTCCCAACCCTTAAGAGAAACGGGTATTCAGCTTGTTTAAAAAAATGTGTACATACAATATATGCACTCATCCATTTACAATGTAATTGTAAACTAAACATAATACAAGGTAATCAAACACTAAACAGAAATGAAGGTATTTTTCATTATTTTATTCATTCTTGCACGCTTTCATATCGAATTAAACGTACATACATCGACGGAAGAGGGAATTATCCAGCTGAATATTTGTTTACAGAATTCAACAGACATCGACAAATAGTTATGATGAATGGTCGCTGATTTGTAACTGTGCGTTATAGATGAATCAACGCTTTAGGGTTTACTAATGTTGCGCGGGTTTGTTCGTATTTCCTTATTTGATATTGCAGGAATTATATTAGACATTTTTACATGAATGATTTCCGCACTTGATCCTATCTCCTCGCAATATTTTTGAAATAGCATTTCTTTGCTTTATCCATTTAGATTTATACTTTAATATTTTCGTGATTTCAATAATTGCACAAGGATTTTTCATGATTTCAATAATTGAAATTTTAATAACTGACAAAAACTGACTGTCTTACGAATGGTATTCGTTGCAATAAGATACTTAAACGCAGTCAACATTTGAGTCATAATTTCTCAATGAATGCCAATATATAAATTTCCATTCATTCTTTATAAAAATGTTCAGTTTTAGTGCTGTTAAATATCGTATGAAAACAAATCTCTTAAACTTGTATTATAAAATATTCCTTTCCTGATTCGAAAAGGAATAAAATTGAATTTTTAACTAGATCACAGGATTTTACTTATGAGTAAATAATTTTCGGATTTAAAACAATAATTGGTAAGAATGAAAATTTTATAATTTGAAAAAGCGATTCAATTAGAAAAATAAAGATCTGTCAAATTAAATCCCGTATTGAATTTATATATTTTTTATTTAGCAATGTAAGAAACTATTTTATGAAGACTGTTAATTTGTCTGTGAGAACAATTGAATTTAATTTAGGCTCACAATTTGTTCTTACAAATTCATATATATATATATATATATATATATATAATAAGTAATTTAAAATAGAAATTTTAACAGAACTAAAAGAATCTCGCTTTTGTGTGCTAAAACAATTCGTAAAAATTTGAGTTATATCAATCCTCTAAAAAATAAGAGTGAAAAGTATAGCTCTTTGCAAAATATAATGAGATACTGTTTAATTGAATTCGAGTCTGCTATTAAAATTTCTTTCGGAATAATTAAATTTCATTTAGGTTTACATTTTTTTTCTTAAAAAAGGGGTGACAACTATTAAGAAATACATAGTTAACTTTAAGAAGCAATTATTTAAACGTTTTCACGGTAGTAATTTATTTTTCTCCCATGGAACATTAAAAAGCATGACATTATTTTTTTAGTTGCAATTCTCATCATATATATATATATATATATATTTATTTTTTTAACTTTTTCACTTTCTGATCTGGGAGGAAATAAGTAACTTAAAATTGAAATTCTAACAAGACCAAAAGAATTTCACTTATGCGTGCGAAAATAATTACAAATTCGTTCAGCGTTACAATTAGTGTGCCAAAAATAAAACTAATGAGGCTTCCTATAAAACTAAAATAAATTAACTAAATTTCATAGCGCAGAATTTTATTTCGACGATAAGTAAAATGTAGTTTTTTTTAAAACATTTTTCTTGGAATTAATTAAGGCAACTACTGAATTGATTAACGGTTGGAAACTTTCCATCCATTCCTAGATTAATGAGATTTTCTCTAAGAATTTCTAAATGTGAGATTTCATTTAAACTTCGTAACAAGTGCATAACTTTGATAAATGACAAGGTCACGTGACCTGAATTTCCCAAAATATTATTTCATATTAATTACTTTAAAAATCTAAAAAGAGTTTCATAAAAGTGTTTTATTTGATATAATAAATCTTAACTTTAATCAATCATCGTGTTTAAATTTATTTTCTAAAAATTTTTTTATAGTTTAATCGGCGAGGTAAGTGATTGAAATAAATTCGTTATAGAAAAATGTTAGAAAATGCAGAAAACTATTTTGTAAATTTGAAAAACAATTGATTTTAGAATGCAACAAACTTTTAACTTTGTAATGATTTAAAGATTAAAGAAATATAATAGTGTATAAAAACATTTTTACAACGAAATTTCTTCTTAGAACGCACGAAAATATTTCGGATCAAATTACTTTATAAAGAACCGGCACTTTGGATGCATCAAGTGGCAAAATTCGTTCAATACAACAATGAAATTCATACAATCTATATATATATATATATTTCTCTTACACGGCACCAAAAAAAAAGCCTCATTACAACTTCCCGAATGGCAACGTTAGAAAATCGACCAATGATTGCATCTAAAACTGTCACATACCAAATCTAGCTGAGGTGGCTCAACATATAGCGCTTTTAAAAACGGAAACAATAACCAGAGAGAGCATTATCAGGTTGTTCAATTCAGCTGCGGAAAAAATAAAAATAAACAACTTAAAAAATAAAAATGCTGTTGCCAGCCATAGAATTTTTTGAAAGTTAACTTAGCAACATAAGTCAAAATTATGATACCTGAGCGCTTGACGTAACAAATCCTTCAATTCTATAAGTGTTGTATCGCCAAATGCCCAAATTAACAATTGCAATTTCAAATTAATATTGAAATGTACAGGTTTAGAATTTTCTACAGTGAAAAGTTTTCGGAACTTCAGTATTCAAAAAAGTATGCAAAAGCTAGACGTTAAGAACGTATCCAATGAGCGAGCAAAGCGAGCATTGAATTGCGAAGCAATCCGAAATGAACTGCGAAAGCAGTTCCGGGGGTTGGTGAGCGCCAGCGAGCAGGGTGCGTAGCCTCTTAGTACGGTTATATTTATTTAATTAGAGTGATTCAGTTAGTGCTGTAAAAATTATGGTACATTAGATTTTTTTTCCGTTTCAAGTTCCGTTAAAAATGGAATTTAAGGTAAAAAATATTTAATTTGATCTGTGAATTTTGGCAGTATACCCAAGATAGTTATAAATGTTTCGAGTTAATCGCCATCTTTGTTTTGATTAATATTGCGCTTGCGTCAAACAAATAGCTTCGCCAAATAATAAGCTGCCAAAATTCATTCCATAAAAGCTGCCAAGTGTGCTGTAAAATATACAGTTTGCAGTTACGCGTCCCGGTAATGCTTGTTTAATTTTCAGCTTTTAACAATAGTGTTTATTTGTATAATTATAAAAACTAGCATTCAATTTAATTATTTTTATTACGATTATTGTTCACGTTATGTTAAAAATGAGACTCTACAAACATAATTTTTTTTATTTCAAAATTGTTATACATTATAGATGGTTTTAATACTTAATAGTTCCTAAACAAAAATGCATTGAAATAAAATAATATCGAATATTTGTTTTAAATAAGTTATGCTCTCAGATTAGTCCGCCAATTTTTAATACAATGCATTCATTACGTTGTTATTACCCTTAAATGACAGGTTATCTCCGATTATTTGTTAAAGCAATACTGACCACCTGGTTTCGAGTTAATTCGGGTCCTAATCTGGAGGTTTCAGCTGTAATGCTGAAGCTTTGAGCTTTTCATTCAAAGATTTAATATATTGATCTTTGATGCAGAGTCCAATCCAATCTGTTATTGTAAATGGAATTCTTTATGCTTCGTTTTCATAACAGAGCATGATATTATTAATTAATTTAAGCAGAAATAGATCCAAAACTTTAATAACTTTTTTCCAGCGAGGAAAATCTCTAAATATTGGCTAGAAATATTATGTTAAAGACAATAGAACGTGTATTATATAACATAAAAACATATAAAATAAAATAAAAAATAAAATTACAACACAAGACGTTATACCGCTTTTTCTGTAGCTAATATGTTGAATCGGATAAAACCTATCATCCTTTCAGGGACGGATTAGAACAGAACAGGACACATTAACTATTTATTTTATTTTAAATAAATCATTTTAAAGTAAACAATTCTTTAAATTTTTATAAAAAGGAGCATGTGTTGAAAATTCATCCAAAATAGCAATTCTTGTTTTCATGTTTAAAAATTTATAGATTCTTTGAATTTCGAAAAGAAATGAAAATTAAAGTCATTTATTTCATTTATAAATTTCAAATCAAAATTTTTATCCAAAGAATAGTCTTGTAATGGCATTTTTCATTATAAATTAAAGAATACATAAATATAATTGATATAGCACGTTTTCACGTTTTCGTTTCACATTCAAAACGGAATGGTTTACTTTTTTTAATAATTTCAGACAATTTATTTTTATCTAAAGAATAGCTTTGTAAGTGCATTATCCATTACTAATGTCAAGAAAAGTTACACTTTATAAGAGTAATTTTTACATAATACTTTGGTACAAATGAAAAATTTGGTTAATGTGATGTTGCTTATTTTCAAATTTCTAAATTACTCTTATTATTTAAATGCCAAAAAGAAATAATTTAGTTTATTTAAATATTTTGAAAGTTTATTTGTAGCTTTTGAATATGTTAGTAAATGCATTATAAAATTGATGCGTTGCTAAGTTATACACACATCTCTTTAATTCTTAACCTTATGTTGTAAATGAGAGACCGGTGTCCCTTTCATATAGTTTTTTTTCTGGTGATTTTTCTTAGATAAGTACGTACACGGAAAATTATTGTTATGAAGTGAGCAGTGTTCGGGAGATTTTACTTTTAACGCTGAGTTTCTCACGCTGAGTTTCATTAATGTAATTTATTAAAATGCTAAATATATCATTTTTCACTTATTTTGACCTAAATTAATACAAAACAATGTAAAAAAGTATGAAAATATGTATAATGAGAATTATGCGTCAAAAGGTTGAAGCATGAAAAACCCGATTAAATAATTTCGCATTTCATATTTTCAAGTATCTGAATCATTATTTATTATTTTTTTTTTCATTTCGAAAAAACAATTATTTAGTCTGTTTAATTTCTGCTTGTTTGTTAGAATAATCTTCTTTAATTGTTTTCCGTATTTTTTTTTTTTCATTCACTTTTTATGTTAGTAGGGTAGTTATACATTTGTCAGTATAAGTTAAATATTTTGACATTGCTTTTCGGCATTATGAATCGCACTTCATGCTTTTTCGGTTCTTTTGATTTATTTTGAGGACCTCTTGATATTTCATGTTTTTATACAAAAAAAAAAAAAAAAAAAACTCAAGTAAAACTGCCACTTTTGCACTAATGGGTTGTTAACAGATAAAACTCAGCTCCAGGCAAGGCGGAGCATCAGGTGTAACTATGCTGCTTTTAGGCTTTTGATGCCAATTTCTGGCGGCCATCCAAGATAAGTGGTTCTTTCCAATTAACCCAAATAAACATTTCATTTTATTAGGAAATGAAAAGCAGAGTGGACCTATCCAAGCCACAAACCGAAACAACATCTGCAATTTTCTATCGGGAGGAGGCATTACTGCATCAAAGCAGTTTGTTTTCACTTTTTTACTAAATGTAGTAGTTTAAAAAGAACTACAACATGCACATGCGTGCACGTAAAATCAGTGGAATCGAATGTCCTGTGGTCGGTGGTTGAGATGTATCATGAGTACAAGATTCCGAAGAAAATTTCCTTCCCCTTCAGATCTATGTCTAAATTGAGAATATAGCCTAACGAATAAATTGGGCAGCCATCTATCCATAGGGTTCTGAGCTAACACGTACTGTCACCCTTACGGAGCTCTCTTATCAAATAATAGGTGCACCTTACTACCTTAATTCACAAAAGACCAATGACTGGTGACTTGGCTTTGCCGAGTTTCATTAGAAACAGCATTAAAATAAATAAGATTTGCGCTTAATTTAGGCATCTACTCTTTCATTTTGTGTATTCCGTGCTTTTGAAACAATTCAACATTTAATTTATAACGTAACTTCTTCCAAATTGTCGACCGGTAACGAGTTAAGGCGTCTTTTGATGCCCGAGGGTTGTTGATGGTTGACGAGTTAACTCGTCATTGCACTGGCATTATCTATTTCAATTCATGAAACCCAGGGTGATATAGAATATTTCAAAAACTTTGTACACTTTAACAAAAACTGGGTGTTTAGGGATTTTTTTATTTTCATTTTTACACATGAACGTGAAATGAGCTAACCTCTTTGCAGCTTTCAAAAGAAAAATGAATTCTGAATAGAATCAGGATCTATATGGCCAACTTTTTAAGCACATTGCAGAAATGTTTCAGAATTATTTTTTGGCAAAAAATAAAATCTGTAAGTAAAGTCAGTGCTTTTTGTGTTAAATTCAGAATAAAATTCTGTAATTAAAATGCTTAAAAAGGGAGATGAATAAATTCTATGGATTTGAGAATTCTTAAGAAGTTCTTAAGGTATATAAACTATAATATATATACCGGAATATGTAATTATTGAAATATAATAATTTAATAATACAATTTTAATATACTACAAACCATGGGCGACCAGCTTGGTCGACTGTAAAAAGTTTCTAGCACATCATATAAATTTTATTTGTCATTAAGCCGAAAGCGCTGCCCAGTTTATTTGAAATATTCCAATTCTTCAAACCCTCCCCCAGTAATAACAACACCTTAACTAGTTTTAAACAATATATAATACAAAATTTTTCACCGTATAACTGTCGCCTGTAGCTTTGCCCGCAAGTACTTAGATTTCAATTTTTACTTTTTTCAAGAGATTACCGCAATCTTGTCCTATTTTTTATGTATTGAACTTTTTTCTTAGTAAAAATTTAAAATCTAACTGGCCGCAATAAAATTACAGAAACACAATAACTTTAAGTTCCAGAAATTTCAGCATAGTAGGCAACTAAAAGTGTTAACAATATTCCAATCTCTATTGTGTGAGATAAGATAGAAAATCAATGTGCTATTATGTGTTGTACTAATTCATTACACACATCTTGAACTATAACTTGAGTATTATATAATATATATGTGCTATTGCTCCAAAAATGCAACCCGTCACTAATAATTAGTATGATAGTATGCGGCACTTAAAATATGTGCTCAACACTGTATAAATTATTATCCTAAAATTTCAATATGCATTATTAAACAATATTTATTAAAAATGACACCGGCATTGTTGGGAATCATTCTCCAAAAACGTATTTTTTCTTTTGCATGCTTTTTTTCCTTATGCAATCATATTTCGTTGTATGAATATTGTATGGTATTATCGTTTGTCAGCCTTGTGATATAAGATATTATTTGTATAAAACCCCTTATCATTTTGAGTTTCTTTTAAGAAGTATAAGAACTACTTAAGAAAGTTTCAGGAAAGTTTTCAAATTTTTAAGATATTCAAATCGGACATTTTTTATTAGCTGCTGAATAAAATCATTACTTATCATAATTACTTATATATTGTACAGTTTCAGAGGAATTTGATTGAAAGGATTTATATAACAGTTAAAGTAAAAAATATGGATAATGTTTAATTAGTAATAAGTTTAATTATGGAGAAGGTTCATCTTTTGTTTAATTTAAATACAAATTAAAGTTTTGCACAAATATTTTTTATCAACACGTTTGACGTGTTATTATTATAGCAATACATATAACTGTATTATTTCATTCCGCCAAACATATAAAATGTCTGTAAATAAAAGTATTTATCTGTAATACAATATAACAAAACCATCAATTCATACGAGAGAAAAAAATTATTCGAGCACAAGAAAATCCCCAAACTGCGTTTTTCTTGATGGAAAAAGGAAATTTAAAACTTTATTTAACCACGACTAAGCGAAAAAAACATTTTATGTTTAGATATTTTTTAGATTTAGGAAAGAAGAATATTTCAAAAGATGTTTGACATTTTAAGACTATTTTTTTTCTTTTTGTACATGAAATGGGCCGTAAGATCATTCAAAGAAAAATATTATATAAAAATAAGCAAGAAGAGACTAACTTCATCCTTTTTTAAATTTTTTTAGACTAATCGATTTTATTTATTTTACTCATCATTTATATTTGACTTTCTTTAAAAATTTTAACAGAAAAAACCAAGGAAGAAAAGATTTTTTTAGTTTAAAGCTAAACCAGTCAGTTTCAGTTTTTTCAGTTTTATTTCTTGCTCTCAGAAAAAAAAAACAGTATTCTGTGTCTGAATTTTTAAGAAGACAGCTGAGAAAGTTCAAAAGAACATTTTACAGCTATAGATTTTTAAAGTTTATAATCTATTGCTCAAAGCATACATAAAAAACTATATTGTTTTATCCTTGTCAAAAGGCTGAAAAAGAAAATATTTCAGACCTCAAGTCAGAAACTGATTTTTATTTTTATAAAAGTTTTTAAGATGAATTAGAATTGCTTAAAAAAATTAATTTCGTTATTTTAATATTAAGTTATTTAAATAGAACTTTTCGATTTGTTTATTAATAAGTGTTTTGTTTTAAAATATTAACAACACGAAACTCCATGAAAAGTTCAAAATATTAATAATTTACTTTCAGAATTGAATAATAATGGCTCATTATATATAATACTGAAACAAAGCGGCAAATTATTTAAAAATAATTACAAGAAAATACGATTTTTTAAAGAAAAATAATAATCTTATTTAGCTTAGAAACAGCAAAAGTCTAAGAACTGGAATTTCAAAAATCCAATTTATTGTTTTAAATTTATTAAACAAGAAGCTAATTTCAAATATGGTTTTATTTTCATAGGCTAATTAAGATCATTTTCATGAGAAAATTTTAAATATTATTTTGATGATTACATTTTATTTAGTGAGAGTAATTATTTTCATAAGTATTATTTCTTAAGATAAGAAATATATATACTTATTATGCTATACTCATGATTATGATTAATTTATTTAATTATGATTATTTGCCTAATTTTAATATACAAACCTGAATTTATATCTTTTTAACTGCTTTTTTACAAAAGTAACCTTACTTCATTAATTAATTAACAATATAGTTTACTTTTGTTAGATTTTCGTACAATGATCAAATATAAAGTGTTCTGTAAGATTCGAACATTTTCCTTATAATGTTCCATTACACGTCCTAACAAACCACCTATTTATTAAGATATAAGCCGTGATCTTATGCATATTATCATCTAATTATACCATTATAGTTCATTTTCTTAATGCACTAATGTGTGCATTTCGAAATTTGTGCGACAGATTTTCCTTCTATGTATCATTTAATGCATTGCAATTTATTGCAAAAGCATCGTCTTGGGTATTAAGTTCTTAACGATAGTGAATACAGCTCTAAAGTAATTTAAAGCCATCATTTTAGCTTTAGATGAAAAGTAATGCTAAAAGCTGTTTGAATTTAAAAGCTGGATGCAATTACTCGGTTGCAGAATGCTATGAGATGTAAGCAAATATTTTTTTTTTGGTTAGTTTTATGTAGTTAAAGAGTATTATTCCATTATCTATTTATAAGAATACTAATTGCTCTTATTTTAATATTTCCGCTACGGAGCCATACCATTACAGAAGATTAGCACTAAAATAATAGAATAAATAGTTTTACCTTTCTAATTAGTATTTTAACCATTATATTGTATATTATTTCTACAAATTCTTTTTTATAATGAATAATGTTAAAACAGCTGAATTAACTTTAGTACACTGCTCAATTTTAAGATTGAAAGACTTAATTTTTACAGATTTTTTTCTACACTTTTACAGTGTAAAAAAATGTACTGTAATCTTGAATTTCACAACTAATGATAATTATTACTATTTATTTTATGTGACTGGATGAAAAATAGTAGCGCATTTAAATAATAGCAAACTATTGTTTTTATGTTTGAAACGATTTCAAGAATTTTTCGAAAAGTTTAAATTTTTTATTAAAAAAATATGAAAAAACAAACAGACATATATCCAGTGACATTACTCAAATAATCGAAATTTCAAATCTAATTTAATAAGGAAAACAACGTATGTAGAATCCCGATAAAAAGGTTTCCGATGAATTTAGATGAAGAGTTTCTGTTCCATATTAGTTTTAAAAAAATAAGAAAGAATATGAAAATTTACTAAATCATCTTTCTCTCAAAAAAAATTATTTTTCTGATGCTGCCTTAACAATTAGTTATTGTCATAATAAGAAATAAAAAATAATGCTATTTTTACCTAGAGATTTAGCTAATATTAATTTCTTAGAAAACGTCTGTGTAGTTCTGATTTAGCTTTTCCCCTGTATAAAGTGCGAATTTAAGACGCAGATTTCCTAAGTCCGAGAGAAGTAACATCATATGCAAAGTAACTTCTAAAGAAGAAAAAAAAAAGCCATCTAACATAGTACAAGTGTTCTGCACAAGCAACAAAACCGATTTCTTTACAAGACACTTAATACTAATAAGAATTAAATCTCGCATAACCTAAACTCAAAATTCAAAGTCACCTTTTTTTTCAACCTCACCATACAATAACTGCAACGCGATCCTGGCCAATCAACATGGCAGTAATTTGATATTAGACAAACGAAAGGATAATATGTTGCGTTATGTAGACGAAAGCAAGAAACAACGCGAATAAACCCAGAAGGAAAGTGCATGAGTTGACATACTATAGTTTCAGCTTCTTAGCTTCTAAAAACACACTATAAGAAAATTGCCTAATCCGTGGATGCCTAAGCTTTCTGGTGATTACAAGAGATTCAGAAAATGTAAGTTATATGAGTGGAATTCCTCATAAACAGAAATGATTTTCGAAAAATGGCATAAAACCCACGTGATGGAAAACAATAGGGGAGAGTAGGGTCAATTGTAACAGGGTACGATTGTAACAGAGTAAAAGTTTCGAGTGTCGGGTTCTAGATTTGGTTCCCAGGTGGCGCACAAGGTGCATTTAATAAATCTACATTCACGCACCTGCTGGCAACAATTTTTATTTACTTTTGAAAGAGTTACATTACAAAAGATATTTTCACGCTACGTAAGTACTCTTTTTGGTATTAGAATATTATATTGTAACAAAGTAATTTTGTTTAAACAAATAAAAATTAATAACCGAATATGTAAGTGGAAACCTTAATTAGCATTTCAAAAAAAAGATTAGTTTTGTTAATTAACTATTATTGTTTTTAACAAATGAAGCTGAAATGGCGTCTTGGGGACGATTGTAACATTAAGTAAAGGGACGAATGTAACAGCTGAAAATAAATAATCTTATGTTTACAAACCATTACTTAACTCTTTAAGAACCACCAATAGTTTCCTATACCATTTATATTATGCTGCATGTGCATTATTTTATGTGTCACCTTTCACAGCATAATTTAAAATTTTTAACCCCTTGAAGTTAAAAGTTTAACCCTTTAGGTCTCTGCTCATTATTATTTTTACTCCTAAAATATCACTACTATTTTGATCAATAAAAAATATATCACAACTATCATAATATGTATAATTAACTATGTTTTAGTTGAATTTATGAACTGTTACAATTGACCCCGTAAGTGGGGACAATTGTAACAAGTGCACGACTTTCAAAAATTGTTAATAACTAATATAATGACATTTAAAATAAGGTATTTAATTTTTTTCTAGTATTGGATAGTCTGCTTTATTCGTCTGTCAATTAATACTAATAATATATTGGATTTTTTGTTAGTTAAAAATAGTAAAGTAAAAAATGTTACAATTGACCCCACTCTCCCCTAGTAATTTTAAATAATATAATTTAGTTATTCTGAAAATATTTTTTTTTTCTTTTGACTTAGTAGTTCTGTGATTTGTATGAAACTTTTGAACTTACTTAATATTTTAAAATAATACAGACAGGAACAAGCTGGACCACGTATGTGTACCTTGGATCGTATGGCGAAAATTATAAAAGCATAGTCACGAGAAATCTCATAGTATTATGAAATCTAT
Source organism: Parasteatoda lunata (assembly GCA_949128135.1). Taxonomy (NCBI): domain Eukaryota; kingdom Metazoa; phylum Arthropoda; class Arachnida; order Araneae; family Theridiidae; genus Parasteatoda; species Parasteatoda lunata. Next base: position 40,358,151 of record OX421971.1, read on the forward strand.
ATAAGCATCTTTAAAGAGATTATATAGATTTAGTAATATTTTTTATTTGTATTTTAATTCATTGTTTTATGTTAAAGTACATACATACATTTAATAACCTTTTGTGTGTTTCTTTTGCATAATTTCATAAGTTTAAATTCTAGAATTAAATGTTTTCTTTCATAACTAAATTCTTTTCAATAATTATGTGGTATGCATATTTAAAATAGTTTTTAAATTGATATTTATAGCAGTATTGAAATGGACTTAGAAAAAACTCCATATATATATTTTTTATATTTTTTTTCTAACTTTTTATTAAATCTATTGATTATTGTATTCTAATATGCCATAAGGTAAAAATATAAATGTTTGTTCCTAATTTCGGTGCGATTTAACATTTGAAAAATTTATATTCTTTTACTTACATGTGTACCTAAATTTATTAGCCCCCTGGCAATATAATTAAAATTTTCTTTATCTTCCTATTCTTTAGGGCAGTAAAAAAGAAATTTGTAACTGAAATTTTGTTTTGTGCTATTTTTTTTATACTTCAGTAGTTAAAAGGATAAACAAGAACATTCCTCAGTGTCTAAACGCGAAATGACATTTTACGTTCAGACACTGATGAAGGTTCTTGTTTATAGAATTAAAATTCTAGTACGTCTATTAATGTACTTTTATTTGTTCTATATTCATGTTGTTTTTTGCTTTAGTAATATGTTTCAATTAATTACAGCATGTGTAGTAATTCGTGTTGAGAGTTTTGAAAAATTGAGTTCCTTATGCACGCTTGGAATATATATATATAGCGTACAGTACCCTAATATTTTAACTTCAACAAATCGTCAAGTTAAACCAAGTTAAAAAATGTTGTTGTGCACTGAGAAAAGAAAAAGGAGACCGTCGGTAAAATTTACCGTATTTCTGCTTCGATGGGAACACCAAAAAGCCCGATAATTTTTATTAAAATGCTTTCGTAAAGATTTTGGTAAAATATAGTAATGGAAAAAAGGTTTTAAAATTCTGAGAAAATTTTTGTAAGTATCTTAAAATTTGGTAATTTTATCATGATACCTAAGAAAATGGTGTAAAAACTTTTTATTCAATAAAAATTGCTTCAAAGGTTGGTATTTTTCACTATATGTTTGTTAATGGAACTATAACCTTAAGGAGCAGAATCTCCAGCACCGTAATTAGACGCACTATAACCATATGAACTTAAAAATTATCAAAAGTATAGCTTAAATAACGCATATTTTGATTTTATAAACCAAATAAGATATTTTTTTTTACCTGAAATATAATTAGCAAACACTACCGTTATTTTATTGGGAATAAAATTACTGTATATTTGTCCTCCGGGAAGGTTAATCATTGATTGTAAGATGTTATGGTTCAACTTGAATGAAACCCCTATTCCATTTAACATGTTAAGTTGATAAAGAATAAGTAAGGTATAATTTTGTTCAAAAAATACTAAACTTCAGGTTAAATGTTACAGCGATGTTACTAAACACGTTTAACTTGCATTAATCCCTTAGAGGCATTGCTTTTTTGTTAATAGCTGCCGATAAGCAATTCATTACATTTCTATTCAAAATTGAATCTCTGCTTTTTTTTTTTTTTTAAGAGTATATGAATTCCAGTTTATTTTAGTATATACAGTGCGCAAAAGAAACGGACTATCCTAAATAACTTTTGAACTAATGATCAGATTTTCTCGTCCTAGGACTTAATGATCTGAGTGGGTGATTTCAAATATGATAAAAAAATTAGTGCTGACGATATTTTAAGTTATAAAATCAGACACAAAAACGTATTTTCTTAGAATAAACAATCTGTTTTTCGACTGATTTTTATTTCTAACCCCCAAAATATACGTTGTAGCCCCAATCTGAGAAGTGTGGTTCTTACAGTTTAGTCAGGAGAGCGAAGTTTGGATTTTTGAATGTTAATTTTACTTTTTGCGTACTTTGTCACATCTCAAGAACTTTTTAAGTGAAAGAAAATATTCTAGCACTTGATTATAAAATCCGTTTATTCAAATGGAATTTCATACAAAAAGTAAATTTTAATAATTATTTATTATTATTTTATTTAATAATTATGGTCGAAATTTTTTTTAATTATAAGGTATAAAATTTTTTTTTTATCATTTTAAAGAATGTATTTTTATATGGGAAAATGAAACATTTGAAAGAAATCAGTCAAATAGTTCCTGAGAAAACAAATTTTAAAAAAGTCATATATTTACTGGAACTTACACATTTCAACTGGTAACCTGGCTATGAACATAAAAGAAGTATAATTTTTTATCTTTATCATCTTTTTATCTTAGTATCATCTTTTTGTATTTATTTTGGGCATATTATTTGTTTTCAATTCAACAAAATGAGTTTGATACTTTATTTGTAAGCTTACTTCAATATTCCTATTTATTATTGAATTATTAGTTCATTTTTAGTTATACGAAAAGATGTGTGATACATAATTCGATAAAAAGGGTACTACTTATATAAATACTTTAAGAACTTATATAAAATTATACATAATTCTTGGTCGATTTTTAAGTTTTTTTTTATACCTTAGCAATTAATATTTTCATAATCCGCTAACAATACTTTTAACAAAAGTAAAGCAAAAACGATAAATTTTAACCATCCATCTTTCTTCTCTTCTTAATCATTAATTACCGAAAACTTAAGCTTTAAGTGAGTTACAAAAAAATCACGGAACATGAAATTATAAGTTTTTCCAACAATTCATCATTATCTCAGTTAATTTGAACCCACATCACATTTATTAATTAAGATTTAAAGTAAGTGTTTACTCTCCTGTAGTCACACTCAACTCCCTCGGTTACAGTTACCACGCAAAAGCTGATTTATTATCCTCCCTAAGGGCGGGCATGAATTGCTAATATTCTAAATTTATATTCGAAACATCGGTCAAGTTGACAAGTTAACTTACGTTTTGACAAAGCCTTCCTCCTTTGAACTCTTGCATAAGAAGTTTATAAGCAGCAATTTTAGGAACGAAACTGTTCTACTTTATGTTCCTCGGGATAAAATAATACTTCCTAAAATATGCGAAAAGTTTAGGAAAAATGTCTAAGTTGTATAATTTATAACTCTAAATAATTGAATTTTTTTATAAGTTTTTTTTACAGTTAGGTTTCATTATTACTTTAACGTTAGTTTAAACTTACATTTTATTTTAATGCTATCGTTTATGAAAGAAAAAAGCTAAAAATAATGTTTAAGAATTAAGAATCGAAAATGGACACGGATTCGGATTATTGTTTCAGAGTGAAGGTCACAAATTGAGAGTGATTAAACACCAAAAGATAGAAGGTCATAAATTCTAGGATTTTTTTCTATTTTCTTTCTTTACATTGCCAACAATTTTAGACATAAGCTGGTCAAAAATGAGAAATTAAAGGAAATTGTTCGTTTGATTAAACTAAACTGAGAACAACGTTGTAAAAATTGGGTACTCAGATTTCACGATATTTCATTTTTGATGAAAACATTCATTGCATATGCTTGTCAGAGTTACAAAATAACAAACGCCACTTTTTCAAGGAAATGAATTTTTTCAAAAGTAAAAAATATTTCGTCATTCTATGTAATTTTTGAAAAAAAAAAAAGCACTACTGAGGCACTATAAGTGTCTTATGGTTAACGGGCGGTATTGTTTTCCACTTTTATGTATGCACCGCATAGATAGATCAACGTTTTCACAACAGCACAAGGACAGATAGATAAATTACATTCATACCCGAAATGGGATTCGAATCCGGGATCTTCCTGTTCTGAGGTCAATTCCTTGACCACCATACAAACCACGTCTTCATTTTACTTTTGATCGTCCAGTCTTCGTTCTATTTTCGTCATTCTAGTTAATATTCTCCCACAATGCACGTCGATGAAGTTTCAAGTTGATATATTTGAGAGTTCGCGTTTCGTTATCTCAAATAAAAAATACATCTCAAGGATTGTTGAATCGTCAAAAGTGAGAGTTATGTTTGCAAGAATAAAAAATGCAATTCAAAAGTATATTTTTGCTTTATTGTGTATTTTAAATTGCGCAAGTTACATGAAAACTGTATTTTAATTTTAATGACACTTTAATTTTAATTTTGCATTTACTTATTTACTTTTAATGACACTGACATATGCTATATAATAATTTATCCAGGAAAGATTTACATTTATGTTTTAATAAAACTGCAGCATTTAATAAAAAGAGCAGCAACCAAAAAAATTTTTTTTCTTTTACTTTTTTCTTATTCACTCATTTTTACACATTTCTCGAGTAATATAAATAAAGGGCTTGAAAATTCTGTTTCTAAGAGGAAGAACACTTGCACAAATTAAAATATTTTTAAATTAATTATTTAATATTAAAGTATTTTAGGTAAAAATCCCTTTATACAGTCGTGAATACAAATATATTAGAATACAGACGTTTAATTAATTTTTCCACAATCTTTAAAAGTTTTTAAAATTCGTTCGCGGAGAAAAAAAGGATAAATAAAACTACCAGAAAATTGTAAAATTAACCACGTTTCCTTCTTTGTGGGGCAACGAAAATTGCGGTAATTCATACTGAAGTGCTTTCATAGCGATTTTGGTAAAATTAACAATAAAACACCGTTTTATAAAATGTGATAAAATTTAGAAAACGTGGCAAAACTTGGTAGTTTTATCTAGATACCATAGAGCATGGCATAAAAAACATTTATCCACTTATAATCACTTTTCCGTTTGTATTTTTTACTAAATGTGTGATAATAAGAACTGTAATTTTGAAAACTAGAATTTCAGGTAAACTATTTCCTTATGAACAGAAAAAATACCAAGTTAATGTTTTAAATATCATATATTTTGATTTTAATTACCAGAATTACGTTTTTTTTATACCAGAAATATAATTACCAAACCAGAGTTTTTCTCTCCTTGTCCTTCCACTGTAAATATTTAGATAGGTCTTATAATACACACTATATTATGGTATGTTACAGTAAATTTGTAAGATTAATTTTTATTTCAGTAATGAAGATCTTAACGTTTCTACCATTCAATAATTTTCCTTAATTTTTTTTTTTCACCGTTACCGTTCCGTTCAATTAAAACCAGCTTAACATAAAAAATAAGAAAAAAGGCTTTACTATTTTATGTAAATTTTTTACTAGTTTTTTTTCTGACTCTGACAGCGATGATTGATTTCACCTCAACGTATGAAAATGCTCCATAGGTTTTGTCTTTTACGCAAGAAATAAGCGGGAAAGAAGATGTATTAAAAAAGCAGATATGGTGGAAAGAAAACAGAAAAAAAATATATATTGGGTAATTTTTCGTTTTCTTTTGTGTATTCTTTATTCAACAAACAAACGATCTATTAAAGAAAGCAAAATACAAACTAGAAAAAAATATCTTCCAAATGACGAACAGTTAAAAAATGCCCGGGGAAATTGAATCGATGAAGTAATCATCGTTGGAGGCCCGCTTTATATTTTTCTTGTACTGATGACGCTTTGTAAACGACGTCATTTCAGCGTTTTCTATTTTTATTGAGTTCGTTATCCATAAAGTCAGTGACATTGTGAGAGATATCTTTTAATTAACGTCATAACACCGATTCTCCGGCAATCATTAAAAAACTTAAGTGTCATGCAATATCACGATAAGGTTACTAGGCCGTAGACTATCTTTAGAAACTGGTAATTGAATTTGGTTTATTTGATAAGCGCTTAACATATTAAAAATAGACAAAGGGAAGTGGAAAGGCTTAAAATCTATCGATATATATATATGAAAAATACAGATTTACAGGGACTGTATATTTTAGCACAAAAATATTTGCAGATTCTAAATATGTCATTAAAAAACTAACTAGCAATTTTCAGAATCTGTTTTGGTAAAAAGAATAAAAAAAATATTGCAACGAGAGAGTAAAATATTATTTAATTGAAAAAAAACGAAGTTATTATCAAAATCTGACGAATTATCAATTAGGTTAATCAGAGAAAAAAAGAAAAAAACAATTTCTATCATATATAATTAAGTTTCATAACAGATAGGAGTAAAAAACCGGATAAACTTGCTCTGTTTGAGTTAAAATTTAGTGTATAATATAGTGTGTGTTTGTTAAAAGTTTGCGTATCTTTGCACTAAAAAACGTGGTAACTCCCAGGTTAAAATTCTTGCTGGAATTTGTTTGCTAGACAAGCATGAAATGCTATGTACTAGCAAAAAAAACAGCTTGAACTAGCAAAAATGTTTGCTGGTACCAGCAAAAAAACTAGTTTGCCATACCGTGTATTGGCACACTTTGTTGCTTGTCTAGTATACAGATACCAGCTTGTGTTGCTGGAATATCTTGCTAGTCTAGCAACAATAACGACCATCGGTTGCTATGAATTTTTGCTATTCCAGCATGAGAACTCTACCATCGGTTGCTAGGAAATTCTTAAAATAAACTAAGCTTTTTATGAAATATACGCGTAGAACAGTGAAAATATTGGGACGAATTAAAACTAGACCTAACAGAGCAAAATCGAATAGAAGTTATACATTTTGAACCTTCCATTGAAAACTTTTTTTCTTTGACAGAAAATGTATGAGCGTTAGTAACGCAGATTTGAAAAATAATCTTTCAATATTTTATTTCAATATAAAAAAATTTAGAGCATTTATTTTAAAATGTATTCATAATTCATATCTGAATTTCATAATTCTGATATTTATGACAGGAATTTACAAGAATTCCAATGAACTTTCAGTGTTATTATTCAGTGTTATCATGTTAGACAATCTCATTGTTTACAAGCTTAATTTACTGAAATATGGTGTTTTCATTTTTTTAAATAAATGTCTTTAGCAGATTATCTACTTGCGAAGAGATAATGTTAATCATAATGAAAAGAAAGAACATCATGGGTTGTTGGACAACTTCACACAAAAACACTCACCTGGAAAAACTTATGAGAGGATAAACTTTTTGTACATTACAAATGATTATTATGCCATAACTGTATTATAGTTGTTTTTGTGAAGCTAATCTTATTTCAAATTAATGATCCGAAAATTTCAAAGAATATATTTCACAAAGAAAGGCTTTACAATTTGTTTAATATAAAAATAAAGAGTATATTACCTAAAAGAGAAATAACTATATTCTTATTTAAGCATCATTATAAAATTTAATCTCAAATTTAATAATACGAAAATCATTTTATTTTAGCGAAAATAGAAAAAATAGTAATTTGGTTTCTATCGTTTTCACCTAAGAAAATATCATTTTCAGACGATATTCTTAAAATCATTTGATTTCTTTTAGAGTCATTCTTAAAATTTGTTTATTTTCGAAAAATGAAATAGTTTTTGAAGCAGTATTAAATTTTGCAAAAATGACGCCATATTTAAAATAAAACGGATATTTTTGAAATCAAGGCTATAAATAGCTGTCATAAGCCTCAAATTTAATAATACGAAAATCGTTTTATTTTAGCGAAAATAGAAAAAAAAGTAATCTGGTTTCTATCGTTTTCACCTAATAAAATATCATTTTCAGACGATATTCTTAAAATCATTTGATTTCTTTTAGAGTCATTCTTAAAATTTGTTTATTTTCGAAAAATGAAATAGTTTTTGAATCACTAGTAAATTTTGCAAAAATGACGCCATATTTAAAATAAAACGGATATTTTTGAAATCAAGGCTATAAATAGCTGTCATAAGCCTCAAATTTAATAATACGAAAATCGTTTTATTTTAGCGAAAATAGAAAAAATAGTAATCTGGTTTCTATCGTTTTCACCTAATAAAATATCATTTTCAGACGATATTCTTAAAATCATTTGATTTCTTTTAGAGTCATTCTTAAAATTTGTTTATTTTCGAAAAATGAAATAGTTTTTGAATCACTAGTAAATTTTGCAAAAATGACGCCATATTTAAAATAAAACGGATATTTTTGAAATCAAGGCTATAAATAGCTGTCATAAGCCGGATAATTCTTAATTTTTTTAATGATTATGTATTTTCAGTTAACAACTTTTAATTATAATTTTATTAATAACAATTTATTTCATACAGATTTACTGAAAGTTAAAGACTATAGATTTTCAGATATACTAAGTTACTTTATCTTCCTGAACACCACCAATTGAAGTTATCGGAGTAAAAGTAAACCTGATACATGAAAGTAAATTTTAAAAGAAATTAAATACTTGAAACTGAATATTTCTATGTTTTCAATGGCTTAGCATTTTTAATATATTTATAAAAATTACAATCGAAATAATTTTATTTATAAAAAAATTATAATTTAAAATATTCCTTTTCATCTTAATATTTAGTTTAAGATAATTATTTCATGATTGCGCTTCTATATGTATTGAAACTTCATGTTATGCATGAAGATTTCTGTGCTATAATTCTTTGCGACAAAAAATCTTTTTCTTTTCCAAATTTATTTCTTGTCATTTCAACATATAAAGTTTATTTAATTATAAAATATATTATTATAAAGTTTAATTATTCGAAATAAACTTTTTTTAAAGTTGTTTTTAAAAAGAATGTAGTATATTAAGTCACGGGAATTTATAATAAAAAGTATTTAAACTTAGTAAAAATAAATCAGATTTTCTTTAGTCAAACATTCAAAGTAGAAAATGTAAAGAACAGTTTCTTTTTTGTTTAATACCCTGCAAAATTATGTATAAGAATAATCAACTAAAATATTAAAATCTAAATACTATAATTTTGAAATGGGTAAAATAATAAAACGATAACGAATGTCTTAATAACTACATCAATCAACAAAGGGAAAGTCTTAATCTTTTTTGGGAAGAAATTTTTAAGAAATTTATTTCAACAACGTAGGTGACATAAATATGTAATAATTTTTATTATGTATAAACATTTTTAAGATAAGTGAGTGAAAATTTCTCAAGAATACTATGAGTGAATTTCATGAAATATTTTGGATATATCAGACATCTGATATATCAAATAAAAGATATATCAGAATGACAAATCAAACATCTTTTTAAAAGATGACATCTGAAAAATAACATCTTGAAACATTCCTTATATTCTTAAAAGGCATCTCAAAATGCTCGAAAAATATTTATTTATGCATTTTTCAATATATGAAGAAGGAATACATCATTTTATTTAGTTGAAAAAATAATAATATGAGCTGACTAACTTTAAAACTAGTAAGATATGATACAAACTGGTAAGATAGGATAGTCTACAAATTGATAAAATTCAATGATTTGAAGGAAATGTGTGTAAGCACTTTTGCTAATCCGTCTACCGCTGAGGATATTTTAAGTCTGCACCCTGGTTGATGCAGGCCGGGCGGCGAATTTGTATCGACCATCCATCGTTGGGATTTGAACCCGATTCACCGCATTGGAAGGCAAGCGCTCTATTACCTGATCTACCACGACTCAACAAATATAGTATGGACAAAAGCAGAAGTAAAGTGTGGTGAAGTTTAAATAGGGCTTTCTACAAACTGTCGAAATAAGAAATAAATTGAGTTTAATTTTCCATACTTTTTCGGTGAAAAAATAATATTGCGGACTACAACTAAATCCAAAATCAGCAAGATCAGACTGACTTTAACTAGTCCAAATAGGAAATAAAATTGTATGAAATAATGTATCACCTTTCTTTTTTTGTAAAAACAATAATATAGTTTAGTGCTAAATTTAAAACTAGCAACGGTCTAAAAATTTCCAAAAGAGGAAATAATTTGAATAAAATGATGTACCATGATGTATGATTGATGTATGATTTTTTTGCTATTTATTATTTTTTAAAAATTTTTTTTATACAAATAAGAACGACCAAAAAATTTAAAATTCAGATTGCTTAAAAATTGAGAAAAGTGGAAAGAATTTGTAATGTAAATGGCATCTTCATTTTAGTCGCACACTTAATAGTAAAGATTGCATCTAAATTCAAAATTTGTATAGGATTGACTTTGAGTTGTAGAAAGAGGAAATACATTTACTGAAGTATACAAGTATTTTTAAGCAAAAGCAGCAAAATTAAATAATTGTAAACATCTAATTAAATTACCTTTAACACGTCTAAAAACAATTGAAGCAACAATATAAACCAGATGATAAAAAATAGCTTCAAGCAAAACAATTTCATCTTTAGGCCTTTAAAATTTCATCTAATAATACTAGAAACTACACTACAACTTAAAGAAAAAATATTAAATAAACATTTTTAATGTTCAAAAGTAAGATTTGTTTTTATGTAATCTTAAGCTTCTGTTACATTAAAATTTAAGATTTAAAAACTTTAACTATCTTTAACAATAGATCTTATAGTTTAATATCAAATAACAATTGTTTAATACGACAAAAAATTAAACTTGATTGTGTTAAAAAATTTAGATTCATATATAACCTTATTTTAAATAATAACTTGCGTGCTTTAAAACATTTAAACTAGACTTATGAGCTCCGCATTTCAATTAATCCCTATTGAAAACCGAAAGAAAACGTAAGTTTTGAAAAACCCATATTATAATAATATTCAGTAGTTACAAAAGAGAAAATGTATACCTTTTTCATTCCTGATTATAGAGTTCTAAAATTAGCATCTGATTCTAAAGTCAAATTTACCCTTCCTTTTGATTGTCACGAACAACGAGCCACAAAATGTAGAATTTTATTACAGAAAACCACGCGATACCATCAATATTTATACCATACTAAATATGAACGAAACAAAGAAGAACAATTATTACACGATCTATACTTCATTAAATAATCTTGACATAATTGTAGTTCCTTAACTTAACTTAAATGGATTAAACTAAGAAACGTAGTTTCTACCATGTATTGGGAATGATTTAGCGCACATTTTGTTCCGAAATTAGGATTAAACAAATGTTTACGTACTTTAATTTGCATCAGGAATGAATAATTTAATGTTTACATTTCCCTAAATAATAAACTAAGCAATGTAGAAATTTCACTATGATGTGAATTTAATCTTTGTATGTTATGAATGAACAACGAATAATTAGAAAACAATTATAATTATAAATTAAATTATGAAGATCTAGTTTAAAAATTAAGGAAATTTTGTATTCAGAGTACAGAAAATAATGTATATTGAAAGCAGATTTTTAAAAACATTTTTTAATACTATTTGTTTATAGCACAACAAATTTTTATCGCCTTCTTTAAAAACTTTTAAAAAATAGATTCCTTTGAATCAAAATATTAGCCAAAAAACCAGTAAATAAGATCATAAAATGTTCCATTTTTTTTGTAATAATTATGTTCAAATATAAGACTAATTTTAGAAACAATAAGCTACTAATTTTGCAGTTGCTGTTGTTTACGATTAATCGTTTGTTATTAATTGCAATTGTTTACAATAAATAAGCTGGATGCATAACTAAATAAGTGCTCTGGTCCCGCAGTTGATTACGGTGTCGCTCACGCTGTTCATTGGAGAGCTAGAGGTAGTGAGTTCGATTCTAACAGCTGACGTGTATATGCAGCTTTACATTAACGTTGTAATGAATTAAAATCCTCTCGTTGGCAAGGGTGTGGAAGTTTAGAGAAACGGGTACGAGCTCGGACGCTTTCCATGTCATCTGACCAGGGTCAAAATGACGTGGCATTCCTACCATGGCCGTTAAAAGATTTTTTTATTTTTTTATTTCCAATTACCTGCACAATCAGTGTTCCCGATGAGCAGACCTAGTGCGTTCTCAAGAAGTAGTATCTACTCTTACAGTTGCCACCACAATGGATGAGATACCGTTGGCCATGTTTTTTGGACGTCTCGTTTCTACCACACTAGATGGCAGCACCGAGACTCTATTTGGATGCTAAAGTGCACTAGGAATTTAATTTAGCCGGAAATGACAAGAGCCAATAAGGCACTCCAGGGATCTTTTACATGCCGAATAATCATACGACATGGCCGCTGAGGATTTTCTGCATCCTGAAAATCCGGTGTCTGGGCCGGGGATCAAACCCGCAGACTTGGGCTCAGAAGGCCGACGACAAACCAACTGCGCCACCCAGCCACTGGCCGTTAAAAGAAAGTGTCCTTAAAATTGGGCTAGGTGCTTGACCATGGTTGGGGGATGATACATAAAAAATATTGCACATATAGATATTTAAGTCAAAATAATTTAAACATATGAAATCATGGAAAAAATATAAAACAAGAATTAATATGCTTAAAGTAATTTCTTCAAAATTCACAGCAAGTATATAGTTACAGTTAAAAAATCAATATTTTTTCAATTATTTTTAATTAATGTATATTATGGGAAATTTTTCGATCAGCGTATTTCATCATTTTCTAGCATCATAAAATTAATTTTTTAAAGTCTTAAAAATATAACTTCGAACTCAAAATGCATTCAAATTGCTTAAAAACAAATTGTTAATAAATAATTGAAAACTAGTACAAATGCAAAGACTTCGAGCGTAAAAAAAATGTGTGCGTAAAATATGTTAAGAAATTATTGAAATAAAAACAAAACTCATTGAATTAATTTTCACTTAATTCAAGAATTAAATTATTCAAAGTAGTGTACCAGTAACCATATAACATTAATGTTTGAAGTAATTTAAGATTTTGTATAAAAATTTACATAATGCTGCACTTTTCAACAAGTTACTAAAAATCTTTATTTCAATGTAAAGATTTTAATTCACGTAAATGCCTTAAAATAAATATAACTTATTTGACACAAAAATTAATATATCAGCACAGATATAACTTTTGAAATGCAAATGAAGTATAATATAAAACTAATTAAATACCTACGACTTAAAGTGGAATGGAATTGCGTACAAGCATATAAGCAAAAAATATAAGATTTTTTTTTTTAGTATCTATTGCAGTCACAAAAATGGTAATTTCTAAGAGCATTTCTTTTCTGTATAAAGCTTACTTGTAAAATATTTTTTTAAAAAAAAACATATTCTTTTCCAGGAAAGTATGTAAGTCTGGAAACATATTTCGACAGAAATGTTTGTCACGGCAAATATAAAACAGAAACATAAGCTATATCGAGAATGCTTTTTCTTATTACATAACTCGAAATTCTAAAAAAAAAAAAAACACTACACATTATTTATTTGATAAGAAACTACGACACTTTCTGGAGAAATTATGTGCATTTATATTAAGAAAAATCACTTTTATAAAGACAATATTTCATATTTTTTTATTCGATTATAATTCTTTATTTTTCATACGAGCAGAAAAATATTAATTTTTAATGCAAACGTGTTTTATTAAATTCAGTTTGAGAAAAGTATAAACTTTTGAATATAAATCACTTTATTAGCAAAAAACACGTATTTATAGTTATTTATTCCTTAACATGAATTAAATAGCATGGCATTATTAATCTCTCGCATTTCCTTTCTTTTATCAGTAAAATTTGAAAAAATATATACAGGAAAGAATTTATCGTACGCGCTGAAAAAGAAACTATTATTAAATTAAAATTGTCCTATTTTTCCCATTGATTAGCTTGGGGAAACTGTTCTTTTTTATTTAAAAAAAACGAACATTAGAAAAAATCTTCAGCGCTTGTTTTTAGACATTTCAAATTTATTTTAAGGATCCCAAATGCCGTAACAAAATTGTGGTTAAATGATTTTATTTGATTGAAAAATTATGAAACATTATATGGAAAATTACGGAAGAAATAAAATGATTTTCTAACTTTTGTAAAATATCATCAATTATACATAGTACAATATAGTATAATATAATATTTGCATATAACGTTCACAATATTTAACTTTAAAACTTCCAATTTAGAACAAAGACATGGCTGTCATTCTGAAGCTTTGATTTGGCGTAATCCTGAACCAAAAGTCTGAAGTAAAATAAACTTAAATCAGACCAAAATAACGATAAAATTAAGAAAAAAATTAAATGTTCTCCATGTTCTAATGATCCACGGAAAAAAAAGCAATGCGGGTTATAAGAAGCTGTTTTAATTTAAGCCTTTTCCATTTAAATTACATGTTTACATTTTGAAATGCTATAAGTTTAAAAATAAAAATAGGAATTCTATTGGTTTAATTGGCTAACTCTCTTTAGTTTGCATAGCTCTAGATTAAAAAAGTTTTTTTTTTTTTTTTTTACTTTTGCAAATATTTTTTACTGGATTGATACTAGCGAGAATTTATGTGAAACTTACCGTTTTAAACATTTAAAAATGTAATTGTTCCAGCTGTATTCCTTATCGCTCATTTGGCGAAATTTTCTAATAATTTACAAAGATTTTCCCCCCAAATGTACATTTTTAGAGTGTTACATTCAACAACCAAAGCCAGCAAAACAAAAACGCTTTTGCATTTTATTTCCCTACCAAAAACACTGTTTTACTGAAAATGAAATTTTTAATAGCCAATGGGACTTCATGTCCTGTCCTTGTAAGTATTTAAAAAATATATTCAAAATGCATTCAGCAATTTATAGACTAATTTTCAGAACAAATGGAAATTTTGAAATGATTTTAAAAGCTTACAACTAGTTTTGAAAGAGAAATGGTCTTTTTGTGACATGCGTTGGTTGAAGAAAAATAAATTATACCTTAATTTTGCATATTTGAGCATTTAATTTTGGTATTACTGTTATAAGTATTGTGATAATGAGAACCTAATATTCCAAGGTGCATAAAAATAGATACTGTGTACATAGATTCTTACCGTCCTTCGAAACGGTAAGTACTCATATATCACCATTCTACATTTTCATGTAGTTCTTCAAATATACAGTATTTTTTTTTTATTATTCATTATATATTATTTTTTCATTATATAAGATGTTATGCTGAATATCATCTTCATAACATTAGACCGACGGTTTCATGATATTAGATTTACCTTAACCTGTGTTAGTGTCTCACTAAAAGAACTATAGAAAGAAAGTTAGTGTGACTCACTAAAAGACTATAGAAAGAAAGTTAGTGTGACTCACTAAAAGAACTATAGATATGTCATGATTTAAAATGTGATGTAGGAAATTTATCATAATATTTTAATTGCTGAAATAATGTTTAGTTCCATTACATTACTTCTTGTTGGGATTCCATTATTTAAGCTTATAGAAATAAAATGGTAAATGTTAATAAAAGAAACACGTAGTTTTTTATACCTTTTAAACGAATCTTTCAACAAATCTTTAAAACTTGTGTGTATTTTAGGTAAAAAAAATAATGTTTCTATGTACTTTTTTAATTAAAATTGGCTTATGTACTTCATCACTAATAAATTTCTATTACCATATGCTAAATGTAAAGAAGATATTAAAGTTGGAGTAATAGATTGACGGCATATAATTTATTAGAAAATGTATTATTTCAAAAAAAGTAGTTTTATTTTTTAAATAATATACATTATAGCTGTTTATTTAATACAAGTAGCATAGAAACGTGATTTTCTGAAACATATTCATTATTGCTTACACAAAATTAAATTAAAAAATTTGAAATTGCTGCATAAAAGGTTTGAAGTACATATGAAAAAGTATTGGGTAAATTTGACTTCTTAGTAAAATGTATATCTCTGCATTTTGTATATTTTAAAATAAACTCAATTGTTTATTCTTTATTTTTTTTTAGTTTTTTTCATGTATGCGACGTGGCATTTAAGCGAACATCAAGGGAAAAAATCAAGTTGTTTTAGTTTAAAACAAAGCATAATGAAAAGAATCTGAAACATATAAAAAATCAAAATTTTATAATATCATATTTCAAAGTGATTTTATCTTTTCTCAAAACGAAAGTAAAAATCATACTCATTTTAAGTCGTTTTAATGTTTTTCCTCGCTTTTAAATGTAATAATCTTTTTAGTTTCAACTTACAATATAATTCTGTGAAGTTGTAAAGCTATAAGTTATACTTAAATATTGCGGAGTTTTTCTGTTTTTCAACTTTTAAACAGTATTTTAATACTCTCAGATATATATATTTATTTCATCTTTTAATTTTTAATTGTTTTAATATTTTGTTAACTTGGGATCTATTAAAAATATCTATTCTTGGTTTCATAAAATTAATTACTTTGCTTACCAATTCCAAAATATCTTCTGAATTATAAAATATTATGAATATATTTTCTTATATAAAGTTATAGTGTCTTAAATTATATTAAGAAAACTGTTTTATAAAGGAAGGATAAAGTTATAATTAAGTGAAAATTTTTTCTAATTAATTCATTTTTCTAATCATACGTAATCAATTCTCTCCCATTGCTAAATAATAAAAGTTCACCTTAACATTAACACAACCTAACAGCGCTGATCTCCTATTTCAAATCCGGCAGTCTTTAAGAAATTAAAGCAACTGGCTTCATATTAGAAACAGATATAAAATTTTTGTTTGTTTTGAAACGCAATCATAAGATACAGTCAATAATCCTTTTCTCCAAAATTAGCATATTTATGGAAACAAACTTTAAAGTATTAACGAACTAAAAAGTTTAAAATATTACTTACATTTAAAAAATTTTCTTCAAAACAGCACACGTGCTATTCAAAAACAAACTTTACGTCAGATCTAATAGTTCCCACAAAACCATAAACACGATCTAAATTAGAATCCACTTTTTAATATAGTCCGAGAGTAGAACAATAAATGTTCGGGAAAGTAAGAATTTTCCGGATAAGTCCCCTGGAAAAAACAGGCAGATACGACGTTCGGATTTTGAATGTCCAGTCTCCGGGAAACATGCCTCAATTTATGGTAAGGGATCGTATCGCCACCTAACGGCTGTTTCACTGGGAGAGAAACCAAACATAGGATCCGCTCTTCTGTCTTGTCTGTTTCTGTTCTAAGCTCCGTCGAGTAAGAGCAAAAATTGCTGTAGACAAAAGAGACAAAACAAAGTTTGAATTAACGTAAGAAGAGTGGTGAAGTCAAGAAAATTTAGAAATGGCTATATTTTAATGAAAACTTAAATTAAAGTGAAATACTTTCAATATTTATATACAATTAATTGAAAAATTAAGAGTTCTTAATTTAATTATATCAAAAATAGGCTACCATTTCTTAACAGAATATATTAATATAAAATTTTTAAAAAAAATCTTGGAAGTTAATAATTGATACTAAGGTAATAATAGGTTTGAAAAAATAGTCATGATATCTTTGAATGTATATAATTTGAGTTACATTTTTAAATTTAAATTTAAAGTGAAACTTGCGGTATTTAAATATCATTTTAGTAAAAGTAAGATAATTTAATTTGTTCGTTAATGAACATTCATTACTACTAATATGAAAGTCTAGAAAGTTTGTTTAAAAATAAATTAATTAATTTATGCTTTTTTTAGTTAAAATTAAATTCACAAAATTAATAACTAAAAAGATTCAAGCACACAACAAATGTTTAGTTAGTTTAAAAATAGCATATATTGTTATTTTGAGTAACATTTCAGTATTTATTAGGCATTGCTTTAACTCTGTTAGAAGTTATTGCTCACAGAAAAAATATGCTTACATTATATTGAAAAAAATAATAATACGCAAAATTAGAAACTATGTATAATTGCTTATTTCATAATTCAGTTATAAATAAAATATTTTAAGTTTTCTTTAGTTAACAATAAAGTCATAAATTTACAATAAAAACTAAATTCAAACATAAAATAAATTGTTAGTTAACTCTAAAATATCCTATCTTGTAGTTTGAAATAACTTTTCACTATTTAAAACTGCAATATAGGATATTTTAAAGTCATCGTTTTAACTCAGTTTGAGGTTATTGCTAAACGAAAAAAATGTTCTCGAATTACATTGAAAATAATAATAATATTCAAAATGAAAAACTATATATAATTCATTATTTTATAGTTTAGTAAAAATTAAATTAATGTATGTTTTCTTTAGTTAACAATAAATTCCTAAAATTAATAATAATAAAAAAAGAAACTAAATGATTTAAGCACACAGTAAATGTTTCATTTAATTAACTTTAAAACATCTTATATTATAGTTTTAAATAACTTTTTAGTATTTATTACGCATTGCTTTAACTCTGTTTGAAAAATTATTTAAATTATTTCTTAGGACCTTTATACAACTTTGTATTTTAGTTTTAAAAAAAAGTCTCAGCATTTCTATATAACATTGCATTACATAAAAATATAAATTGAAAAATAATTATGTTTGATTAAATTGCATTTAATGATTATTATGATATAATGATTAAAATATTAATATGTAAATTCTTTTAAACATTTTTCATTCTGTTTGAAAAACTTTCAATGCATTTAATTTTATATATAAAAAAGAAAATGTGTACTTTTTTTTTCCTTCCCATTGATTTTTATTAAACTTCTTAATTTACTTATAACTTTATTTTAATTTTCGTCCTAGCATTTTATTATAACTTTAACTACATTGAATAAAAAATATTTTTTATAATATCCAATATACATTTAATTAACGAAAGGAAACTATGCCATACACAAATAATTAATTATTGCTTTGAATTCATTTTCTTTGACTATATATATATATATATATATATATATATATATATATATATAAAGTTATGTAACTTTACATAAATTTATTGTTTTAAAACAAATTTTAGAACTATATAAAGATTTTAAACAATTAAAGAATCTGATGTAAAAAATAATATTTTTTTATTTTAATTTTAATTGCAGTTTTAGGAAATTATTGCATGAGGCTAAATTATTTCTTAGAATCTAGATAATTTAATAACATAATAATCTAATAAATTAAATACATTCAAAACAAAGCTATTTGAAATCTACGTAATTTTAATGGTTATCTTAAATAAATAAAAAAAACTATATAATTATTTTACAATTAGAATAAAAGCAAAGTATCCAAATTCAAATAAATAACAATAATAATAAAAGCGTAAACTGAAACAACACTGAATAAAAAGAGTCCATATAGTAGTCCCATAGTCCAAAAGTATAGATTATTAATACTACACAAACATTTAAGGACTGGAATTTGCTTAACTTTTAAAACAAATACAATCATTATAATTTACTAATTTTTAAAAAAATAATTAAATATTTAATAAGACAATGACAAAAACGGAACTATTTATATTGTATTTTCTCAAAAAAAATTTTTCAATGAAAATTTATTACAGAAAGTTAAATTTGTTCCTTATCATTTCCAACACTGTATATTTTTATTTTTAAAACAGCATATGTAAAACAAGTAAATAAAATAATATTAGAAAATTTAAATATCAAATAGGGAATCAATAATTAAAAATATAAAAATACATATGTAAGTTTTAATAAATGTATTTTGTAAATGTTGATCAGAACTTATTTGTATAAACTGTAAAAAATACTCGTTTGTTAGAAATTCCTCAGTTCAGTTTACGGTTGATAAATTGTTTTGTTACCAAAACGGATTTTCTTAATTTTTTGCTTTAAATACAAAAGAATTAAAACCATAAGCTGAATTTCCAAATTGTGCCAGTTTTATGTAATATAACCTCATCTTTCCGGCAATAATATTATGGTTATTTTCTATACTTTCCCTAACTTTTTAGCATTTAATTTACAGTTTCGAGCATCGTATAATCAAAAGTGCGATTCAACTTTATTGCCAAATTCATAACATATTTAAACGAATCTCTCACTATCACAATTTCTTCATAATAAAACTCTTGAGAAAAAGTGACTCAGAAGACTGAGTGCACGCCTTCCAATGAAGTGGCCCAGGTTCGAATCCCATCTACAACTGATCGACATAAAACATTCCCATCCGTTGCGAATACAGATTTACTTCATAACTTTCTCAGAGAAAATTTATTCTCATATGGAGAGTCTGTTATGACAACAGGTTTATTTTTGCTGTATAAAACGTGTTTTGTTATGGTAAGAAGCCAGTTTTATTACAGATTTACTTCATAATTTTTTAAGGAAACACTTTTCCTTGTATGATAATAAACCATTGAGGCTATGGATTACTACGGATACGGATTTGCAATTGAGACAATGATTTTTTGTATCATTTTATGGAATCAAGTATTATGAAAAATTTGGTTAAAAATTTATTCATATTTATAAAACATTATTTTATTTTAACCAAACTTTAACATGATTTCAGACAACTAAGCTGGCAGTTCCTCATTTTAATGATCCCCTGAAAGCAACATTGTCTCTCTACTAGTATTAGATGTTCTCCGCTCTAAGAGGTTAAAGGATTTAACAAGGTTACAAAGGTTACTCAGAGGAAGACCTCATCTTTCCCTTGACATCAGAAGGTTGCGTGTGTTGAAGGATAGAATAGAATCTCAACATAATAAATCTTACAAAATATTTGTGTATTATAATATAATCGATTAGGATTTCTTTGCATTAAGTTCATAAATTTTTAAATATGATGGCAAAAATTTCCATCACTTTTGTACTAAAAAATACGTAATCAAAATTAAATTTTTTCAATTATAATTACAATCCCATTTCAGACATCCCATTAGCTAAATAACAATTGATTTTTTTGCTATTTCAAACAAAACAGTAGCATAACATTTAATAAGATGGTATACAAACTGTTCATCGTGTGAGAAACCATTTATTAACAGTTTTCACCTAACACGGTTAAACAATCAGAGTTTTAACGCACCAACTCCCCCAACCTAATAAAGCCACTAAGTTCATTGCAGCTGTGTACATATTATAGCCGAATGGGAGAATCTATTATTCCCATGCCCGCCAGAACGGGGGTTCGAGTCCAGCATTGATAACATTACATTTTCTCCATTGCCTTCAACTTATGAAGACTTTTCAGTGGCCATTGCCTATATCCAGCACCCCATTTCCTAACAAAAAGCCTAACTCCAATTCACCAGTAAAATTTCTTTTTCACGATTTTGAAACCGTGCTAGTTGTAAGTGGTTAAAGAATTGTGTAGTTTTATCTTCATTGCTTCTTGTAAACGGTCATAAAGGTATAAAATATTCTTTATTGCAAATCTAACGAATTGGAAGGAGAACTGCGGCTGATTATCTTACCGCAATTTTAGAATGAAAATGTTAACAGTGCATATTTCATGGATATTTTATTGGGGAATTGATAATGATTTAATGAAAAATACACTAACTTTCATTGCTGATTATTGTTTTTGAAATTGTAGTGAAGATAGTATATATAAAAAATTTTTATTCAAAAAAATGCTCTGACAAAGTTTTACTTTCAATTTCATTTACTTATAAACGTATTTATGGTGGAATTTTTTTTTTCTTTGCCTCAAACTGAATAGCTAATTTCCAAATTTTGTTTACAATTTATTTCGTTTGAATTTAACTTAAATCCATAGTATTTTTTAGCTTGAATATTATGTTATTCTCACAAATCTTTCATAGGTTTTACGTGTTACTTTTATAAATTAAGTAAGGCTGTTATTGTTACAACTTAATTAAAATGAACTAGTTAAGTTTATTTGAAAGTGTAAGACTCGTACATTTAAATATTAACTAAAACGAAAGTTTCATACTGAAGCAATTACTAGTTTCTTGACAAGAATAAAATATTCCACAAAAGTATTAACGTAATAACGTAACGTTATTCCATAAGGAATAAGGAAACACTTATTTTTTAACTTCATTTTTCTAAAGTAAGAAGTAATATTAAACTTCATTTCTTTAAGTTAAAAATGTGTATTATTTCTTCATCAGTTAGAAAATTTGTCATATTGAGTTTTTAAAATAAAAGCACACACTTATTTGTGTGTAACTTTTTTCATATTTATCTTTAAAATGCACAAATTAAAATGCACTGAAGTAATAAATGATTGATATTAGAGGCGAAAGAATTACAATCAAGATATATATATATATATATATATATATATATATATATATATATATATATATATATATATATATATATATATATATATATATATATATATATATATATATATATATATATATATATATATATATATATATATATATATATATATATATATATATATATATATATATATATATATATATATATATATATATAATGGATAATTATGTTTCGAGCTTGTCAGCTACCTTGCTATAATTGTTTTTTCACCTTTTATTTAACTTTCCATTCTTGCGTTGGCGCTAATCGTTTTTTTTAAAACTGTTTCTTTCTCTCTCTTCATTCTTGTTTGCTGATTCCGACGAGTGGGCGTAATGCTTTTGAGCGTTCGAAAAGCAGCGACTTTTTGCACTTTGATAATTTTTGATTCTTACGAAATTTAATCTCTATGAAGGATACCAATATTTTTCATCTCAAAATATAACGCTGTTTTAAAATCTAATTTGAAATGGCGTTTTTGAAAATGCGTTACTAAGTACAATTTTACTAATAATTGTTCCTGTTATCTTCTATTAAAGCAAGTTATCAATGAAATTGATACTTTAGTAATCGCACCCCGCATAATAAAAAAATGATGAATTGAAGGAAATTATTTGTGAAAAGGAATATAAAAATGATTTTTTTTTTAAATTTACAGGTAATCAAATATCTTTTTAAATTTTTATATATTTGTTTCAAGGAGTTACAATTACAAAGATATTAAAAATCATAAAATAGCTTCAAATATGGTATTTTAAATGTTCATTTTTTTAAAATAAAGATAATAGTTTTTTTCTCTCCTAGTGTTCTATTTATACTTAATCTTAAGCTATTTTTGCAATAAATTTAATAAAAATTATCTTATCGAGTATTAAATATTTTGAATGAAATATCGGAACTAGTATAGAAATATCCCAACTTTCACAGAAACGATGGTTAAGATAAAAAATAAACATCCACACATAAAAACCATTTTTGTAAATATTTAGTCTAAAATTATAAATTTTCATACATATTCTTAACGCATTTACAGTAATATACCGACACACTACTAGAGTAATACAATTTAACTTTTTATAACTATAAATATAATAAATATACTGAAGAGAAAATGTATATTTAAGCAGGTATTTTAAAAACTTATTTAGCGACATTTAAGTACAAGAGATATAAGCTGTTCCGGTTTTTTTAATCTTTTAACTAAATACATACCTAAAAATAAAACAAGGTAATCAGTAATTAACAAGCCGTGGTGGCTCAGGGCATAGAGCACTCGCCTTCCAATAAGGTGAACCAGGTTCTAATCCCAGCGATCATTGGTCGATTCGAATTCCGCATCAGGCTTGCACTGAACACAGTGCTGACGTAAAAGTGGTAAACAAATCTCGGGTTAGAGTCCTTTTGCCGTCAGGCTAATCGTGAATGGTTTTGTGTTGTGAGAGGTTTTTTCATAAACATTCGTGTTTAGTGAAATATCTTCTTTTTGATAAATTTTAATTGGATAATAAAATATATTATAATGAACCATTATTTAATGATTTAATGTCAAGTAAACATATATTTAGATGAAAAACATCAGGCATCTTTAATAACGAATGTCACTAAATTATATTAATGCAATATTTATGTTTCAATGCGGTGTATAAAATTTTTATGCTTTTATAGAGATGGATAATTTTAAATTTATAATTATTTTATAATACTTTTTTTATCAATGTTGTTAACTATTTCTTGTTGAAATATAATTTAAAATAAATGATTACAACAAAAAAACTACGCAATTTTCATTAAAAAAATTACTAGTAAATAATTAAATTAATAAAGATTACCTGTTAAAGAATTTACGTTCGCTTCAAAAATACTTGATATAAATTTTCATTCGCTTCAAAAACATATCAATGGTAAAAAAAAACAGTTGATATGCTTCAAGCACTCAAAAACTTTCGCCCATTTTTAAAATTTGCCAGACGTTAATGAAAAGAACCAAAAGTGATTTGATATATAAAACTAAAAGTTGCCAACAAAAAAATAGTAAAAATATATGTGAGAAACAAAACTAGAAAAACCACAGTAGCCGAAAGAGAAAAAAGAGGAAAAGTAGCACAAGAAAAATGACAGAGAGGGGCAAATTAGGGTAAAATGCATTTCCACGCGCTATGAGTTGAAGAACTAATGGGATAAGCGTTCATATGAATAAAACAATGTTTCAGGACATTCAGATGAGCTTATGTGACTAAGGTGAAAATAATTTTGGTTTAGTCGAAACTGAATTTATGCCCAAGATTCCGATGACGTGCTGCATTTGATTATTCCCAAAATTTCAACAATTGAGTTAGTCTCATTCATGTCTGGCAAGACTTGAAAATGGGTGCTTGTTTTAAAACGCTTGAATTAAGTCGACTGTTACTTCCCATTAAAAGATTTTTTAAGTAAATAAAAAAATTTTATCAAGTAATATCTTACCGCTTCAGTTTCGTGGGATTATTTATTTAATAAAAATAGTTATTGAAATAATTCGAAGTCAAAAGATAACTTATAAATTTAAGGGAGTTCTGAGAGCAAGCGAATAAATATAATAGTATTTTATAATCAATTTCTTTGCTTTTACTTTATAACAATAAGATATTCATTTTAATTTTATTGCTAAATAATATTTTTTAAACATTATCAATTTCGTCGATCTAAACAATTTGCACCTTGGGGGCAAAATAAATAATGAATAATGATAAATTTGAGAAGTTTTGAGTTACAAAAGAAACCGAGCATTTAGATGCTTTAGAAAGCTTTTATTTTCTCATTTATAAAAGAATCCATTTCGCATTTTTCGCACCATCAATTTTGAAAGAGTTATAAACTTAGTTTGTATTCAAACTTTCATACTCTTGAGTGGTCATAAATTTAAAATTGATTTCAAACTTTTATTATGCTTATAATAAAGAGAAGCTTCTTCATTTTATTGCCCTCTTTTTGTTTTAAAGCTTTGGAAGAAATGAATAAATTGATTAAAAAAAGAACTATTGCTGTTTGAAATGAACCCTCTAAGTAATTATAAAATATAAGCAATTTTCATATATATATATATATATATATATATATATATATATATATATATATATATATATATATATATATATATATATATATATATATATATATATATATATATATATATATATATATATATATATATATATATATATATATATATATATATATATATATATATATATATATATATATTTCATAATTCGGTAAGTTAGAAAATTGAAGAAAAAAAGAAACATATACAATTACAAAATATATACAAAACATACATATGTTGTTCCTAGCTATATTACTAATTGATTTGTTTGGTGTAATTTTCATCGAATATTTTTTCAACTCATCAATAACTTTAAATATTGTATTCATAGTTTTTTTTGTTCTCCATTTTAGGATATAAACTAATTTCTTACTCGAACCGGTGACCCTTGACCCCTTCTGAAAAATCGTGTTTATTTTCTCTCAAGTATATGGATTCCTACTTAAATTTTTGATAACTTAGTATATAATCTTGACCTGCCATGTTTGTATTTTTTGCTCATTAATGGTATTGGCTTGTGATATTTTACCGCCATCCACAGAATCTGTTTCTGCACTGACGACATGATAAAGACGCTCCCCCCCCCCCCTCCTGATGACGCTGCCATGTGGATTACTTTTTCCATTTTAATATCCATTTTGTGTTCCTTCTTTTGTGACGTTTTATATGTTTGAATTATTCATGCTATATGTTTTATTGGTTTTATGCCCAGTAATATATAAATATATATTCAGCTTTCAAAATTAAATAATGACAATTAGCATATTTCTCCAAATCATTCGATAAAAATATGTTAATTTTTATATGAACAAATAATTTTAAGATCAGAAAATAATTATTTTTTAGACCGTCGTATATAACTATGAAAGAAGGAATGCAAATTAAAAGTAAACACAATTTTCAAATGAAAATGGTTTTAACTATTTATTTTTGCTAATTAGAATAAGAAAAATAAATAAGGTGTTTCAATTTAAGTTAAATGAAATATGTAAGAATTAAATAATTACACTTTAGGTTTTTAAGTTACTTTAAAAACTATAAACTTCAAATTTCATAAGTTTAAAATAGTCAAAAAAGGATAAAATATTTCTCATCAACATTTTCATATTTATATTATGAACAATAGTCCAAAATTATATACATATATGTTAAAATAAATCAAAATTTCTTCCGAGCATTCCTTTCCGAGCATGCCTAACTGTATAAAAAATTAACGAAAGTTTTAATGAAACAAAACGCATACACTATCGTTTATACAATTCTAAAATATCAACATGATTAATCCAGGTTCCATCACCCTGTTTAGTTGAAATCCTCTGCTCCTATCTCCACAGGCCTCTAAAGCATCGTCTCCCAACCATCCCGAGATCTAAAGCTATGCTCTTCAGCATCCCTTGTACTCTCACGTGCTTTCCCGTCGAGGGGTTTGATTGGATTTCGGGTTTCGTAGAAGAGAAAAGAGGATTTAGATGGAATCATCTCTCAAGGAAAAGTCTCAAAAGGTTTTCCTGCACTGCTTCACCTGTATTTGAGAGATTAATGTTGGAAATGACGCATTATTCCCAAAGTAATGAATTTCTCAAAACTATTTGAAATGTTAATTAAATTTTATGCATTAATTGTGGTGACAAATTTGGATCTACTCAAGATTTCGCATTGTTTGAATGCCATAGTGATTTTAGTAGAGGGCTATAACTTTTGCTATATATCAAAAGCGCGACAGTTTTCCTTAAATTAAGCATGGAAATATGTTTGAAAATCAAAATGTAAATGCATGTAAATGTTAACTATTCATCTTATTCGGTAAATGCTCAATGTGTTTTAAAATATTATTTTGTATATTTAAAAAAAAACAATAGCGTAAACTTGATACGGCATACATACAATTTATTTTAGGTATTTTTACAGCATTCAAAACAATGAAATTTGTGTTTATAATAAAATTTAAATATTTAAAACTTTTTAAATGATTTTTAATCTGATGTTAGATTTGCTCCTAAAGACAAAAAATTTTTAAATGACATTTTCGTCTATTTTTTGTTGAAATATTCAAGTTTTAAAAACGTTATATGTACAGGTAGTCATATAAAGATTGAGACAAGTTCTAGGGGAGTTTAGCAACATCACCAGATCCAAATTTTTAGGGTAATCCATGCCCGTAAATGCCATGGTACACTACTAGTAGTGCTTCCCTATTATTACCTGTTCAGAAACATTTCATAGCGGGGAAGCGTCCCTAGCGGCACATGGTGACATTTCTATTCATGAGTTCAATTACATCTTTATTCCCGATGATATTCTCTAAATTCATGCTGTGTAATTCATGAAAATGTGATGCATGAAATGTGCTAAATTCATGAAAATATGCAGCAACCTATATTTTGACTCTGTGTTATATTTAACGTTTTTAAACTTGTACATTGAAGAAAAAGTCTACTGAAAATTTCATTTAAAAAATAGATTCAAGAGGGAGAGCAAATTTGAAATCAGGTATACAGAAGTATCCGATATCTGTTAAAAAATATCATGCAATCGAAAACAAAAAAAATTATACCCCACTGTTATGTTATTTCATTCAAAGCAACGGAAAAACAGTTAGATGAATTCAAACATCATGTATATTTAAGAGCAAATTCCATGCAAATTATATAGTATTTAACATAATTATTATAAATGAATGCAATGAATGAAATGTATTCAAAATGTAGAGAACACAAGAGAAAAATTACAGAACAATGAAAAAAGGGGGAAAAATAATAATAAAAGAAACTGGGGAATTAAAAACAAGAGGAGAAAAAATAAAAAGGAAAAAAAATAAAAAAAAATCCGAAAAATAAAAGATATAATCTTTTCATCAGCTCACACGATTATATCCATAAAAAAGAGTGCTTTCTAATATTGTATCAATATAGCCAAAGCAAAATATATATCAATACAATAGTGCGAGGAGCACTCAAAAGCTTTTAACAAAAAATTTACAACAAATAAAATAGAACACAATAAGTAAAAATATCACGTAAAAACAGAAAATAAATATATAAGAAAAAACAGAATAAAACATGAAATGAAATCAAAAAAGTGAATGGGATATTCAAATGGCTGACATGAACGGAAAATTTTTGAAAAATAATTTAAAATATTTTCGAAACAAGATTGCCAAATTGCAAAAAATGAAAACAGAAGCGCAAATTGAAATATAAGCGTAACTAGAGGATTTTTGTATTAAAGTGCGTTCTTACTGCATTACTGAAGTGCGTTTGATTTGTTAATACCAAGGTTAGGCAAGAAGTGGATGTGTGCAAGGTAATATTATACTGGATAATTTAAAGAAGTTGGCAATTAATAATTATTAAAAATAAATATTTATTTAAGAAAAAATATAAAATAGAAAAGAGAAAGAAACATGAATTGCCTGTTTTGCACATAATTTTAGCCACGGATTTGCCCGAAATGGAATGGCACATGGAAAAATTATATAAATTAACAAACAAATTTTTTAGTAAATAATTTTACCCATGGATTTACCCGAAATGGATTTGCACATGGAAAAATTATATTAACAAAGAAATTTATTTAGTAAATAAATTTAGCCATGGATTTATCCGAAATGGATTTGCACATGGAAAAATTATATAAAATAACAAAGAAATAATTTTAGCCACGGATTCACCCGAAATGGATTTGCACATGGAAAAATTATATTAACAAAGAAATTTATTTAGTAAATAAATTTAGCCATGGATTTGCCCGAAATGGATTTGCACATGGAAAAATTATATAAATTAACAAAGAAATAATTTTAGCCACGGATTCACCCGAAATGGATTTTCACATGGAAAAATTATATAAATTAAAAAGGAACTTTTTTAGTAAATAATTTAGGCCACAGATTTGTCCGAAATGGATTAGCACAAAGAAAAATTTTATAAATAAACAAGAAAATTTTTAGTAAATATATCCACAATGATATACGAGTAACTCAATGTTTTAATATAGAATTTTATTACTTTAGTTGAGTATTCATTGTTTTTTATTAAATTTTGAAAGAGTTTATCTATTTGTTTTTTGGATAAATAAATATTGCTACATATTCTTTTAATTCTATTCATTTCATTAAAAGTGGTATTTAAATATATGTTAGAAGAAGCATTAGAATTCCAAGTAATTGGTTTATTTATGTTAAAATAAAAATCATTTCTTTTATCGTATAAATCAACATAATAGATATTTTCTTCTTTTATAATAACCAAATCTAAAAAATTGAAATTAATAGTATCATGATTACGAAGCAAGATTAATTCTTCGGGGTAAATATTATTTAATAAAATAGTATAATCTTGAAAATTAAATCATCAATAAATCTAAAAGCAAATTTAATACTAAGAGTATAATTTGTTTCTTCATAATAATGCAAAAATAAGTTAGCTAAGAGAGATGAATAATTAGATCCTTCGGTTAATTATTAGTGATAATCCAAGAGAAACCTTCTTTAAAAATATTGTTAAAAATTTTATTTAAGTAGTTAGAGAAAATGGTGCCAGGTTTAGTTAGATAAGTATTAGATCCACATGTGATAGTTCCAAATTCTACATGAATTTTATGAAATTTAGGACTCACAATTAAGTATGGAAATTGTATATTGCTAATTTTAATATTTAATCTCTTACATAAAGCTAAAATTTTCTTCGTGTTTCTTCTGTATATTTATATATATATATATATATATATATATATGCAAGTGTGTGTGTATTTCACAAAATCTTTCATACAAACTAGACATTTTTTAATAATACTCTTAATCTGGTTACAGTAAAAATGCCACAACACGTTACCCCCGTATCAGCTTACATATTAAAAATTCAGTGCATGTACCTGAAAATCATTATTTCAATACATAGAACTCATTAACGATGCTTCTAAACTTAAGCATGAACTGTCAAATGACGTATTAAATTTCTTCTTCATAAGGCTTGGATGGCATCAAGTTAATACTTTGAGTTCACCTGTTTCTTATTTAAAAACTTTCCAGAAGTAATTAGGAGTTTCATATTTAAGAAAAATACTTTAGAAAAACGATTAAATGTGATTTTGAAGCTAAAGCTGAAAGAGTATACCTAAGGATATTTGAATAATAATAATTCCTGAGTTTAACATAATAAAACGCTGTAAATTATTTTTGGATTTAGGAATTTAGGAAAATTTAGGAATTTACAAGGATTTATACTTATTGATCAATTCATCTTACATAGTATATATTTAATAACATTTAAATAGATTTATTATTTCTAAAATAATTTTTAACGATTTAAGGAACAAAATTTTTTAGTGCTTAGTTTTTTTAAGTGCTAGAGGGTATAAATTTGATGTTAAAATTGATCTTCTAACTTTATAAGTTTCTTAATTACCTTATAAGTAAATCATTCCCGCAATAGCCCTTTGCTGGTAAAGGATATCATGTAACTTTCAGTGTCAACAATCTCATGACCAGTATTAAAATGATGGTAATGTGGTCAGAAAAATGCACTAGCTACCTTTATTTCCCAATTAAGTTGGAGCAAATAAATCTTAAACGTGTTGAGCCAACACCGAGGATAGAACCTAATTTCTTCAGAATGACAGAATGGCAAGTACTTTAACCACTGAGTCATAACTGGTTACCGTAAGTTGGGTCATGAAACAGATCAAAATACCAAAGCAATTTATCAATTCTATTTATTTTAATTAATTAATTTATTTATTTACTTTTGTTTTTGAATTTGTAAATAACAGATTCGATTTATATAGCTATAAGTTTCACTTATTATTGTTTATTAGTTGTATAAATTTTCTAAGAAGGTTATTTGATTTTGAAAACCATTTTGAATGATCACGAAATAATTATATTGTAATGTGCAGAGAATTTTTATCCAGTGGTCAGTAATAAGTTAGAAATTGTTTAATAATATAGATAAATTATATCACATTTGTAAACAAAAAAATCATATAAAGGTTTTTCAAGATCGATAAACTCTTTACTTCTAATACTTAGCGTATGTATTATATCTTATTACAAGTAAATCCAACTCATAGCTCTGGTGAGCTTATTCTAAAAGTATTTTATGTTTTTGTATTTTATAACCGGAATCGAACAGCCAGCTGAATTCTGAATTTACGACTATCCCTGTTCTACTCCTTAGTTATGTAATTTTAAGCACAGTCCAGAAGATAGGGGAACTTCGAGATCCATTATCGGAGCAAACTAACCTGCATGGAGAACTATAATAGAGCTAACCCGCTTTTCAGTTTCATGGATTGAGAGGAAAACCACAAAACCCTCCGACCATCTAACCCATGATCCTTTAAAACTGAGGATATTTTACATCAGCACTCAGGTTGGTGCGGGTCGGGAGCAGAGTTCATATTTCCCAGCCACTGCTGGGATTCAAACCTGGAGAAACTCATTGGGAGTCGAGTACGCTATCCCCTAAACCATAGTGGATCTGTCCAACTAATTAAAAAATAGGAGTGGTTATGCTTCGTATTAATTTTGCTAATGAGACAGAGTCAAAGGTAGTGACGTATCTATTCACAGAGCGGACGATCAAGGTTCGATTCTTACTGATAATCACTAACTTCCTCATTTTATTCTATTTGAAAATCTTGTTATAACTAGGAATAATCAATTTATAATATTGTTTTGTTTAATTATAATATTTTACCTGATATCAAAAATGCAATAATGATCCAATCTTTGAAATAAAAACAATGTGCATGGTAAAAGCATACACAAATAATGCTCAGAATATAATGAAAAGTGATGTAAAAATGAACTGTAACATTGAAAAAAAAAAATCTTAAGAACCAAAATTTTATGCAATGTAAAAGTTAGAATAACAAATCATTGAAGTTTAGTAGTTTGTACTAGTTTAGTTAAGAATACATATTTTTGACACATAAATTTTACACTTTCTATAAGAGAAAAAGTAAAAATGTAATAAACTTCAGTAAAGTAATCAAATGCTGTGTCATAGTTTACGTCAAAACAAACCGGAAAACTGAACAAATGTTACCAATTTTTTCTTGTCAAGAAAAGTCAATCAAACTATTTTAACATCGCTTCCATCCAAACCAAATAAATTGAACTTTTTTTTTTATGCTTTCTTACTTTGATGGCCATGAAGCTTCGACTTTAAACACGATGATATTTTTCCTTTAATGGTGAAAAAGTGCTACTTAAAACGTATGTATATGTAGAAGTAAAAAAAAAAAAAAACCCTTTCAGGAAAATTTTGAGTTTTCTTATTTTAGTGCATTATCGGGAAAAAAGCTGAATTTGCTTTTAAATTCGACAGGGTCGTCGTGGATGGTGGGTATATTTTCCAGTCTCTCTTCCTACAAAATGCATCTATCTTAAAAATGGCTTTTAAAAGTTTCGAATAAATAAAGAACTTTTCTTTCCTCAAAGGAATTCAATTTTTTTTTTCTTATCTGTGTTTTGATTTTAAAGGAAATAAACAAAGTACTTGGAGTTTATTTTTTAATGCAAATTAAGTAGCGAGGACAATATGAAAAACATTTCAATTTAATCGTTAAAGTTTGTTTTTAGGAATTATACAACTAAAGGCAGTTTCCCGAAGTCAAATAATGTTTTAGTTTTAAAAGCAGCTGCTTGTTTTAATTAATACTATTATTTTAGAACTAATTGAAGTAATAACTAAAAAGCTCAGAGATAGAAAGTACTAAAGGGGGATTTTTGTGAATTTAGAAACAACGGCTATAATAACAGCAAGGAACTAATTACTAATATTTTCCCCATATACACTACCTTATATAAAAAATAATTGTTATATTCTTACAGAAGATCCTATAGATTGTTTTTCAAACTCAAAGTGTAGAGCATTTTTACATTTTCAGTTGGAACTTTCTGTTACTAACCTCTCTATATACAAACGTGGCTGTATATAGAGAGACCTTAAAAACATGATGTTCATGACTGTATATACTGGTATTATCAGAGTGTATTTATCACTGTATATACTGGTTAGTATAACTGAACCTACTGTTTGTTGCAACTGTACCTACAGTTTAACATGTATATACCTAAAGTTTACTATGTATGCACCTACAGTTTAATATGTCTGCACCTACAGTTTAATATGCCCGTACCTACTGAGTATAGTATAACTAGCATAATTGAACCTATACTGTTCGGTATGACTGTATCAATAGTTTAATATGCATGTACCTACAGTTTAATTCGTATGTACCTAAAGTTTAATATGTCTGTACCTCCTAAGTATAGTATAACTGTCTAGTATGAACCTACTGCTTAGTAATACCTGATTTACAGCTTAATATGACTGTACTATTATTGTATTCCAGCTTAGTATGACTATACTATTGTATGGCTGCATCTAATGCATGATATGACTATGTCGTTTATGTCGTGTGATCGTATGTATGGTATGAATATTTCGTATGACTGTATAACTGTTTAATAAGGTTGTATCTACCGTTTCATATTACACTACCCACTGCTTAGCTTAGTATGATTGTATCTACTGTTGTAGGACTATCTAGTTCGGCATTGTGCTATCTAGTTCGGCTAGTTCGGCTATCTATGACTATCTAGTTCAGCTAGTTCGGCAAACAAAAGAAATGTTTTACACTTGGCTTTATCCATTACTTAGCATGAAGGTTTGGATTTTAATTATATTAAAAACAAATAGATTGATTTGTATTTTTTTGCCATTACAAGAAGGTATAAGATACATATATTTTTGCCTGACTAAGGATAACTTACTAGACGTGAATATATATCAAAGAACAAGAATATAAACTACGTTTTTAAAGAACACATAGTAATGCACCATTTATAAAAAAAATAATTAAGGACGACTAAGTTCATACAATTTTTTTCGAGGATGGCATATGTTTGAAATATAATTTTTAACGAATGGAAAAATAGTTGCTTCGATCCAATTTACTATCGTAAATGTAACAGCGTTGATCCAACAGATTGTCTTAATCATGTTATATTGAAAATTCATCATACCATTGTGAAATCCTCTGCATTTTCATCAGTAGTTTATCACAGAATAGTCCCTCAATACGAAATTGCCCCTTACTTTGGAACAGTCAATATGTAATTTAACAAGCTCACTAACGAATTTTAAATAAATACTACTAGATTATATGTTTTAGTTTAAAGTTTAAATGTCAAATATTCCATTAATAGCTGACGAATATTTCATGAGTGTAATTAGCATTTTCGTAGATTTATAAACCTGTGTTAGTTTAGGGAAATATTAAATAAATTTATCACTTTTTAATAGAAAAGTTAATGCATGAACAGCACGTCTGCTGCCAAATATTATTATGTATAATCCTTGTTATTAGTATAAGAATAAAGAAAGAAAATGAACTCGTAAATGATTGGATCAGTAAATGGGTGTTCATAATTGTATCTAGATATATAAAAATGAATGTCTGTATATGTGACTTTTATAGACTCTTAAATCATCCGACCGGAATGCGATGAAATTTGGCATACGGATAGTTCGAAGCAAGAGGAAGGTCACTGACGACTATAGAACATTCTACAAGGAACCATTCGAGTTGAATGAACGGAAAATGAAATGGAATTTTCTGATTAGCAAAACGTTTGCCATTGTTTTAAATTTAACTGTAAACAATTCAATTTTTCAAATATTTGACTGATAACATCATTGATATTTGCGAGCTTATTTGATCTAAAAAAACTTATTGGACATACTTTAATAATTAATTACTTTTTATTCGTTATGTCGGATAAACTTAATGAGCAATATTTACTTGGTAGTATTCATGGACTATGTCACCGAATAAGTATTCATAAAGTTATCTGATACCACGTGTTTGTTTTATTCATAGTAATACTTTTAAAATGTGCTTTTATAAATGCAAATAATTTAGATTAACGATAATTGAAATGGAAAAAAAAATCGTTTATGTATTCAAAAGTGATTCAGAGACATTGGGTCTTAGAAAGTGAAAATCCAATCATGAGATCTAAAGTTGTTCAGGATGGTCCTTTTTTGTGCATTGCATATTAATTTAAGTAGCATCCCGATTTCTCCTGTTGAATTTCATGTAGATTCGGCGCTATCTCTGAAGTGTAGTGATGTGGTTTTGTCTTAACTGCGCTGAGAAGAACTTATTTACGTGAGTTTTCATGTTGCCATGAAAAATCTCTTAAGGAAAAATCCTTGGAAGAAGGCGACAATTAAAAAGTAACTGAAGTTTAAGTGTTTTTGGAATTTATTTTGCTGATATGCAGTGAGTGTATCGAATATTAATTTCTTTTGTGTATTGTTTTCCATACTCATAGAACATAAAGGTATGTAACTTATTCATGTAAATAATGAATTCTGTTCACAGCTCGCATCGACCACACAGCCGACGGAAAAGTATCCACAGTGGTAGACTGATCATGGTTTAGAATCCCTTTGCCGTTTTGCTAACCTTAAGATATTTTCGTCGTAGATTTCCTCTGCTTGTATGGTTAGTTATGGTAAAATATGGGTTAGTTTATTCGAAGAATCTTCAATGAAGGCTAGTTTGCCTGAATGATTGATCATGGATTTTCTTTGCCTTCTGGATTTGGTTCAAAATTGCAAGCGGAGTTGATCTTTGCTAGTCGAAAACTCAATGGTGGATCAGTTGATCAATACGGGTTTAAAATAAAATAAAATATTCAATTATTCAACCAATATACACTATAATATCTACCATATCGAATTTATGTCTGTATTATACCGAAAATTCTCTAATTGAATACCTGTAAGATATGCTATAAACTTATGCTATAAACTTATGAGTTCCAGTATTTATTCCAAGGTACATATCTATACATTGTATTATTGATATACTTTCATTTATATAGTATTCATTAAACGCTAAAACTAACTCAGTTTTGCATGTATTGTTAAACATTTGAGTTAAAAGGGAAAAATGGATTTGTCAATAATTCATAATAGTTTCTAACCAGCTTAGATTATCACCTTTCAAGGCTAAACAATCTTAACTATAAGATTGACTTTCTTTTTCGATTACTGTATGTCAGAGGTTTTATACCTGGATTCCGTGGAACCACAAGGTTTGATGGAACTTGGACAGGTAGTTCGTACGTGATCGGTAGAATTGTTAAATTAAAGTCCTAAAAGTTTAGTAGAATCATACTTTTTATAAAAGAGCGAATTCTCAAATGCAATTTTCCTTTAAAAACAAGCAATTATTATATAAGTCAAGATATTTTACAAGAAAACAAATTTCAGCCAAGTCATAAAAAATAACCGAAACGAAGCTAATAACAAAGACTAAATGACAAAAAAAAAACTATCTAACAGGAACGTCTGACCCAATTCCGAACAAAAAGATTTAAAATCTGATAATTTAGCATAAATTTTTAAGGTATTGGTATATAATATGTATTTCTAGCAAATCACTTATAGATCGTTATCTTTATCATGTGAAAGTAATATATTACTGCAGCTAAAGAAGATTAATGTGGCAAAATGATGAAAGTTCGAGTAATACTAGAGTAGCATATAAACAACGCCGGGAACTATTAGTCTTGTTATCTCTAAAGATAAGACACTAATGGATTTCTGACTTCTCTGATTTGTCCTTGTCCGTAGCATGCTTATTTCTACTTCAACAAAAATCCATTACTTTCTTTATGAGAAATGTATATGAATTGATAGTTTTAAAAAATCTATCTTCGGATAGTCATATTTTATGATCAAGTTTCTTAATGAATTGAATAGATAATAGTATTAATTCTCTGCATAAAATGTTTTGTATAACACTGAATAGAACTTTCTTACTATATACGTTACAACTTGAGATATATTTAATGTATATTTGAGATATAATATACGTTACATCTTGAGATATAGTTAACAATAATTTCATGCATAATTTTTTCGCAATTTTCGTTAGTCTTTGATGCAGCATTTTTATGGTACTTTTTTCATTATTTTGTATTAATTTAGGTCAAAATAAGGGGAAAATATTATATTTTGCATTTTAATAATTTTTGGTTATGAAATAAAGCATGAAACACCGGCATATTTTTCTATGTCAAATGTAAAATCTCCCAAGCACGGCTCACTTTCAGACAATATATTTTTTTCAAATTCCCACTTATTTGCAATTGTTTATGTCTAAAATAAACAGTTATCCGTCATTAAAATTTCTGTAATTTACAACATAGGTTATTGATAAATTTTTGAATATGAATGAAAACAATTCAAACTGTTTTTTTTGGGGGGGAAGGGGGAGAGGTTTTATGTTTATTTACAATTGTAAAAAATATTAATTAAAAAAATATAAATTATTTTCTTGGTGAAAGAGGAAATGGATTCGCATGATTTCCCAAAAGATAAAATGGAGAAAGTTTAAATGCTTTTTTGTCTAGAGGGTCACATTAATGTAACAATATCAAAAATTTAGCAAAAAACTATTTATAAAGTAAATTTACCAGAAAAAAAATTAGATCATAGTCATAATAATAATGCTAATTTTTTATTCATGACCCGTTAAAATAGAAAAAATTGGAAAAAATAGGAAAAGAAGATAATCACTGTGAGCAGTAAAGATTAGAATGTCAAATAGAAAACTCCTTTAATGAATGATCACAATATTTAAAAAAAAAAAAAAATTGTTTTTGATACACTACATCAATATTTGTTTGATATACTTCTTTAGTTACATATGGTACCTATTTTTATGGAGGAGATAAATAATTTTTAGTTACTAATTAATAACTCACATAAAATAGTACTTTTTACTCTTTAGCAATTTTCGCTTTTTAATATATTTGACCAAAGTTTATAAAGAGCCCATGGCGATTTCTTATAACATAGCATACTTTCCTGAAAGATGAATAGCTTCTTTTAATGCTGCGAAGAAAGTTACCAACAAATATTTTCTTTACTGAAATTCTCTATTCTTAATGGAAACTTTTAACAAAAAAATAAGAGTTATCGAAAAAATCTTTTATTTTTATCGCTCTTTAAAATACCCTTGGGTCATTTCATTTAGACTTCAGTATCAACAAGCTTGTATTATGAAAAAGATAAAAAATCTATCTTTAGTTTAGGCGTATGCTGGAAATTAGAAAGCTCTTATCTTTTGTAAGAAAGAAAACTTTTGTAATAACATCTAGAGGAGTTGAAAATTTAAAGAATTTAACATTGATATCTTAAATCTAGTGTTGCCTTTATTTGATAATATCTTGCTGCTGGGAAATGTTCCACTCTCTATACAATTGAAGGAAAATAAATGTACACAAATTATAATATCATTAGAATTTTATAAAAAGTTATATTTAAAGTATGAAGAGAAAAAAAAAAGTTAAGCTTAAATGTCTTTCTAACTTTCCAAATTTTGACTATATTAAAATTTCATAAATATTGAACATTAAACATTAAATATTTAAAAATTTAAATTAAATTTTCAATTAGGTTATATTATAAAAATAATTATCTTTAGTTTAGCCGCGGACAGGGAATTAGATATTTGCTATCTTTTTTTAAGAAAGAAAGCTTTTGTAATTACACCCAGAGGATATTACTTTATTAAAATTTTCCTTCACTTTAAAAACTTACAAACATGCTGTAATGCAACATGTAAACATGTTGCGCTTAACATGTTTACATGTTAAGCGCTTGAAACATGTTTACATGTTTCAAGATCTTAAAAAAATAGGCATCCAATTTCAACACTTCCCAGATATGAATTAAAAGAAACGAAAATGATCTTAAATATAAAACGTGAAGTTACCAATGAAATATGGACAAATAAAGAAAAGAAGCAAAACTAAAAAATAAAAACGCAGTTGCCGAGATAGAAAGAAATATTAAAATCAAAACAAGAAAAACCACAGTGGTAGGTAGGTACTCCATTTGCGTCGCACAAGATCTGTACAATGGGCTATTGGCGACTGTCTAGGAAACATCCCTGAGGATGCTCCGAAGACATGCCATCCGAATTTTGACCCTCTGCTGAGGCGATAGCTGGCCGGTTCCGACCTGCGCGTGAAATCGAGCACTTTGCGGTAGAACAGTTTAACGATGACCGATAATGCGCGCCCACGGTCCCTACGCAGGCTGATCAAAGTGGTCATCTACGCACTTGCTGACCGCAGCTCTTGATGCTTGACTTCGGTGGCTTACAG
The DNA here is from genome assembly GCA_949128135.1 of Parasteatoda lunata. Lineage (NCBI taxonomy): Eukaryota > Metazoa > Arthropoda > Arachnida > Araneae > Theridiidae > Parasteatoda > Parasteatoda lunata. Next base: position 40,397,291 of record OX421971.1, read on the forward strand.
GGAACCATGTCTTTACGATCCGTCCACCACAGTGGCAGTGAGTAGCATATTAGGGGGAAAAGCATTTCCACGCGCCACGGGGCGGTGGCGAGGAACTAATTTCATTTACAAGGGAAGCAGCATTCATATGAATGAAACGAGATTCTTGGGCATAAAGATGAATGGCGACAATGAATTAATTAACTATGAGAGGAGTTGAAAATTTACAGAATTTCATATAAATATTTTATATCTAGTCTTCTAATAATATCATTATTTTTTTTTTTTTTCACAAGCATACATTGTCAGTTATATAACTCGAAGTTACACTGTAGAATCAATCCTACATTCACCATACGTAATTTATAAATTGACTAGCACTGAATAAAAGTACTAAAAAATTCACTTTAACTACTTGTCACATTTGTATTCTATATTTCTAAAACATAGATCCGTCGAATCACAAATTCTCAATTTTACAATGTACACTGAAGAGCCAAAAAAAAAAAAACTGGTATACCTGCCTAATATCGTGTAGGGCCCCCGCGAGCATGCAGGAGTGCCGCAACACGACGTGGCATGGATTTGATCAATGTGTGAAGTAGTGCTGGAGATAATTGACACCATGATTCCTGCGGGGCTGTCCATAAACCAGTGGGAGTAAGAGGGGTGGGGATATCTTCTGAACATCACGTTGCAAGGCATCCCACACGTCCAGAATTGCTACAGAGTGGATCCAAGAGCACTCTTCTGAATTTAGACACTTCCGCTGGCCACCAAAATACCCAGGCATGAACATTATTGAACATATTTGGTATGCCTTGCAACGTGGTGTTCAGAAGATATCCCCACCCCCTCTTACTCCCACTGGTTTATGAACAGCCCTGCAGGAATCATGGTGTCAATTATCTCCAGCACTACTTCACACATTGATCGGATCCATGCCACGTCGTGTTGCGGCACTTCTGCTTGCTCGAGGGGGCCCTACACGATGTTAGGCAGGTATACCAGTTTTTTTTTTTTTTTTTTTTTTTTTTTTTTTGGCTCTTCAGTGTAAGTTAGTTACATTAAAGTGTAATTTGTATAATAAAATTTACGCTGTATAATCATTCTTAAAAATTCATTCTAATCGTTTGTCAAATTTGTATCCTTAATTTTTAGGACATTTAGATCCTTCGAATCATACCTTATTTCTTAGTTTTTCTATGTAAGTTAAGGTTTAATTTGAATTATGAAACTTACATTGCATAATCAATATTAAAATGTAATATTAATTGTTTTTTAAAATTTAATCCCATTTTCTCATTTTACTTAAATTATTTCAATTTTTCATGATTTTCCAATTTTAATTTTAAGTTTGACAAATAAAATGGAATTCAAAATATGAAACCTACAGTTTATAACCAATATAAAAAATTCCCCTTTTTCGTTTGTATAATATTGTTCAAATTCGTCCTTCAAATCAAATTCGTTTATCGAATGTTTATAATCAAGTTTATTTTACTTAAAAGTTTTTACTCAAAAAGTTTACTGAAAAGTTTTTACACAAACTATGACAAAATTTTTTAACAATAACACTTTTTTATCAAATTTTTTAAAGAAATTTCTATAATTCAATAAAGTTCCCTGTGCAAATATTTTATGTGCACTTTTTTTCAAAAGCTTTTATTTAAACAGTGACATATTTGACATAGGAGACATTTTTAAAATATAAAACTTTTTTCAAATTTTTAAAAATATTTTTCAAGAAAATGAGTAAAATAACTGGGGTTACAAAAAGATTTGAGAAGCACACGTTTTACTCGTATGAATTTATATCGGATATTTTTGTTTAAATTCTTTCATTTTAATTTTTTTTACTAGAACGTTTTTTACTCAAACTGTAATAGAATGTTGTAACAAAAACATTTTTTTTTCTAACTTTTAAAAAAAAATTTCTTTTAAGAAATTTCTATAATTAAACACGAAACATTTGTTCAAACTTGTAAAATTATTTTTTTAAGGAAATTCGTAAAATTTGTCATTCAAGGAAATTCGTCGTCGAGTAACAAAAAGGCTTGACAGGAACACTTTTTACATTTTTCTGGTTTCAATTCTTTGATTTGATTTTTTTTTTACTGGGAAAAAATTCTACACAACTTATTACCAAACTTGGCATGGAAAAATGTTTAAAACACAATTTTTTTTTTTTTTTTCATAATTCAGTTTAAAGAATTTTGTAAATTGACTGAAGAAACAAAAAAAACTGATATTTTTTAAAATACTTTTTCAACCTTTACCGTACTTATAGTTTTTTTTAGTTAAAATGAAATGCTAAGTTGCCATCTTATCACGACAAACTATTATTCTCAATCTCTAAATTTTTATGGTGAGTTAATTACTTTATTCTCGTCAATAAACTCCCTCCAACGCAAAGGAAAACAATGCATTTCCGCATCACTGTCTTTCCCTTTGCGTGTTGTAATCAGTGAATTCTCGACCCCTCACCAATCACTTACACAGCTTTACGTGATTGGTCTAGGACTGCAATTTTTCAGTCACGCAACTCAAATTAGAGTTTCTCATAGGTCTTCAAAAGCTTTCTCATGCGGTCAAAGAGCGTAGCGGATAAACTGGCTGTATCCCAGTCAAATCAGCATGCCTGGCTTGATAATGAAATAACAGAATAAATATTGTTTCTCCTTTATTAATTAGTTACGTGATACCACTTTGCGTCACTCAGTGTGGGACATATTCGAAATTACTCAGTTTTCAGATAATTAGATAAACCCAAGTAAAACATTGCGCAATGTTTATAGGCAGTTAAGAATGCTTATATGTTAAATAGCATAACTGTGTTTGTAGAGATAGCAGGCATTGATGTTAAATTAAACTTGCCATTTTGTTTTAAAACGGATCTTGTCTTGATATTCCATAGTATTAATTTTAATATCGTTGCTGAAGTATTTATGAACGAAATTTGTCAGGGAATTTTCAAACTGGTGAAATTGAAGCGATGTTTTTGTTAGATTGTTAAAGAATCTTTGGCTAGTTGAGATATTTGTGGACAAAATTAATGGTTTTTATTGATAAAAGAGGTATCAAATTTATTATTGAAACTTTTATTATGCATATTAATCTAGTAACTGAAAGTATAAATTTGATAGTTTATTACTTTCAGAATTATGAATTTCGTGAACATGTTTTTGTTTAATTATAAACAACTGATTGGTTGATTTGATAGTTGTGGACAATATGGTTATTTTTTTTTTATAAAAATACATGAAATGTATTATTATAAATTTTACTATACATATTTATCTAGTAACAATCTTTCCTAGATAATTAAGTTTCCAGCTACTTTTTTGATGCGATCAAAACAATGTTTTTGGTAAATTGTTATTATATTAAAATTTTTACTATGCATATTAATCTAGTAACTGAAGTAGAATTTTGTGAAGTAGAATAATCTAGTAGAATTTTGATAGATTCCTACTTTCAGATCAATAAATTTCATGAATATTATTTTTGCTTGATTATCGATTGGTTAATTTGATATTTATGGACCAGATTAAATGCTTTTTTTTTTAAATGAAAACACATTAAATTTATTTTTACAGATTTTACAGATGTTAATATAGTAATGGAAGTGAAATCTTTCCTAGATAATTACGTTCACAGCTACGAATTTAATGAGTTAAAACCAATGTTCTTGTTTAAGTTTTACTGTGTTAAAATTTTCACTATGCATATTAATCCAGTAACTGAAGTTATAAATTTCAACACAAATTTATAACTCTGAATTTATTGAACTTAAAACAACGCCTTTGTTTAATTATTAACAAACTAATAGTTAATTATATATTAAAAGACCATATTATATTTTTGTTGAGAAAACCACATTAAACTTCCCTACAAAAAATGACCAATAGAAATCAATAAAAACATTTATTGATATCAATAGAATTCTATTGGTCTGTACTTGTTTCTATTGACATTTCAACTGATATCAGTAGTGTATAGGTATCAATAGATGTTGAACAGTAGGGTATTCTATTGGTCTGTACTTGTTCCTATTGACATTTCAACTGATATCAGTAGTGTATTGGTATCAATGGACATTGATCAATAGAATTTTATTGGTCTGTACTTGTTTCTATTGATATTTCAACTGATATCAGCAGTGTATTGGTATCATTAGATATTGATCAGTAGGTACTCTATTGGTTTATACTTGTCTGTATATCACACTTCAACTGATGTCTACTGTCATCAGTAGGGTACTTGTATCAATAGATGTTGATCAGTTAGGTTTTCTACTTGTTTTATCAATATATGAACTGATATCAACATATTTTTATTGACACCAGTAAAACTTAGCAATAAATATTGATCAATAGGTATTTTATTAGTCAATACCTGTTTTCATTAATACATCAACAGGTGCCTATGGAATTATTTTACATACATTTGTTTACAATCCATATTTTTCCAGAAATCTAACAGGCTTTGACCTTTTCAAATTAGCTAACTTTGTTTATAATTCTTCATTATTTTATAAATTTTTAGTGTTTTTTTCTTGATTATATACTAATTTCCGATAATTAATTTTTTAGATTTTTATAAGGATTCTTAACGTATATATTAAGGGCGGTGAAAACGTACACTATCTACGTGCATTAATTAAAAAATACATTTTTTAAATTATTAAAATCATTTTATAATTTTGGAAGAAAGGAAAGTTTATGAGAAATTTTTTTTACACATTTTAATAGCTTTAAAATCTGCTTTAAGTCATTTAAATTAAAGTAATTTTATAATAAAAGTAATTTAATAATAAAACTTATTTTTATTAGTATTTTATTTATTTACTTATTTATTTTTTAATTTGCAAAATTTATTTTAATCAAAGTCATGATGACAAAAAAATATTATTAATTTTGTATCACTTTAAATTTGATTATAAGTTGTTTTTAATTCTTATTTAATTATTATTATTATTGAATTTATACAAAACTAGAACTATGTTACTCCTAACCGAAACTAGTTAATCAATTCGCTAAATAAATTAATTAGTTTAGGTTTCAAACAACTTCGTAGCCAAAGAAATATGTTTACATAAATTAAAAATTCATATAATATCTCAAACTTTTTACCTTCAAACATGAACCTCTCCATCATAAATTTATAAATTTCAGTCCGTTTTTGAGATTTGTTTTAAATAAATTCAGATCATAAAACAAAATAAACTTTTTTGAATGAAATAAATAAATTTGTTTTGTAACAATATAGTTAATTCAATCCAATTGAATCTATAAAAGCAAAAACCAGCGATTAATTCAGAAACGAAAGGGGACACGCAAAAGACGTGAATTAGCCGTTCGTTAAATTCCTCTTAGCCGTTCGTTAAATCTATATCTAGCTACATACACTCCGAAGTTGGAGAATGTTCCTTTTCAACATTTTCCCCAGTTCATTCCGTTTCTCAGTCTGAAGTTGCAGCCAATCACATTGCTTCGACTTACGTTCATGTTGTTTACAATTGAGCCTCATGGAAAGAATGGCGCATACCAAGGCGAGAAATTTTTTAGTAAGTGTATTTTTCTCTTTATTTCTTACTTTTATTTACATCTTTGTTAGTTACAGAAATATTAAAACGTATGATTGAGTCATATTTATATTTTAAGCAATCTAGATATGTATATCATTCTTGAATTATTACTGCATGTGCATAGGGTTACGTTTCAGACTCCATTGCACGAGAAGAAAGTATTTTTAATGTTTTTTTACCTGGATTTCTTAATGAGACGTTAATAGAAATGCTTTGTTCATATGTTATTTACATAAATTCCAGTTAATATCACCGTTATTAACAAATTAATTATTTATTTGTTGTTTGTAATATTTTTAAACTTAGCATTATATTTGAAATGTTAATCGCAAATTCGTAATTGATTGGTACAGTAGTTGAAAAATAAGTATTCATAATTGTATTTCTTATATTTAATAATCTGAAAAATTCTTTAAATGTATAAATAAGTCTATATAGTTTGGATAATTGTTTATTCTTAATTATAAATAATTTTTTTAAAATCTTTTATTTGTTTACAGTCTGTGCGTCTCAATAGCAAATCTGTAAAATATCATTATTGTTTGAAATTTTACATCATAATTGAACTGTAATACCATAATTTTTAAATATTTTCTGCAACCTTTTAGTATCATCCTACAGCTTAATACTTTTTAATTTTTATCACTATGCATGTTATTCTCATTTTGGAAGAAAATATGCTTTAATTTAATCTTATTAAAATAGTATCAAATTTCTATGGTATTATGTTTCAAGATCTTAATAATAAGATTAAATATTGAGTCTAATTTCCAGTATGCGTTGTCTGTAGGCAATGGATTTTTTTTAAATGTATGATTGAACAGTTCCCTGAATATTCGTAATATTATTTGTATACATACATATTTTGATTTTTGAAAGAATTACATATAATTAGAATTGTATGAAATCTATTCTTTGTGCATTCTGGGTCTTTGTCTAATTTATTTATACATCTGTAACAGCTAGTTTGTGAGTTTTTATAATGCATAAAAGTTAATTGAAAATTGGAGTAAATGTATTACTATATTGATTTAAATAGTATTATTATTAAAAAAAATAAGCATAATGCTTTATCAATATTCATCAAGTCATATAATCTGAAAAATCTATGCATGCTATTTGTGTAAGGGTAAAATTTATCATAATCATATGAAAAATTTAACAGAATTAAGCTTTCAGTTAATATTACTTTAATTAACTGACATTTACCATATTTTTAATTGTCTATTTATTTATTAATATAATATAAGAAAAGTTTAATCCTTGTATAAATTCTTTACTATTTTTATTTGTTTAATAATTCTTGCTTCAAATTAATAGTTAGGAAAAAGTATACAAATGCCAAAGGTGTCTAATGGAATTAACACTGCATACTAAAATATTAACTCAATTAAATTAACACTGTAACCTCAAATTTAGCATAAAAAGATAAAGCATAATATTAAAAAATAGAGCATATAATGTTAAAAATGAGATTTTTAGAAATTGTTGTTTAGTGTACACTTTCTGCTTATTCAATTTTTTTTTTATATTAGGAGCTCTAAATAGAGGCATTGTTACTGGCTGTTATTTGGAGAAGCTTTGAAGATAATTCTACAAAGAGGTTTACATTTAAGAGAAATCTGAGGGATCCGGAGCAACTACAATTCCACCAACTATATGGTTGGATGACATCGAAAAGACTTTAAAATAGACTGTCGGAGAGTGCGTGGTTAGCACAGTTAAGGTCTGCAAGCAGTTGTGGTGTTCATGAAAAATAAAAATGCATCAAATCAAGGATGATATAATGTTAAACTATATGAATCTAGCAATCATTTGAAAAATATATTTTTGAATTCACACACAAGTATACTAAAAATGCTTGTCAGTTACTTCACGTTAGAAGAACTTCTAAAATATGACAAAATTAATATTTCATTTGATTATAAATAGATGGACATTTTTTAGGCTATCATGGTAATATTTACATAAATTTAGTAATTGTAATTCTTCTATCTTATAAGACAAAGTTTAAATTATGTCATATCCAATGTTTAAAGGTTTTAATATTTTGTTGTTGTGTGTTTTTATTTGGTATATATATTGATTATCTCTTTAAGTTCACACCAATTGTGAGAAAAAAAACTTTGAAGATTTAGGCCTATTTTATGCTTTACAAACTTGTGTCGCTATATAAATAATTCGATCTTAAGATTTGATTTTTGAAGGCGATAACTTTTTTTCCTGATTTATTTTTCAGATATTATGTGATATAGAAGATGTGAGTATAACAAATGGAGCTTTTTAAGTAATAGAATCTTAAGAAAAAAGTAAATAGAATGACATAGTGGAATAATTCAAAACTTTTGTATATATTAGTTAATAACTAGAGTTATTTGAGCTTTTATTTGCAGCTATTATTACTACTCAACCCACTATTATGTTTTAATAATTAAAGTTAACTCTAATTTAAAGGCCAAATATATCTAAAATTAAAATGGCTTATATTTAAATTAATAATAGCAAGAAGGTACATTGGCCACAATGTAATATAACTGTTTATTTATATTTTCATTATTTATTTTTTGAAATAACTAACTATTGTTTTCCTTTAGTACTATAAGGAGTAAAACCTTAATATTTTACTAAATCTGATTCCAAAGTAAATTAACAGTGTCAAATATGAATGAATTCAAACATTATTATTGGAGGCATATCAAAAATTTGTATATGTGTAATTTGAATTCTATTTTATCTTATCAATTATTTAAATAGAAATCAAAGTTAATTTATTCAAATCATAATTTTATAAGATTGTTTAAATTTATATATGTATGCACTTCACATTGTCTCCTTAGTTTACATGTGAATTTGCATTTACCAAACCTTTCTTGGGTTTATTTAACGAAATTTATTATGTCGCTTCAAAAGATATGAAAAAAAATAATTAGAAATTAAAATTTGACTTGTTTATTTTAGTCAGGTTTTTGGTTATCTATAAAATAATATTTCTAATTCCCATTCAATTTTCATAAAATCTGAAAGATTCATTTGCACTTTTATAATGTTGCTGCAAATCATTTTTTGTGTAGTATTGTAGATTCAAATATTATTGACAGATATTTCTAATAATATTTTAATTTATAGTTTAAAAAAATTAATTAATTATAAAGAAAAAAAACAGGTTATTTGTTTTTATAACCCTAATGCAGACTCTATAGCATTTGATAAAGTGTGAATTGATGTCAGTATTTAATATCTCTGTATAAACCGGGTGACTTTACTTGTTTACTCAATTGTATCAATGTTTTATTTTCCCAATCAGAGCTGCTCACTAACGTTCCTGTATCAACACTGGGCACGGTATACTAGTACCAGTAGGTATACTGATTCTAGAATAATACCAGCTAATGAAACAACAGTTTAGGTCAGTGATTCTCAACCTTTTTTTTTTTGTTGCGGCACACTTTCAACGATTTTAAAATTTGAAGGCACACAATGAAAGAAATTAGTTCAAAAGTTGTTTACTTACCTGTAATACACTGTGTTAAATAGTTTGTGATAATAATTTTAAATGCGAAATAAAATAATATGTACTACAAAAGCACGTTTATTAAGGGATTAATTATTTCTTTCGATTAATTTTTTATTAGTTAGTGACAGTTATTTAAATTATTATTTTTTTTTTGCTAGTTATTAATTGCTAGCTTGTTTTCTATAGTTATTAACTGTTATTTATTTTTGATTTATTGTTAACTAGTTTTTTTTGCTAATTATTAATTGTTAGCTTTTTTTTTTGTTTGTTATCCATTGTTAATTTGTTTTTTTATATATTTGTGTTTTTAGTTATTCTTTGTTAATTTGTTTATTAATTGCATAGCTTACTTTAATGATTAGCTTTTATTTCTGTTTGAAAGTTAATATTTAACTTGCTTTCCTTTGTGGTTAATAATTTTAATAGTCATTAAATTTCCTACTTATTTCAAAATTTTTTTAAATTGTGTGTCAAAGACAATTTAAACACTTCCATGCTATTTTAAGATTGTCAGAGACAAGACAATCGCCGACGAAGATGGTCACACAGTTAAAGTGTGGAATAATTATAAAAAGTATATATAATATTATATATATAAATACACTTTTCTTTAATTTAAACTTTACCCATAATAAAAAAAGCGTTATAATTTTTATTGTATCATTTCTAATATTTGGCGCACACAAAAGTGTCGCGGCACAGTGGTTGAGAATCACTGGTTTAGGTATTATACTAGAGCCAGTATCCTGCTAACTTGTGAAACATCTGTTCTGGTGTGATATCCAATTTTGTATCATGCCAGAGCCAATATGATACCGGCTGATGAAACACCAGCATCGGCAAATTTGATATCGGCTTTTGAATTGCCTGTTATGATTCTGAGTCCAGTATTATACTGGAATCAACTTGATACCTGATTATAAAACACCGGAATCAATTTAATTCCGGATTACAAAACACTGTTTCCGTTATGATACTGAATCCAGTATAACTGGTGTTTCATGAGCCGTTTTTTTTTTTAAATATATATATATACCAAACATTTTTTACAATAGGGTACCCTCTTGAATTCACAGTTTAAGTTTCTTATTACAGTTTTTCTTTTTTATGAAACAATAAATTATAATTTTATAAGAATTTTTATTTTAAAATTAAATTAGAGATATAAAAGGAAATTAAAGTTAACTTTAATTTAAAACTAGCATAGTGTATGTATAAAGAAGTATGTGATTTAGAATATAATTCGTTATTCCTTTCACTTAAGCAGTGTTTAACTTTAAATATTCAAAAAAAATTTAAAGTCTTTAAATAAGTATTTTTTTATATACTGTCCTGTTATATTTTATTAATTAATAGGAAATTTTCCACTGGTTGCAGCTAGTAAGAGATTTACTATGCCATGTTATATACAAAGCAGATGACCAATTCAGCTAAAACTTGCATATAAAAAAATTATAAACAATGTTGCATTTTCCTGTTTAAACTTATCTAATATGCTTACATTAATATTGTTTTCCCTAACTTAGACCAGTCTATGTTACTGATACAGACCAGTCCATTCTTCTGATGTCACTGACTCATTTCCTTGTACAGGCCAGTACATTTGACTGATATCAATGTTCCATTTCCCCGTACAGACCAGTCCACTCTACTGATATCAATGTTCCATTTCCCCGTAGAGACCAGTCCATTCTACTGATATCAGTGTTCCATTTCCCCATACAGACCAGTCCCTTCTACTGATATCAGTGTTCTATTTCCCCGTACAGACCAGTCCATTCTACTGATATCAGTGTTCCATTTCCCCGTACAGACCAGTCCATTCTACTGATATCAGTGTTCCATTTCCCCGTACAGATCAGTCCATTCTACTGATATCAGTCCATTCTACTGATTTAGACCAATACAGTGTATTGACTTACTCTACTGATATCAATATATCGTGACCAGTCCATTCTACTGATCTACTCTACTGATATCAGTGTTCCATTTCCCCATACAGATCAGTCCATTCTACTGATATCAGTCCATTCTACTGATTTAGACCAATACAGTGTATTGACTTACTCTACTGATATCAATATATCGTGACCAGTCCATTGTACTGATCTACTCTACTGATATCAGTGTTCCATTTCCCCGTACAGATCAATACATTTTTTTTTATTGATTTCTATTGGTCATTTTTTGCAGGGTTATTATTACAAATTTGCTATACATGTTAATCTACACTACTGGCTATTAAAATTGCTACATCAGGAAGGCGACACTCCACAAACGTGAAATTCGTTGGACGGAAAAAGCATTTTGCGGTATGTAAATTATTAGCTTAGAGCATTCATGCAAAGCTGATGGCGGTAGCGACACCTACAATGTGTATAAAAATAAGAGATCTGACAGTAAGTTTCTCATACAGAAATTGAATTTGAGCGTTGTTCTTGGGTAAAAAAGTTTTTCTTATGCCTCGAGTAAGAAGTTGATCAAGGTCGAATTGTGTCCTACCAGGATTGCGGTTTATCATACCAAAATATTGCTGCTCGCGTTGGTCGAGATCCCATGACTGTTAGCAGAATATGGAATCGATCGATTCATGACAGTTATATGGAACGCCGTGCAGGATCTCAGCGGTCCCCTATCACTAACAACCGAAAAGACAGACATGTTATCCACATGGCCTTAAGGGATCGTACAGCTACGTCACGAACCCTGAGTCAAATGGGGTCATTTACAAGACAACAAGTGAAGTACTTTGTACAACTAAAAATTCTTTTCACAACAATTTAAAAATATTTAATTTATTTTCTTCGTATATACAGGGAAACAGCCGGCAAAGAATTCTGCTAAACAACATTACAAGTTAAAAGAAACATTTTTCAAAGAAAAAAAACGAATTCTAAAAGAAACAAAATAAACAACTTTTAAGAATAAAAAATGCTGTTGCCAGTCATAAAAATTTTAGAAAGTTAACTTATCAAAATAAATCAAAAGGGCAACTAGATCATACAAGAGGAGCTAGATCAAACAGTGCAACTAGATCAAAAATTATGATGCCTGAACGCTTGACGTAACACTCCCACCTTTTGATTAACTATAACATCAAAATATTAATCAAAACAATCAGTCAAGCTTACTATATGCACTACTAACAAATTAGAGTTATGAAAATTAAAGTTACAAGAGTTCTGAAGGAGACTATTCAGTCAAAAAATCTAGTCGGAATCTTTACAGTTCTGCCACTCCTTGTTAAGACTCTTCGAGTTGAGGAATCAGTAACTGAAACGTTTCCTTCAGGAGATTCCGCTATATCATTTGTTTCAGCAGCCTCCACCGGACAAGATATCTCAAGAGGAAAAATTCTTTGAACGGGTCGAACCATCTCTCCGGTAGTGGTTTTAATGCGAGCTACTCTTATGTGCCCATCTTTTCCTACGTAGGTTTCTGTTATTCTTCCCATTGGCCAGATGACCTTTTTACCTTCGGTTTCAATTAGGACGATATCTCCCACAGCTATTCGTTGATTGCCTTTAATTTTGGACGAGCGCATTACTAATTTTCCGAGGTATTCGACCCTAAATCGCTTTCTTAAAGCTTCCCTTAGATTTTGTTGATAACGAAATCTTCTCTTTAGGTTTACTCTGTCTATATTATCCAGGTCTGGAACACCCATCTCTGTTAACTCACCTAAGAACAACGCAGGTGTTAATGGAATCAGGTCATTGGAGTCTTCGGAAACATACGTTAGTGGTCTTGAGTTCACAGTACTTTCACAATCGATAAGAACACTTTGCAGTTCTTCGTAATTCAATGAAGATCTACCTAAAACTTTTCTCAAAAGGGTCTTGATCAGCTTCACCATGATTTCCCAAAAACCTCCCCACCATGGAGCAGCAGGAGGACTGAAGTACCACTGAATTCGATTTATCGAAGATTGTATCTCGATAGCGTTCCAATCTATAGATTTGAATAAGTTGTCGGCTCCCACGAAGTTTGTTCCATTGTCACTATAGATGACCTTTGGTCTTCCCCTTCGGGCTATGAATCTTCGAAGAGCCAAGAAAAAACCATGTGTGGAAAGTGACTGTATCAGTTCTAGATGGATGGCGCGGTACACAGCACATGTGAAGAGGACTACCCACGCTTTCGATTGGTCATTAAGAATTAGGGGGCCACATAGGTCGATTCCACTGATTTCAAAAGGAGACGCATCTCTGACTCTATTTTCTGGTAAGACCACAGGAACAGTTTGGATTGGTCTGGCTTCGTGTCTCTTGCATCTTATACATCGGTTCAGTACCTTTCTAATTGCTTTTTTGCTCTTGATTATCCAAAACCTTTCTCTTAGTTTAGACATCAATACATTTAAACCAGCATGGCACATTTTCAGATGCAAATCCAAAATTATGCAGTCAACAAGGTCATGTTTGCTAGGTAGTAGAATAGGAGCTATAAAATCAGCGTCGTCTTTCCTTTCTGTCAACTTGGTTTTGACGCGTAGTAGGCCTCCCTCATCTTTAAACACAGATATTGTTTTGAGCCTGTTAATGTCTCCTGGGGCAAAAACCATTTGCTGAACTAGTTTTGCTAACCTTGTCTCAGCTATCAGCAATTCAGACACTTTCAGTTCCCCAATTTTTCTCTCTTCTTTCTTGATCTGTGAATTTTTTGTGAACCTCAGCATCCACGCTATCATTCGTAGAATCTTTGAATATTTAGAAAAGTAAGAGAAAATCCATGAAAGATCTACATTAATGTCGCAAGTTGCTACTGTTAAATATTGCCGTTGGTCAGATATTATTTCTTCTCTGTCGAAGTTAGGATTCAATTGAGACCCGTCTTCTATTGTCAATTGGTTGCAAGTGGTCAGAAAACCACCAGACTTTGACCGTTCTTTTACAACTTCCTCGTCATTGTGGACATCAATCTCTGTGGTACTATTCCAAGTTGAGATAGGTTCTTTCAACCAGGCTGGACCCTCCCACCATTTCATAGCTTCCAATGTTTTAGAAGAACATCCTCTGGAAGGAAGGTCTGCCGGGTTCAATTTTCCTGCAACATGGCGCCAGGAGGAGAAGTCGCTCAATTTTCTTATTTCATCTGAACGATTCCTAACAAAAACTGACCAATTTTCTGCTTTGGTTATCCAAGCGAGAACTGTTGTGGAATCGCTCCAAAAATATTGTTTGATGTTCTTCCAGTCGAGAGCTTGTACAACTGATTGTGAGAGTCTAGCTCCCACCAAGGCAGCAGTTAACTCTAGCCTTGGTATGGTCCCTCCTTTGAGTGACGTAATACGAGACTTCGCTGACACAAAACTGATTTTAACGCCATCTTTTTCTTCAATCCTTAAGAAAACCACAGCTGCATAAGCCTCTTTACTGGCATCGCAAAATGTATGTAAGGAACAGTTCTCTAGGTTTTCCGAATTAACTTGAATCCACCTGGGTATCTCAATTTCTTCCAATATTTTCAATTCTGCATACCACTGAAGAAACTCTTTTTTCAGATCTTCTCTAATCTCTTCATCCCAAGCAACACCCATCACCCATGCCTTTTGTAGTATTAACTTTGGGCACAGCATGACTGGAGTGGTAAATCCAATAGGATCGAAAATGCGGTGAGCGATAGACAGAATAGATCGTTTAGTGACTTTTTCCATATTGATTTCTTTTAACCAACTCATATTTACCTTGAGGGTGTCTTCCACTTTATTCCACTTCAAACCTAATACAGTTGATTCTGTGGGCAAGTCTTGGCAATATGAGTTTTCCCAACTTCTCAACTCGAAACTCCCTTTTTTCATCAATTCAATAGATTTTTGCTTAAATTCTTCCATTTCAAGTGGAGTATCTACACTGGTTAAAGAATTGTCGACATAGAAACTCTGCAAGAGCCTTTTCTTGAAATCTTCATCGTTATCTTGGTCATTTTGAATATGATACCTGATGACAGATGCCAAAAGAAAAGGACTACTCGTTACTCCGAAGACAACTCTTGCATGTCGAAATATTTTACACTTTTTGTCCTCCTCATTTTGCCACCATAAGAACCTTAAAAAGTCCCTATCTTCTTTAGCGACACTTAATTGTAAAAACGCTCTTCTCACATCTGAAGAAATACCAATACTTCTTTCTCTAAAACGCAATAAGACATCCGGAATAAGTTCGATTAAGTTAGGGCCGCTGTGTAAACAGTCGTTAAGGGAAGGGTGTCCTTTCATACGGGCAGACGCATCGAATACCGGCCTTATTGGGGTGGTACTGCTTTCTTTTATTACAGCTCTATGTGGCAAGTAATTTCCTGGTAAGTCTGTTTCATTAGAGGGTACTTCTTCGATGATTTTTTCGTCAAGCCAGCTTTTGAAGACCTTTTCATAAACATCATAAATATTTTTTGATTTCAATTGAACTGTGGTCCGCTCTAATCTCCTCTTTGCCAAGTTAAAGTTATTGGGTAAGAAAATATCGTTTTCCTGCCATGGTAAACGGACTTCGTACCTTCCTTGATCATTGACCTTTACCGTCTTAAGAAAATGTTCCTGTGCTTCAAAATCTTTTTCCCTTTTCAATTTCTTCTCGATGGGATCTTTGATTCCTATTAAATCTAATCTCCATAGATCGGCCATCTCAGATTCTTTAACGAAAAGTGATATCACCGACATGGCGATACTTTCGGTACCAGGCTTATGATGAGGTACTTTTCCCATTAAGGTCCATCCAAGATTTGTTTCGGTTGCAACCATGCCATTTGACAAAAACTTTTGCTGTCCAGTCATTAACTTGCCTATCATGTCTGCTCCTATGAGTATTTGTACTTGTTCATAAGTTTGGCTAACATCATTTAAACAAATTTTTAAACTCTTAAGTTCCTTCAGCCATGGACCTCTGTTTACAGGTAATATCTTCTCGCAAATAACATCTTGGCCCAATACCTCCAAATTGCAAGAGAATTTTCCTTTCAGCGATGTAACTCTTATTTCATATTTCTTGTGTTTTCTAACATCAGTAGTTACACCTCCAAAAAGGGAATGAGCCACATTCATTTCTTCTAAAGGAGTATACATCATCTTCTGGGCAACAGTATTAAGGATGTAGGATCTCTGCGATGCTGTATCAATTAGCAGACGAACGTTCATTTCTTTACCATTGGCGACAAGTTTGGCAACCAAAGTTTGCAGGAAAACTTCTGGCGTCTGATTTAAATTCGCCATATTAAGTTCATTTACAGATGTTTCCGTCTGCGTCTTTTCTCCCTCTTTCGAAGCTGATTTTCTCATTTGTTCTAGGTTTTCACACATGAGTGTCACATGTTTTCGACCACAAACCAGGCATTTTACAAAATTCCTGCAGTACTTAGCTACGTGACCGGGAGCCAAACAAGCAAAACACCCTTTTTTACTTCTTACAATTCCCTGCCTTTCAACTAAAGGCTTTTTCTGGGCGGAAAAACATTCGAAACTATTATGTTTGCCTTCACAAAATAAGCAACCTCTTCTTTGTTCATTTACGTAAGAAGCTGCGTGTAAAACAGCGGCTGTTGATGGTGCTCGAGATTTATTCTTTTCATATTCAACTTTTTTCTTCTTAGCTACCTTGTTATCTTCAACTTTGAGCAGGCCAAACCCATCCATAGCTAAATTAATTCGGGCTTCACCCTCCACTTCTGCCTTTAAAAACACCATCAGTTTGTTTAGCCTTTCTTTGGCTTCTAATTTTGGAGTTAAAGAATTACTCCGATGGTAGGCCTTCAAAAATTCTTCCGGAAAACAGGATTCTACCATCGGGTAGAGAATCGATGCACACTTGTCTGTAGTAACCCCGAGAGTGTCTAATGCTCTTAAATATGTTTCCAGCTTATCATATAAGGAGGTAAGTGGAAAAGATCTATTCACCTGAACATTAATAATTAATTTGAGGAGTTCCCTTACGTATATCTCCACCAAAAGATCCTCGTTTCCAAATCTCGATTTCAGACTATCGATGGCTTTAGTATAATTTGCCCCGGTTGGCGGGAAACTTTCTACAATCTCTCTTGCTCTGGAACCCATCACAGTAGCTTGTATCAGATACTGAAATTTATCTTCAAGGGCAATATCCGCATCCTTATCTATGTGCTGAAATTGGCTCCAAAACGGAAGCCATTCCTTGACATCGTCGCCAAACTGCCTAAATTCCAGCTTTGGCAACGTAAACTTTCGCCTAGCATTAACAGCTTCGGCATTAATTGAACTTGAATTGGCGGCATTTTGAATTGTCGATTCTCGATTTTGCGCCTGTAATCTGGCCATTTCCAATTCATGAGCCATTCGGGCTTTTTCCAATTCTATGGCTTCTTTTTCTTTTTCTTGAAGTATAGCCATTCGGGTCTTTTCCAATTCCATGGCTTCTTTTTCTTGAAGTATAGCCATTTCTTCTTGTTTCTTTCTCTCTTTAACAGTATCTTCAAATACCTGTTTTACGAATTCTGGATCCTTTTTATATTCATCGCTAGCCAAAATCAAGTCTTTTAATTTTGCTAAAGTAGATCCAACCGGTACTGTCTCTCCAATTTCTTCTAGAACCACTAACAAATCTGCTTTCTTAAATCCGCTTTTGAAGAAGCTTGCCATTTCTTTTTTATCTGCTGTGGTCCCTGTTCGGGCGCCAAATGAAGTACTTTGTACAACTAAAAATTCTTTTCACAACAATTTAAAAATATTTAATTTATTTTCTTCGTATATACAGGGAAACAGCCGGCAAAGAATTCTGCTAAACAACATTACAAGTTAAAAGAAACATTTTTCAAAGAAAAAAAACGAATTCTAAAAGAAACAAAATAAACAACTTTTAAGAATAAAAAATGCTGTTGCCAGTCATAAAAATTTTAGAAAGTTAACTTATCAAAATAAATCAAAAGGGCAACTAGATCATACAAGAGGAGCTAGATCAAACAGTGCAACTAGATCAAAAATTATGATGCCTGAACGCTTGACGTAACAACAAGTGTCTGCACGAACAGTTCGACGACATTTGCAGCAGCATGGACTGTCAGCACGGCGACCATATCTTCGACTACCCTTGACGCTGCATCACAGACAGGAGTGCCTCCAATGGTGTGATCAGCGACGAACCTGGACGCAGAAATAGCATGACGTCGTCTTTTCAGACGAATCCAGTTTCTGTATACAGCTTCATGATGGCCGCGTCCATGTTTGGAGTGGCTGTATTGTGGAGAACACCCATTGGCAGCTTGCATTCGCCATCGGTGTACTGATCCATCACCTGGAGTAATCGTATGGAGTGTCATTGCATATACACGTCTCGATCACATCTTGCTCGCACTTTGAACAACAGTCATTACATTTCTGATGTATTAGAGCCAGTTGCACTACCTTATCCTAGAGGCCTCCATAACGCTACGTTTCAGCAGTACAATGAACGATCGCGTGTTGTCTGCACTGTTCTTAAATTCCTTGGCACATAACATATTCGCCTGTTGCCCTGGCCAGCAGGTTCTCCTTATCTTTCTCCAATTGAAAACGTCTTGTCAATGGTTGCCAAACGACTGGCATGTCATCACTCATCAGTCACTACGGTCGATGAATTGTGGCATAATGTTAAAGTTTCATGGAATGCTGTACCCGACCATGCTATCCAATCTCTGTTCGACTCGATAGCCAAGAGAATAACTGCAATTATTGCTAGAAGGGGAGGCTGCTCTGAGTACTGATTCCTCAGGATTTTTACATCCAAATATCCTGAAATGTGAATCACTTATTTTTCCATAATGTATGCGCCCAATAAATAACATTCTGTTATTTGCATTCCTTCCTGGCGTAGCAATTTTAATGGCCATTAGTGTAGTAATGGAAAGTGCAATTTTTACTAGATAATTAAGTTCCCAACAATGAATTTGATGAGAACAAAACAAAGTTTTTTTTTTTTTTTAAATGTTAGAGAACCATAGATCAACTTAAGTTTTCGAGGAAAATAATAATTGTTTTTACTATAAAAAAACACATTGAATTTATAATTAAAATTTTTAGTATGCATGTTAATCTTCTAAAAGTATAAATTTTGATAGATAATTACATCCGTGACTATTAATTTAATGAAATTAAAGTATTGTTATTTTGTTGCATTTTTAATGAGCCACTGGTAAATTGAAATATTTGTGGACAGTACTAATTGTTTTTATTAATAGAAAAGTACACTAAATTTACTTTTACCACACATATTATTCTAGAATCTGAAAGTATAAATTTCGCAAGATAATTACTTTTTCAACTATAAATTTAAAAGCTTAAACTGAATTCACGACAAAAAAATTTTAACGCATTTGAGATTATTTTTTTAAAAAAAAGTTCAATTAATTCTCGTTCAAATGGTGAAAAAAATAAGGTTTTCTCAATTAACACGCGAGATAAGATTTAGCTACACTTTTTTTTATGTGGAAATTTTTAAGGTTTTTTTTCACCTTGATTATTTTTTATGTATATTTATTTTCTTTTATTTTTAAATGATACACCTCAACAGCTTTAAAGATGACTGATTTAAATTTTTTGAATATGTTTTAATTATTTTACTCAGTTATTGTCTTTAGATAACTGAGTCTAAACATGTCCAGATTTTGCTTTTAAAAATTAAAAATATGTTTTCTTAATATGTTCTTATAATTATTTTGAATTCCTTTATAATTATTTTGAATGCTTAATTCCTTTAATTTTAATAATCTTGAACTTTCTAAAAAATAAATGCATTTAAAAAAAGATATTAAATTAATTTTTTTTTTCCTTTTAGATAAAAAATTTAAAATATTCTATTGTTATCGGAAGGTGTGGGGAGGGGGTCACTGGAATGATTACTTCAAATATTTATAACTTAATCTTTATTACGCTTTATCATTAATTCTAATTAAAGCCATGCAATTTTCAAATCGTTGTCAATTCAATATGCTGGCAGAAATGGCCATAAACATGATTTAAGCTAATAATGGTTAACTTAAAATATTTCTTAACAACATGTAATGTGCAATTTGTCGAATAAATTGTAATAAATAATTAATTTTAAGATTTTCTTCATCTTGATTATTTTTTATGCATATTTATTTACTTTTATTTTTAAATGATACACCTCAGCAGCTTTATTTATGACTGATTTAAAAAGTTTCATATATGTTTCTATTATTTTACTCAGTTATTGCCTTTAGGTCTAATCATGTCTCGATTTTGCTTTTAAAAAATAAAACTATGCTTTCTTAATTTTATAATTAGTTTGAATAATTTTACACCCATGTCAAAAATTCCTGAACACAAATTAAATTAAGGATATTTGCGAAAATATAATATAAAATGTTAATATTAAAGCATTTAATATTCATTCCTTCACTACTTAAAAACATCAATGTTTTAAACTAAATTAATTTTTAATTCCTCTAATTTTAATAATCCTGAAAATAAATGCATTTAAAAAAATTATATTAAAAATTATTTACTTTTCCCTTTTAGATTAAAAATTTAAATTATACTATTGTTATCGGAAGAGGGGTCACTGGAATAATTACTTTAAATATTTATAATTTAATCTTTATTAAGCTTTATCAAGAATTCTAATTAAAACCACGCAATTTTCAAATCATTGTAAATTCAATATGCTGACAGAAATTATCTTAAACATGATTTAAACTAATAATGATTAAATGATTAACTTAAAATATTTGTTAACAACATGTAATGTGCAATTTATCTAATAAATTATAATAAATAATTAATGATCTATGAAATATATTCAATGAATTGATCAGATTTATCCAAGTAACCTTTGAAATGCTGACGATATAACTAAAGAACTAAAAATTGAAAACTCCCAATAGTTCAATTTTCAATTTAAGAGCTAATTAGTTCTTTAATTTTATTATTAGGCTATGTTTAACATAGTATCGTGTATATACGCGATCTTTAATTATATATATATATATATATATATATATATATATATATATATATATCAAAGAGCCATTACATTATGATCACCCTGCTAATAACATGTAAGACCACCTTTAGCCCTCGAAACTGCTAGCACCCACCGTGGCATTGATTCCACAACGTGCTGATAAATAGTCTGAGGTATGTGGTACCAAGCGGTCACCAACTGGTCTTACAATTCCCTCACATTGCGAGGGGGAAGCTTGGCAGCACGAATTTGGTTTTCCGAGTAGTACCACAAATGCTCTATTGGATTAAAGTCAGGTGAATTTGAGACCAAGACATGACTTGAAAGTCACTGGAAAGCTCCTCGAACCAATCCATAACGATTCGACATGTTGCATTATCCTGTTGGTAAACACCATCCCCCGCAGGAAAAACTGTTGCCATGAATGGATGAACCCTGGTCAAGTAGCTTACAGACATCAGGGATTGTTCTATAAGGATTATGGGTCCTAATGTGCCCCATGAAAACCTGGACGAGCCTATTGTTACAGATGGAGGATGGTCATAATGTAATGGCTCTTCGGTGTATATATATATATTACAGAACAAAAATAAAGAAATACTCTATACCGAAATATTTAGAATATTTAAGTTTTTTTTTTTTTTTTTTTTTTTTTTTTTGCTACAAAGTTTAAAAAAAAACATTTTGAGTACTGAATCTCGAAGCAACGGTTTAATTTAAAACTATATATACTTCCTTGAGGAAAAGAATTGTTTGAACTTTCAACGAACAAATAACTTAAAAACTTGAATATAAAAAATAATTCAAATTTCATAAAAAAAATGCCAAACAGGTTAAAAAAAAATTTTTATTTGGCATTTAGCACCATCCTCATAATTATACACAAAGAAAACAAAAGACTGGTAAAACTACCGTGCGGTATGATAATGGCATTTCCAGTTAATAAAACCAAAATATACGGTATTTAAACTATGTACTTGATGATTTTTTCTGATCATACAACAAAGATTTTGTGAAAATTCCATTTTTCAAAATTCTAGTTCTTATTACTATACATTTAGTAAACAAATACAATACTAAAGAAAAAAATTTAACTAAATAAATGTTTCTATGAAATTCTCTAAAGTATCATGACAGAATTACCCAATTTTACAACAGCTGCAAAATTTTATCATTTATCATAAAACCATATTTAATTGTTAACTTTATCAAAATAATTACCAAAGCATTTCGGTAAATTATTACCGACTTTTTTGGTGTTCACTCAGAGTCGTATATGATACGGTAAATGTCACCAGAGTATGATACGGTAAATGTTACCATACTCTGGTAATTTTGGCAATACTTCATTTCTCAGTGTAGACAGCAAGAGCTAAACACGAACAAAATCTCAGTCATGAATAGCTGTTACAATTTCACAAAATAACGTGATAAATAATTGAAAATAACGTATTTGTCAAGAAGAGTTAACTCATATGCCATAAAAGTCTTTGATAATAACTATAACATAAAGAAAATATTATTTTAGATGTTTTTCTGTATGTGATTACTGTAACAACTTGTTAAATGTTATAAACTCTCTACGGTGCCTCTTTGTACAACTGCAAAGCTAAGTTTGTAAGGAATATTTACCGAGCCAGTTTATGCCTACTGTCATTTTACCAGGACCGATAATTACTGCTTTTGACTGAAAATATCCGTATAAACATTTATGTCCCGGCTTTAATACCCTTAGGGCGTAAATCTTCATAGTTATTATATAATTTTATTGATACACCAGCAAACAATACCTTTATTATTTAATTTTGCACGCCTGCATTATTTCTTGGATATTATTTTATTTGTAATTGCACATGTTTTAAAAATACCAATTATGTATGTCCCGTTCTTCTTGTAGGTTCCCATTCTGTTTTTGATACAAATATCCTCAGATGGATCTCTTATCATACATAGACTTAAAAAAACGAAAAGTGATGACAGTTGATAAATTTATGGCGTTGAATATTCTATTCGACAGGATTGATAGCCTGGATTTTGCCGATTTTTCTGGTCAAGATACTTTGCAAACACCCCAACTGTAGAAGGATCCCACTCATACGTGACGTGTGAGGAATGTAAAAGGAACTTGAGTTTGAATAAAGATAAAAGCTTCTTTAGTTCATTCCAAAACTGACTGATATGCAGTAATAATTTGCTACCGTAGAAACAAACCTTTGAAATATTCAACCATTTTATTTTATGTATTTAAAGGTTTGTGTTTGAATTTTAAATAAAAGTGAAAGCTAAATCAAACTAAACTAGAAGTTAAACAGAACAAAACTAGAAGTTAAACAAAACAAAACTAGAAGTTAAACAAAACTAATAATTAATAAATAATTTTGAACTCTAAAGGACAATTGAAAATTTAAATGCAGCAATCAAAAATATGTAAAATGTTCAGTTTTAAACAGTGTTTTACACTCTCAGTACCAAGGACTGACGAGTAGCTCAGTATTAGTCACCGATGATTGACGCGATACTCAAGACGTTAATGACAAATAAGATGTAATTTCCGTTTTATTTTTCTGTCACATGAAAAATAAAATTCACTTTAATGTAACTGATTTAAAAAAAATAATAAGATATTAAGAGTTTAAAATAAACAAAATTACTAGTTGCATGAAACGAAACGAAACTAGGAGTTAAACACAACAAAACTGGAAGTTAAACAAAACAAAACTAGAAGTTAAACAAAACAAAATTAGAAATTAAACATAACTAGAAGTTAAAAAAAACTAAGTGAAATAATTAAAAACCATAAAAAGCAACTGGAAATTTAAATCTAGCTATTCACATTGAACTATTAAATATCCCATTTGATAGCAACTGCAAAATAACATGTCGGAACAATTCCAGAATATATTTGAAAAATATTCTTTTGATAAAATTAGTCTAAAAAAACACAAATTTAAACAGTCAGTAATGCATTAAACTTTTAAATCATTTGTACATAATTGTACAGTTATTATATTAAATATTTTAAATACATTATTTCAAAATAGGACAAACATTATTTGACGGAGCTAGAAGACTAGAATTTAAACAAAACTGAGAGTTAAAGAAAATTAAAAGTTAAACAAAAACAAAACTAGAAGTTAAATAATGCAAATTTAGAAGTTAAATAAAACTAAGTGAAATAATTTTGAACTATAAAAGACAATTGAAAATTTAAATGCAACATCTAACCGTGAACTATTAAGTATCCAATTTTATAGAAAATGCAAAACGACATGCTTAAACAGTTTTAGTATTTATGATACAAAATCCAGTGAGAAAAATGCTGTTTCAGCTTTAAATTCCGGAATATTTTAGCAAAATATTCTTTTGATAAAATTAGCCTTTAAAGAAACACAATTTTAAATACTCTATTAAGCATTCAGCTTTTAACACAGTTGTACGCGATTATACAATATTCTAATGAGATATTTCAAACTTATTATTTTAAATAGGACAAGAATTATTTGAAAGAAATCTCTCAAACAACTTTAATGGGGCTTTAAAGAGTACGAGATAGATTCGAGTTTTTGCACGCTGCATTTCGCTTTAATTCGATTTCTGCAATTCAACTTCTTTCCCTGTGGAACTTTCTTTTTCATTTTCTGACTAAAGAATCCCATTTAGATAGTTTTAAAATAACGGATAATGTATGATAATGATACAAAATCTATCTTAGCAAACACCTGTTCCGAACATTTACAGAGTCGGGTCTTGGCGCACTTCTTAAATTCCCTTTTTACCCCTTTTTACTAAACTCCTAATGTCTTCAAAATCTAAAAAAATTTCGCTCAAAGGAAAAGAGGAAATTTGGAAAACATCATGCGAGTAAACTTCACAAATTCCACTGAGGCCTTTTAGTAATGGATTTTGGAACATTTAAATTGGAAATAGCTAATGTAAAATGCTGAAGGTTTTGATTCAATTCTGTGACTCTTGGCATGAAAAAAAAAATTGCTTTATAAAAGAATTTGATTTATAAATGGAAACACTTTGTTCTATATTATTTGCTGAGTATTTGAAAAATGTGTTTAAAATATCTGTAATAAATGAAGCTTTTTTTTACAATGACGTCTTACTGATTTTAATTTATGAAGCAAAATTGTTTTTTGTAAAAATAATCCTCACTTCTTCCAAAAATACTTCATTTTAAGAATATTTAATCAAATTTTATTTATTGAAAAGTTAAATTTCATTATCTTTTAAAAGCATTTGAATGTTTTGCTGTTTAAACCATATAATAGTGGCTCTTGACAATCAGTTTAACCGTCCTCACAATTTCCCCATATTTAACTGCTTAACATTTGCCAATATAACAACTTCTAACTTTATTATTTTATATTATATAATACTTTTATAACGTTCGTTGTTATAATCGGCTGCTCCGATTCTGAGTTTACGACTATCAATGTTTAACAACGTAGCTTTGTAATTTTAAACCCAATCCAGAAGACAAGGTAACTACTGAATCAAGCATTGGGACAAACTAGCGTTCATGGATGACGTTTTCATGGAACTAAATAATTCGCATTTGAGTTACATTTGTAGAAAAACCACGGAAACTTCCCATACTTAGCCCGACGGTCAGTAGATTCTAACTCATGATCCTTCTACTACTGGGGATATTTCACATCAGCACTGTGGTTGGTGCAAACCGGGAGCAGAATTGGTATCAATTAGCCTCTGCTGGGATTCGTACCCGCATCATCTCATTTGTAAATGAATGCCCTTTACCCTTAGCCATTTCGGCTCTCAAATATTAATAAAACATTTTTGAAACAATGACTCTTTTTTAATGTATTTTATGCTACATCATTATTATAACTAGTGGGTGTTCCGTAAAAACCACCCTTAATAAATCTTTCCACAATTCTAACTAAAAATAAATATAGAAAATATTACGCGTGAGGGTCGCAAATTAATATTTAAACTAGAAAAAAAAAGAGCAATCGAAATCTAACAAATCGTGGTTCAGGAAAGTGGACGGTTGGACATCAAAACAGGTTTGACTGTGGAAAGAAACCTCGAAGAGTGGAAAGACGATTTATTAGAAACACTTACAGGCTTCAACCTCCATTTAACTCTGATTTTTTAAACTTACCTCCGAATTTCCCTACAGTAACTTGCTGGATTTTTATAACGTTTTTTTTTTTCCTGAATTAAATATTAATTTGTGAACCACATATCTTCTGGTTTAAATTTTAGATAAGGATTCTAAAATATAGCCAAGTTCCAAAATACGTTCTAAAATTTGCTGAACATCCTTTATATAGGATCACAAAAGAGAGCATAACAACCTAGCACAGCTTTGATCACCAATGAAGAGTAATGGTTGTAATAATGTTTAAAAATGAAAAGTAATGGCAGTTTTAGTCGTTAAAATGGTTTGTTTTACAGAATATGAGCACTAAGACATATTCAGTATAGTTTCAAGGAATATTAAATTGAATAGTTTATAAGGAAAGCAAGAATCACAGAAATTAAGACACTCAAACAGTTCAATATAATTAAAAACTAAACGAGTGTTTATGAGTATGTTTACCTTCACATTTTATACATTAAATGATATTTTAGTTGGGTTTTTTTTCTCTTATTAATCTGAAAATTTTATAGAATTCAAATTATAAAAACATCAAAAGAAATTGTAATTTTTAGATATATTTTTTGTAATAAATATCACATTTTATACACTGCTGAAAAATATGTTTTTTCGGTACCAGTTTTGAACAAAAAAAGAATTAGGATATATTTCTGAGACATATATGTACTTAAAGTCTGAAAACATCAAAAGCCAATTCTAATTTTTAGACACATTTTAAAATATAAAATATCTTATATTATACGACAAAAAATATTTTTGGTGTGCTAACTAGCTCTGTATGCTATTTAAGGAAATCTTTATGAAGTGTTTTTAACTCATAATCTGTAATTAAAATTTCAAAAATATAAAAATAATAAAGAAAATATGGATTTGAAATTTTGAAAACGTCAAAATCAATTTCTTTAGGTATGTTTTAATTAATATTAAATATCAAACAATCAGAAAAATGTCCCTTTTTCTTTACTTTTCGAAGAACTGAACAATTGCTGTTTCATAAAATTGTGTACTTAGATAAGATTAGATTAGTTTTTAATTATTTTTTATTGTTTTTGAAATTATTTTAAACGTTAGATACATTATTTTTCATTTAAAATGGTATATATAGTTTAAAAGATATAGAAAATTGCGATTTCTGAGGAAAAAAATTTCGTTAGAGAAATAATAATTGCGTAATTTTTTTAAAAGTAGTCTTAATGCTACTAAACATGCTTAGATTATTTGCGTTTATCAAAAGATCTATTTATTTAAAGAATGATAAAATTTTACTTCGAAGGAAAGCCTTTTGTAATTGCAATAATTTGTTTTCGAAAGAAATACATTTTTCTGTTGTATAAGGAAGCAATATTGTACAAAAAAAAAGGTTAGCATTGAAGACATTTTGATTTTTTTTACATCTAAGTGAAAAACTGGCAAACGGGCATATTACCGATATCCAGCCAATTTGTTTTCCTCCCCAAATAAAAATCTGAATCCTGCTGCATATTAATGCATTTTTCTTGATCACATATCAACTATGTTTGCTTATTTACATTCTTGACTACTTAATACAGAAATACGCATTCAATATGACGTTGAACGTTGTTAGACACTATTACACAAGATTTTTTCATTTTTTACTATTTCAACAATAAATATGAGGATTTGATCATACCACTTTAATAATAATTCCATCTTCAATTGTGAATTCTCGTTATAATGAGCATTCGCTGTATTAATAAAGAACTGAATGGGTAAAAATTATCAATAAGAATTTATTGAATATGAATACATCAACTTTAAAGATAATACTTTGTTTTTTTTTGTATGCATGAAAAGTAAAGATTGTTCACCACTTTTACTTCTTGTTTGTAAGCTTAAAAGAGTCGAAATCTAAGCTTGCAGACAAGAAGTAAAATCATCCAGAGGCATTTCAACTGTCCGCGTTTTAGGTTTTACATTGTTGGTGCTTTAATGTGGTGAGAAAAGAATGGCTTCCCTTGGGCAGCTATCGCTTGCTTGCTGTTGAATGATGTTGGAAGATTTTTCCCTTTTATTTACATCACTAAATATGATCACTTTGTACCTTTGTCTACAGAAATCCTCAAAAGTTAATATCTGAATTAAAAATAAAAAAAGAATAAAGTATTTTCTAGAAAATGTTAATATTTTTCGAGAAAATTCTGTTGGAACCTTATTCAGCTATCACACTTAACTTTAAAAAAAATTAACAATATAAATTATATAATGAATAAATCATCTTTATAGCAAGACCATTAATACAATATATATCCGCAAGTTTTTAAACATTATTACTACTATGTTTAAAAACAAACTCATTTGTTCAACTAAAAAACTAATAATTAGTTTTTTGATGGTTAAGTCATTTCAAAAATTTAAAACGAAAAAAAATATTCGGACATATAAAAAAAGAAGATATAGAAAAATAAAAATGTGCAGGAATTTATTAAGGAAATTTGAAGAATAAAAAAAAATGAGAAGTACTTTTAATTAATGCATGGAAAATCGAATCACGAAATAATCTTAAAGACTGCGCGAAAACTTAAATTAATGTTGGGAAATCCTGTTCCAACTTTTATCACTACCTTATTATTTCTACCAGGTAACTTAATTTTTTTAAAAAAAGTGTTATACTTCAATTTTTCTTTTTTTCCGCCATCAATTTATTCAAAAATCAGATACGAGATATTCGGGAACCAGACTGATATTTATAGTGTATGAGAAGAAAGCTATCATGGATCACTATTGAATATTTTTCCCGTATATTTTTTGGTCTAAAATGTTTCATTGTATTATACATTTTGAAATTATAATTATCTCAACAGTTTACAGAAATTTTTAGTGTGTAGTTTCAAACAAAAGTGTTTAAATCAAATATCAAAGGATACTTCGGAGACGAATTCAAGCATGGAGGGTATAAAAGTATTATTAATTCATGTTAAAAACTAGGTCGTATATTGTTATTGACTTGTTGATCGTATATTGTTAATTGTTATTGTTTGAATTTATGGAATAAAAATAAAGTTACAGCTATGATCACTCAGTCTTTTCCAATATTCGAACTTGGGTAGTTACACGCTTTTCAAACCGAGTAAGCTAAGCCTCGTCTCACCCGATTAATAGGGTACGAACGTCATTAATATCCCATAAAATATATAAGAAAACCGGAAATAACTTTATTGTAGATGATAATTAAGCTATTATTACACTCTATTCCTGTTAACCAAAATATTTTTCCAGTTTGATTTTCTGTAAAAGTTCAATAGTAGTTTACATATAGAGACCGTTTTACAAAGTAATTGTAACCTCAAAAATTCCTGGATTTTTCACAATGTGATTTTTTGACAGAAAAAAACTACAATGAAGTTTAAATTAGATGGATAATCTGAATCAAATTCAAATTAGGATGATTAACTAACAGTTGAAATAAAATGCATAGAATTTGTCTGCGCAAAAAGTTAATCAAAATATGCATTTTGTTATTACAATCAAGAAAAATGTAAAAAGTTAAAATCTGCGAGATCATTTATCTCTGAAGAAACTATTTTTCAGCTCTTTGATTCCGAGATTTAAGAGTTTCTGTTCAAATAAAGGTAAACCCTCTATTTTATTAACAGCCCCATTTATCCACTAGTCACCGATACCACGCCTCACAAGCCTAATCACATATCATATCCATCCGCGAGGAGCCATCCGAGCAAGAAAAAAAATAGTTACAGCTTCGAAACGAGGTACTCGACCGCAACTGGGGAAGGTATGGTGAATGAATACAAATGGTGATTGGCACCCTGGTCACGATGTTATTCTTGGACATATGACTTTTCAAGCACTGCTACGCATGGTTAGTTTTCAGGAACGCTGTATGTGTATTGAATATTTCGAAGGGAGCATTATGAATATTTTAGGATATAAAATGGTGATGCATAAGTAATCAGTGTCCAGGGAAAAAATATTTATTCCGCGTCGTTCGATTAAAAATTTACTTTAAAATTTATGATGTGTTATAGAACTTTTTTTCTGTTTTTATCAAAAATTGAACGTGATGAGGCACATGAATTAATTACATCATGCGATGAAAGAAAGTTTTTGAATGGATATATTGTGTAAGAAAATTGTGTTAGAAACAATGTCAGAATAACATCAAGCTTTGATTTCAATTACTAAATGGCTTAGTTTACTGCAAATATTGAAAATTTTGAAAAAAAAATGGCTATCGCTATTCTTATCTGAAAATGCACTCTAGAAATTAAAGTAAGTCGAGTATTCAAAATAATTTTGAACTTTGAAGCCTTTGAAGCAGAAGAAATTAAGTGGTTCCGAAGTGTATTAGAATATTCTGAATATTTTGATAACACATTATTAAATGAACTCGTGGTTAAAAAGTTATGAGACGGTTAACTCAGATAAATCAGAAAACTCAGATGATTTATTTATTTATTAATATAGAAAGATATGTATTAGAGGAAATTTTTCGTATGGGTAAAATCAATAAATATCATGAAAAAGAATAATATAGTCATAAAAATATAATCATGAAAAAGAAGTTTCGGATACATTAACTTCTGAATTAGTTCCTCTTTTGTTTACATAAGATCTTTTCTGAGAGACGTGAGTATGATTAGTATTAAATAAAAATTATTTTTATTTACTTTTTTTTTATTTGAATGATCTATTAACATCCCTCAAAAGATGAATTTAAATTTTAGGAATATTTCAAATCAATTGTATGGTCTCTACAAACTTTTCTCAAAAAATGCAAGCATTTTTTCACATATTTATTGAAAAGACATATTGCCCAAGTCAAAAAGACCTTAAAAAATAATTTGAAGTACGATAACTATCATCGCAGTGAAACCTCTCGATTATTTTTTTCTCTTTTGTAAAGAATTTTCTGATTTATTTTAAACAAGTTTTCATTAAAACCATAAAAAAAGCACGACTGGATACGAAAAAGACGTTTTATTACCACGTTGATTTACTTTTTTGAACTAATATTTTTAGTTTTTTTCTGCTTGCTTTGGAAATGCATGGTTGCTACAAAAGAGAAAGATTTATTAATCGGTCATAAGGATTATGAAGCCAAGCTCACCAACACGTAGAAGTTACATCAAGTTGTGCAGGTCACTGACTACCGATAATGCACATAGGTATATCAAATACGACAATATCGTAATCAATAACGATAACAACACAAGAGTACACATTGAGTACAATATTAAAGTGAATGTTGATAAATATTATTTAAGTAATAAAAATATTGAAAAATGCGAAAAAAATACATTAAAAAATAGCACGATGTTAAACATTGATATTTCTGACAACATATCACGATGTTAAAACCCCTTCTTTTAGTTATAGGTACCAATGTTAGTGTTGGTGACAATTTGGATTGGCAGTCGTCGCCAATACATGGATAAAAATACCATAAAGGTAACGCAGCAACTGTATACGATAAAGTACTTAGTGCATATTGTTGTTCAAATAATGAGTTATGCAGTTACCATAGAGCATAAATATTTAAGGAATGAAAAAGCTGAAAGACTTACAGCTTATCCCTTCCATACAATTAAGCAATGAAGAAATGATTGTCCTATCAGACACACGCTGAATTAGAAACCAAAGATATTTTCTATTGAATGCTTGCGAAATATGCAAAATATGTATGACGTTGGTGATACCTTCAGAACTCTGTTAGCAAGGTGCGAGGGTGCATTTCATGCTAAACGCAGTAGAATAGGAAAACAAGAGATCTTTAACAATTTTACACAAATGATAGTAATTGGCACGCGTTTAACATGAGCAACAATTGTGAAGATGGCCAAATTCACTGGGATCATAAAAGCTGCCATATTAAAAGTTTTCAAAAAGCTGCGAACAAGACTCACAGTCATTGTCTGAAAGACGTTATTGTGGTTCTAACGCATTGCCCCCTTGCCAGTTTTGCCCGAATCCAGTTCGGGCAACTACTACTTGCAGTATTTGTGATGCCCGAACTGACTTCGGACAGGAGAAAAATTAGCGATTCTATTTTTTGAAGCCCGAGCTGCGTTCGTTTCTACTTTAGGAAACTTAATTCACTATTTTCCTAATAGATGGCATTAGTGGTCTTAGTCTTAGAGCGAAAATGAGGGTGTTGTCAGCTGCTCAAATAAACTGATACACTTGGATTGATAAACAAAGACAGAGTTTCGCTTTCTTGTTTAGTTCCTATCGTTGTGTTTAAATATTTTATTATACTAGTTATATTATATTTAGCTTTAAAATTTTGTTTAATTTGCTCTAATTGAATAAGATGTGTGTGTAATCCATTACTTTTTTATTTGTTTGTAAAAATTATAAATACAGTAGTTATTGCTTTTAAAATTTTATTTTTGTAGAAAAAAAAATTATAACTCTTATAATAATATAAAGAACAAAATTAAACAGTCAAAAATATTTTCCATTTTGGGTCCATTTTTCTAAAATATATGTCACTGTTAACAGGTTAAACCAAGACCGTGATCGGCGTCGTCTCTGACGAATTCTATGACAGAAAATGGATTCCATTGTGTTTCAGCTGAAATAAAACATTGAAGCAAGGTTCCTTGTAATCAATTGTGGTGCGAACCATGCGCAGAGCATTGCTGATGGGGCGAATATGCTCTTATATGATTGTGATAAAATCTCTCATTTACTGGACATATCAAGGTTTGAACCAGGTTATGTTAGAGGATGAAACACGCGAAAACTTGTTTCGCACTGACAGAAGACGTTGAATTTTGAAAAAATCCAACCAAGCCAATTTTGCCCCTTTCTGAAGATTATTTTATAATAAACAATATTTTTAAATTCTGGAATATTCCTCTAACAGATACAGCATACTACAGGTAAATTGTGGATGGTTGTTAAAGAACTACTTGGCGGTACAGTTTATATTAATATAGCAAATTTGAAGCACATTTGCTAAGTTCATACCCGATTTATCTTGAAAACAAGAGGTAATGTCTGCACGCCAAAACTTAGGGAAGTTTTTAGGTTAATTAAACACAGAATTTGTTACACGGATATTGTACCAACCACTTATAATTTTCTGGGAGTACAGGAAATTTTAGAATTACATAAATAAATAATATTTAGTTACAAAGGCATTTTTCGTTTGTTTTACCATTTGACTCAGATTTACCTCTATCTGATGATCTAATTACGAGTAAAAATATATTTTTGTATTTTTCAATTATAAAAAAACAGTCAAAAAGTTACTAAAAAAATCTGCTATATAATCATTATTATATATTTACTCAAATGAAAAATTCAAGAAAAGTAGGTCGAAGCAACAAAAAAAAAAATTCTCATATTCAAATATATGAATATAATATATGTATGAATAATTCATTTGGTGAATTAAAAAAATTTAATGATAAATTACTGTTTCTCTTAAATCTAAATACATATAAATAAGAGCTAATTTGTGAAATTATTGATTGAAATTGAGCAATGTTCGAAGGATTTTACCTTTAATGCGGAAAAAGGTGTGCTGGTGTTTCATGCTGTATTTCATATTCATAAATTAAAATTCTTAATAAAATATTTTCTCTTATTTTGGCCTTAATTAATACAAATCAATGAAACATTAAGTAAAATTTCTGTGTCAAAACGTTGAACTATATTAATAACATAAATAGGAAAATAAATATCAAATGAAGAATTTGATTTTACTTTTACTTAATATCCAAACTTCTTTAAATGAAAATCTTAAAAAAAATTTTTTTTTAAGTTTTCGCTATTAAATGCTTTGAGTATAATCTTAGGTATGATTAATTATATTTTCTTTTGTAATCCTAATACCAGCTACTATAAGCCAAAAATTAGATTTTTACTTATGGTCTAAATTACAAGGAAATGTGGAGTAAGTTGCGCTATAAGTAGGAATAATTATCTTTTCTTTTGTAGCTCTAATACCAACTACTATAAGCCAACATTTAGATTTTTACTCATGATCCAAATTACAAGAAAATGCAGAGTAAGTTGCGCTATAAGTAGGAATAATTATCTTTTCTTTTGTAGCTCTAATACCAACTACTATAAGCCAAAAATTAGATTTTTAATTATGTTCTAAATTACAAGAAATTGCTGAGTAACTTAAAACTACCATGTTTATTTATCTTTTTCTTTTTCATTCATCTTTTACGAGCTTTTTTTAGATATGCAAACATTGTAAATAACTTTTGGCCCAAGTTTTGCAAGATATCATAAAAAATAAATGCAAATAAATTTCAGATATCCTAGATAGAAAAGTGCTATAAGCAAAATATCTAAACATGACTTTACTTGTCTTTTGATTTATATTGCTTTATGCAGGAACATTGTGTTTCAAACTATATTTTTTCTTTTTTATATTTAATTTGTAAAGCTTTTAATAGAAGTAAAAAGGCTTCGATAATGCATTTTCAAAAACAAGGAAAAGAAAAGGGTAGTGTCTTATTTGTTTACAAAAATAACAAAATGTACCCCGTATAAAGAATGTTAGCAGCGAATGAAAAGAAATTATTTCTAAGTAAACCGACGCGGTAAAGTATGTATTCCAAGAATGTTTTAAATCTCAAACAAAAGGCGTAAGCAAAAATAAGAATATTTTGTAAGCTTTTCGTGTTTATTATGATGGTGGAAAATATTAAAGATATTCATTGCTAAGTTAACAAATATGGGTAAAATGATTTTCGATTATCAAAAGACTAAATGGTTAAAATTGAATTTTTAAATCAAGATTTTTCAATCTTTTAAGAATTACTTTTAAAAATGCTTTTTTAAAAATATTATTTTTAACATATTTTTTGGAGATACCTAAAAATAAAAGAAATAATTCATTAAAATCATAAAAATACGTGGAATAGAATTTTTATTTTTTATTTTATGAAACTGAAAATAGAGTTTAGACATTCAGCTTAGTAAAATAATAAATTTAGAAGATATGTAAACAGATACGTGAGTATCAGGAAATAATGTTGCCATTTTTGAAGTAAAAATATTTAATTATACTGCTTACACATGTATTTTCCCTGTTACTGACAAAATTATGCCGGAAAAAAATGTGTAAAAAATCCTTTTTTTCAACTAAAGTACCATAAGAATTATCTTTACTGATAACTGTTTCGAAGATTTATTTTATTAACAATTTTCTCCCTCGGGACTTTTTATTGGGATAGTTTAAATAATATGTCATAAACATTAATTTTTATACAGTTTTTTATGTATTCATTTCTTTTAAATTTATACATAGCAACATATTTCATATTTCACAGCTGATAAGATAATTTCAAAATGTCAAGAAAAAAATCATAACGTTTCTAGGCATAAGAAAATAATTTTTTTCAATTGAAAAATTAAAAGAAAACACTATTTTCACTAAAATAGGGTATGAAATAAAAACTCAAAGTAGACCTATTTATTTCTTTTTTTTTTTAACGTTTACTTATATGATTTGAAAACGTAAAAGCTAGAAAAAAAAAAGATGAGCTAGATTTTAAATTTTTTACCTAAATCAAGAAGGGGAAAGCACTTTTTTATATATTTATTAGAGTAAAATATATACTATTTAAAAGTTAGTTATAGTTTAATGGATATTTAATCAGTTGTTTTTTTTTTCTCTCTCTTGTAATTCCTTGTTATGATACATTGTTATCCGTGAGCATAATAAAGCGTGATTTAAAAATAAACTATCTTCTTCAAAAAATGTCTGAAAAATGCTTTGTAGTTTTGAAAATATTTTATTTAATATTAATGTTTAAATTTATAATTATATTATATGAATATTTAATTATTTTAATGATTATTTTTATTATAATCTAAAAACAAAGCTCTTTTTAATCTAAAAAAATTATATTATAAGAAAAATATATGTTTTAAATGAATCGAGACCACCATGAAAATTGCCTACATTGGGTTTCTTTTATAACTCTAACTGATTTGTATTATTTGCTTTAAATAAATTTGCTAAATCCCAAATGTACAGTAAAATTTAAATTCAAATTCTCTATCTGATCCAATTTATATTCACCAGGATTCAAGAGTCTATTAAGAGCATCCAAACCTCATTTGCAAAGAGTATATATTAATGTATTCACTTTCATGGAATTTGAGACCAGGATTTTGATACTATATAAACAATTAAATAATGACCACCAATTGAAAGTTTAAATTTGTATTTAGAAATTTTATGTATCCCTAATTTATTTCAGTTTATTAAATTATTAGTGAAATATCATTTTATACTTTTTTATTGATGAAAAATAAAATGGATTTTATATATATATATATATATATATATATATATATATATGTAACATAAAAAGCTTCAATTAATCTTTTTATGTTAGTTCTTCACTATAAAACTTAATTCTAATTAATTCTAACACTTTACAATACTTTTAAAAAGCCACATCCTGTTTCTAAATCTATTTTTGGCTCAACTATGCATACATTTAAATAAAGACATTTTTCCCTTTAAGCTTCGTGGGAATCAATCAACCTAGCTCATAAACCAATAGTAATTTCTGAGATTTCCATGAAAGTGTGTAGGAAAAGTTGTACTCTCGATTATATCTTAGGGATGCAAAAAAATCCGAAAATGTCTCTATTTAGGAAAAAAGAGGGAAATATCAGAAATTACTATTGGCTTATGAGCTAGGTTGATTGATTCCCACGAAGCTTAAAGGGAAAAATGTCTTTTCTTAAAATAATGCGTAGTTGAGCCAAAAATAGATTTAGAAACGGGATGTGGCTTTTTAAAAGTATGATAAAGTGTTTCGATTTGAATAATTAATTAGAATTAAGTTTTATAGTGAAGAATCATTGATCAGTTAAGAAAACACTAAGAAGATAAGTATGGTCAAAAGCACCAAATTATTTTAAAATTTACTGTGTTTCTAACTCTATGGAAGCACCAAAAAGCTCTTTAATTTTTATCCAAGTACTTTGGTAACGATTTTGATAAAATTAACAAAAATATAAGTTTTTATAATTGAAAATTTGTTAAATGTGGAAAAATTTGCGCAATTTAATTATGAATCTCTAGATAATGAGCTAAAAATTATTTATTCGGTTAAATTTACTTTTCAGTTTCTTTATTAATTGCGTGATAGTAAGAACTATACTTTTGAAAACCAGAATTTCCGGTAATCCGTTACCATAAGATCAAAAAAAAAAAATATAATAATAATAATAAAAATAAAAATAAAAATTAAATTACGAAATGAATGGTTTAAGTGCTTTATATGTTGGTTTAACGAGGATTTTGTTATTTTTTCCAACAGAAATGTCATCAACCATACAGTGCAATTATTTCACCATAAAGTTTTTCTCAGTATACTTAGGAAATTAGAGCTTAATTTTAACAATTAAACTTTAAAAAAAATGTAATAAAACTACGAGTGAGATTATATGTTTTCTGGCACTGTGTTATTCGTTATTAAACAGTTTAATAGGTTTAATTCGTTTTGATACAATTTAATTTATATTGCGAAGATACTGCGAAACAATAAACAGTAAATACATTTTATCACAGAAGATAAAATAAATGAATATTAAATGAAAATTTCTTTTATTTACTTAACTGATTTATTTTAAATGCAGAGAAAAATTTAGTAAGACTATAATATCGATAAAAACTAGGAGACATGAATGAGAATAGAGTCTAAAACAGTTTCTCTCTTGTAAATACATCCAAGATTAAAAATTCTAATTTCCATCTTAAATTGAAATAAATGCGATTTTTAAATCGAAAAAATGACTTCTTCCCCCTCCCCAGAATTAAAACAGCGAGGTACTTAAATTACTTATATAAATGTTTTTTATTGTAATTCAATAATAAAATTCCATTGTTTAATTATTTAAAAGTAACACAAGCATCATTTGGTTTCACTTGACTTCCATCAATATATCATTTGTACTGATATTGTGTTACACAACACAATAGCTACATCATAAGTTAAAAACAGATGAGTTAAAAGAATACCTTCGACGTATAGAAGCGAGGCATCATCTTTTCAAAAAAATACTTAAAGCCATAGGGACATGGTGTGAAAAGAAAATAATATATTCTATTTTGTCTAGCTGTCATTTTGAAATATGAGAGTAGACCTTTTGACATTTTCCAGAACTCTAGAATGGTTGGAACATTTTTCACAACTTCATGTTTCCCTGACTTCGTGAAAAGTGTGAGAATTTTGAGCGTTTGGCACAAAATAATTTATCATATAACCGACCGAAACTGTTCTGGAAAATTTTATTCAGATGTGTATCTTCTGAATTTGTTTTAGTTAAGAAATATAACATTTCACAAATCAAAAATAACTCAGTGGGTTAGTTTTTTTTTTTTTTTTAATATTTTATTTTATACTATACACTGTAAAAACTATGGTGTAATATCTCTCCCAATTTGATTTTAGGCAACTCTAAAAATTTTGTAAGCGAAAACTTTCTAAGTTATCACCAAAGTGAACCGTCATGTACCGTTTAAATGCTGTATGAAATTTCTAGAAATCTAAAATGCAAAAAGTTTACACTAAGAATACGTTCCTTCTCACCATACATAATGATTTCCTCTTTCAGAAACTCTAATATGGCATCTTTTGGACATCGTCTGTAATTGTTTGCAATCGATAATGAGTTGCCGAATGTCAGTTATTGTCATCAATTTTGCTTTTTATTTATAAGTTCGCCATCAAATTGTGCATGCATGTTCTTAGTAGTGAAATAGTGATGTTTATATTTTAGTTTCAAATACTCTGTAAACTTTATTGAATAATTTTGTGATGTTAGGTTGTTAAAAATGTTCTGAAACTCTTGCGAAAATTTCAACTTTTATGAATTGTCACTTTGTGTTGTTTTTTCTTCATGTTCTTAGTTTGAACTTTCATCAATAAGCTCTAAATGACTTTGGATAAAACCGAACTTTGGGGTTTGATTCGTTGTTGCTATAAACGGGATCTTTCAACAAGGAATGTTGCAGAACTTTTTTAACAAACTAATATTTAATTTCTAGCCATTTCTGTTCTGTTTGTCCTAATTCGTCTTAACATCTCTGTGTTACGAGTATGTTTGATTTGCAAACTGCTTTTGTGATGGTAGGCATTCAGAATAAATGATTCTAACTTAATACTGTTTCATAAAATCAACTTTATTGACTCTTGTATAGATCAAATCTTACTGTAATTAAAAATTATAGTGTAACTGAATACCTAATTAGTGGCAGTTACATTACACCAAGTAGGGTAACACAAACATCCTGCACCAGAAACTATCCTTAGGTTTGATGTAGTAGAACGTTTAGTGGAACATCACTTTAGTGCACCGTAGTCGCCACCATTTTTGGTGTTCAAAGCACGAAAATATTTCACTGTGTTGGATTTAAGAAATAAAACTAAGAACTATTTTTCCACGCTTATCCGAAAATAAGGTCATTAATTAATGCATAATAAATGAGTCTCTACAGACACTAAGACCCATCTTAGTACGTAAAAATCAGCACATCGATCAAAAATTATTGAAGTTGAAATGTTCTTTATTTTTTTCGCTGTAAATCTTCTTAATATATATATACATTTCAATTCTTGATTTTTTGTTAGATTTATCAATTGGGGTTATGAGAAGCATAACTTGCAAATAAACAAAATATTGGAAACGTTTTATATTCTAATAAAAGAAAGAGGAAAAATTTGACTTTTATAAATTAAATAACACATTCATTAAGTTTATCTATTTATGGTAAAAATATGTAAGCAGTTAAATATTTAAGAATTTTAAAGTAGAATTCAATCCACAAAAATCAACTAACATCATTTTTTTTTTTTTTTAAATTTTATAACCATCGTTGAACGGCTGTCCCAATTTTTGAGTTTAATACTACCAATGTTCAACTTCGTAGCCCTGCAATTTCGAATTCCATCTAGAAGACAAGGG
Source organism: Parasteatoda lunata (assembly GCA_949128135.1). Classification (NCBI taxonomy): domain Eukaryota; kingdom Metazoa; phylum Arthropoda; class Arachnida; order Araneae; family Theridiidae; genus Parasteatoda; species Parasteatoda lunata. The sequence continues at coordinate 40,437,367 of OX421971.1, forward strand.
AAATATTGGATCAAGTATGAGGAGAAATTTGCTTGCGTGAAGGACTTTTTGGAAACCTCCCACGATTAGCCTGAGGGTAAGGGGACTCTAGCCCATGATCCGTCTACTGCTGATGAGAATATTTTACGTCAGCTCTGTGGTCAGTGTGAACCGGGTGTGCAATTTGAATCGACCACCCATCTCTGGTGTTCGAACTCGGGTTACCTCATCGAGAGGCAACCTCCCTATCAACTGAGCTAACACGGCTAAAACCATTTACAACAATTTATAAAAGATAAACATAATTTATGTTGTTAGGACTAGGTAGTAAAAAAGTATTGTCGCATGAAGGGGCTTAAAAAGCACAATGCATCATTATCTGATTCTTTCACAGGAAATTAAACAGAAACTGATAATCGGTAATACTTTCATCTTTGATCATCTTTAGGCAATTCGAATAAATTATCATGTAAATTGGACTTATTTGTTTATTAATTCTTTGAGTAAAAATCCAAATTTGACTAAAGGAATTTTAGTTTTATTGATCTTGTTTAGTTAACTTATAATATCATCTGTAATAATTTTTATTTCTTATGTTGGATCTTTTTAACCATGAAGGCGTAAAATAATAGCATTGAATCATTATTCACACTTTATCGTCATCATTTTCCGCTTAGTAACTTCTCTTATTAATTTTATCAATTCCGAATAGCAATTTTACTTTTAACTTACATCTTAAGAATTGACATGAGCTTATCCTCGCAAAGAAATAAGATATGTTTTTCTAAAAAAAGAGGAAAATTCCTCAATTATATAAGGTTTCATGATTTTCATTTTAGGCACTGTACCCCATTAATGTTTCTATTAGCGCTGAATTTAGAATTTATACTAGCTTTAGAAGCATAGCTAGCAAAGGAACAAGATATCAAAGATTTAAAATTTAAAGAATATTTTTATGTTTAGCTTTTTGAATTTCACTGGCACCCTAATAACCAATAATGGCTGGCTTTATTGCTATAAAATTTTAAAATATAAAAAATAAAAAAATATGCACAAAAATCAATTTTCACCGGAAGATAAAGAAACTAAAAATGAATTGTTAGTACTAGCTAACAAAAAAAAACTGCCACTGGGGGGAAAAAAATTTGAAAGTCTGAGGCGCAATACATTATCTGATTCCTCCGCGGAGGAGAAGGATACAGAAACTGATAATGTAACTATTTTCCTTCATCGGTTATTTATCAAAGGCATTCAACTAAATTGGCATACTAGATCATTATTGGCGCATTAAAGAACAATATATTAAGGTTTGCTCTTTCATATAACAGAATATCAAGAGATTAAACTTAAGAGATCGGAGCGTAACACAGTTTACTGATGATTTATTGCAAAATAACAAATAACGCCTGTTCAGCATATAAGATAATGATGAGAAGGGGGATTTCGGTGGAGTTGTTTTCTTAAATTAATGATGTCTTTGCATAAGAATAAATGCAAGATAGGGCGCTATCTTTAGATCTAACTGATTACTCACGTCACGTGACACGATAGAAAATGATCTAATCGTCTTCTTTTAAATGATGCATAATGCACTGGGATATGGTGCGGGTATTTGACTTCGCTTATTTGACTGTTTATTGCTATAGTTAATTATAAATTAATGGTAATGGTTATTTTTGAATGAAGACGCCTGTAGTATATTTATTATAATTTGATGATGAATACTGTATTTGCCTGTCTGGCTAAAGACGCTAAAAGTCTGTTAGTGAAGTAGAAGTACTGTTTAGAGTTTGTCAAATCATAAATTAGATTATAAATTATTTATGAGAGCTACATTGACAAATGCTACTTATAGTTCTTGATAATCAAAGAATTATATTTGCACGTTGTTGCACTGGGAATTTAAAAAAAGAAGTTAAATAAAATGATTTCGTATAATTTAAAAAATGTCTAAATAAATTTGGAAAAAATAAATTGTGGGCTCACTATCAACCAACATAAACCTGTTTAGTTAAAAAATGTCAAGTGACCTGCACCATAGTAGTGTTCAAATGTCCTGCAACTTTAAAGAGGCGCTAAAAAGAAAAGCATTTCCACAACATCCTGCTGTGATCCAGGAAAGTCAGGTAAGTTAAAGAGTCACAGTTTCGTGATCAAAATCAAGATGATGACAAGAAGGTAGCATTACACTTTGACCTCGGGACAAGCTGGTATTAATGGGATTGTTACCAGCGATTTTAAATTTATTTCGCTAAAAAGTTATTTGGGGCGGAAATTTGTTTTCTTCGGATTGCAGATTTTACAAATGACAATTTTGTCCAGAAGGCAAGAGAACTCCTGGGTCAAATATTGGATGAAATTTGCATTCGTGGAGTACTTTTTGAGGGAACTATTCTGCATTTGCGTTGCATGGAGAGGAAAACCACGAAATCCTACCACGCTCAGGCTAAGTAAAAGGGAACTCTCATCCATGATCCATCTAGCACTAGGGATATTTTATGTGAACACTATGGTCGGTGAAAGCCGAGTGCGGAATTCGCATTGACTAGCCATCGCTGGGATTCTAAGCTGGTTCACCTCATTTGAAGGAGCTCTATCCCCTGAACCACCTCGGTCACAAATGACAATTTGGAATTGAAATCACAGACCAAATTTCAATTCCGATAAAAGCAGGTTTTGGGAGGTGTGATTAGTTTTTAACGATTCTAACTAATCAGAGAATGGAATCTTCCTATGCCAGTAAATCTTCGAGTGAGATTTCCTCATCTTAGTGCCTCCATACATTGAAATATAAAATAACCGCATATGTGTTTCACAGGGGGTAGAATTTAAGACCATTTACTAATGTTTTACTATTATATATGAGCAGAAATATATCCTCCTAATTATCTTCCTAAATAACGCTTGGAGAAAAGAAATTGAAATTATGGTGGAACAACCCATAATGTTGAACAAAGAAAGATCACTAAAGCTCTTGGGGTTTGCCAAAGTTTCTTTTTTAAAATACCAAATATTTTCAATTTTTGAATATGCTGCGGAGATATGAAAATTTGATGTGTTATGTATTAACAGACGTTATGTTAAAAACATAAATAGGATTCCAATGAAAATTTTTCGAACTAATGAAATGGATTTAGGAAATTTTACAAACAGTGCTGTCTTAGATTCAACTCATGTAAGTTCGTTTAACGAAAAATTAGCTTTATTGACTAAGGTTGAAAAATTATTATTATTTTAATTCAAACAATGTACCCTAATACTTTAAACATCCAAAATCTGTTCAGAATAAAATAGTATTTCCTTTATTTTATATTATTAATTACATTAATAATTAATATGATTATTATTAATATTATCTTTTATGCATTTATAAAATCTAAATTAAGATACGGATTAAGTAAATAAATATTATGTACTAAATCTAAAAATCGAATTTGAGTCCGCTAAGCTGGTAACAGACCCCAGGTGAATTTTTAACCACTACCGAGAGTAGAAGCCCAGTAATTTTAAATGTCACTTATTGCTTTAACAATTGTGCCAACATTGCTCCAATTTCACAATACGTATGACGTTAAAATATAATAATTGTGCACAGAATCCGAGTTCCGTGATTTCATCCTTCAATATATATTTTTAGAACCCTTTCGAATTTTTAGATTCTTATTGTGCAGTGTCTTAACTATTGTGCCATCGCGGCCCCAATTTTATTGCATGCATATCATTTAAATGTTGCGCAAGGAAAGGGAGTTTTGCAATCCAGTCTGTAATATTTGCTTTTGGAATCTTTTAAAATTTTTAGATTCTCGATCGTTCAGTGCCCTAACCGCTTTGCCATCGTGACTCGATTTTCATAATCGTATATTATTCAAATATTGCTCATGGAAAGGGAGTTTCGTAATTCCAGCCTCCAATATATGTTTTGGGACCTTTGCAAACTTTTAGATTCTCGACAGTTCAGTGCCTTAACGCTTTGCCATCGTGGTTCAAATTTCATAATCGTACATTGTTCAAATATTGCGCATTGAAAGAGAGTTGCGTAATTCCAGCAATCATATGTATATGTTTTTGGAACCTTTTCAAATTTTCAGATTCTCGCCATTCAGTGTTTTAATTACTGTGCAATCACCAGTTTAATTTGATGCTATGTTGAAACATTCTGACGTACTTTTTAAACTTGATTACTCAATACTATGGTTCAGTGAGGAACCAGACTTGATTTAATTTAATATTTTAATAAGGTTGCATGCAAACTTATTAAAATATTAAATTAAAGTATTATAGTTAAAGTATTATAGTTAAAGTATTATAGTTAAAGTATTATATTACAGCAAAGTATTATAGTTAAAAGGCTTTAATTATATGGTAAGCCAGTCAACACTATACCAATTTTTCAGAAACTGTAGTTCAATATACTTTAAGAATCTCACACTTATGCAATTGCAAATAAATGAGCACCAGTAAAATAAACACAAAACCCAAAAATAAAAAATAAAAATACCTAAGCACCAAGAGTTCTAATTTCTTCAATAACGATAAGTAACTTCATGATTACAGAACAACCAACATTGATTAAACTTTCAATTGACTTTCATAAAAATGAAAGTAAATTTCACACATGCAAAAGGTAGAATATAAATTATTCAACATTTTGAAAGCAGAAAATGTTTGCGTTTGAATTTTTTTTTTCTTATTTATGAACTATGAATACCTGTTATTATTATTCTTAACAATAACCGATATATTGTTCTGAATCCTTTTGTATTTGTTTGAAATGCTTTCAAAACAAAACATTAAGACTTCCCCGTTTGACGCAACATAAAAGAATTAAACATTTCAACTATTCGAACATTTGCAGTTTGCTTTTTAAGAAAGTGGAAGAAGCTCAAGGAAAAAGCTAATTTATAATCAAACGTTGAATTTGTTTGAATTAGAGAGACGGCAATTTCAGTTTTTGTTCTATTTTAAATATTAGTATGAAGTTAATTTTAAAGTTAGTTTATAGAATTGCTTCATAGAATATATTTCTGAAAGAAAAGGACATTATTTTTGTTTTAAGCATGTAGTAGAGAAAATAGTTAAAATGAATAAGGATGGTTTTATGTTGAGTGGATAACGTCAAGGGTGGCGTAGAAATAATGAAATCAAATAAAGTATTTTTTTATGTATATTTTATATTGTTCAAACATAAAATATTCCAGCGATAATTCGCTTCTACCACGGACTACTCCAACATGCCTGTTCAATATAATCTATACATAAAGAAGCCATCAATATCCTTGAAACGAAATAATTACCTCGATGAATAAAAACATTCAATAAGTAGGGGAGAGTGGTGTCAATTGTAACAATTTTTACTTAACTATTTTTAACTAACAAAAATCCGATATATTAGTATTAATTGACAGACAAATAAAGCAGACTATCCTCTACTAGAAACAAAAAACCTTATTTTAAATGTTATTATATTAGTTATTAACAATTATTGACAGTCGTGCACTTGTTACAATTGTCCCCACTTACGGGGTCAATTGTAACAGTTCATAAATTCAACTAAAACATAGTTAATTATACATATTATCATAGTTGTGATATATTTTTTTATTGATCAAAATAGTAGTGATATTTTAGGAGTAAAAATAATAATGAGCAGAGACCTAAAGGGTTAAACTTTTAACTTTAAGGGGATAAAAATTTTAATTTATGCTGTGAAAGGTGACACATAAAATAATGCACATGCAACATAATATTAATGATATAGGAAACAATTGGTGGTTTTTAAAGAGTTAAGTAATGGTTTGTAAACATAAGATTATTTATTTTCAGCTGTTACATTCGTCCCTTTACTTATTGTTACAATCGCCCCCAAGACGCCATTTCATCTTCATTTGTTAAAAACAATGCTAGTTAATTAACAAAACTAATCTTTTTTTGAAATGTTAATTAAGGTGTCCACTTACATATTCAGTTAATAATTTTTATTTGTTTAAACAAAATTACTTTGTTACACTATAATATTCTAATACCAAAAAAAGTACTTACGTAGCGTAAAAATATCTTTTGTGATGTAACTCTTTCAAAAGTACATAAAAATGGTTGTCAGCAGGGGTGTCATGTAGATTTATTAAATACACTTTGTGCACCACCTAGGAACCAAATCTAGAACTCGACACTCGAAATTTTTGCTCTGTTACAATCGTAACCTGTTACAATTGACCCCACTCTCCCCTACTATTCATGTTTATTTACAGTTTATACGTGATGCAGTTAAGTTTGACATCAAGTATTAGCGATGCACATAGTACAACAACAAAGTAACAAGAACAACAAATAGTGCAATTCCAAACGTAGAAAGAAAGTTGAAGTAAATACAAAAAGAGTTCATAAATAATAATAAAATAATTAAAAAATAATGAATACATGCTGCTTAACATCAAATCGCTTCATCCTTATATAACCAGAGCTATAAATCATTGCAGATAATGCTATTATTGTTTTGAAATATTTCCTTAGAAAAAAATTAATTCGTGAAAGCGATACAAATATTTAAAAAATCTACTAATTTAACTAATTAACATTTTCATTATTACATAAAAAGGACAAATTTTAATATTTTAGCTTTTTTTTTTTGTCTTTGCTAGTTTTTTGATCTGTCTTATATCAACACATTTTTGTAATGAAACAAAATCCACTAGACTCAAATATTTCGAATTTTTATTTGACATAACACTTTCCAAAAGGTTACTTGAATGAAATTTCTGACCTTCCTTAAAAAATTTTCATTGTAATTAAAAATTACAACTATTTTAAGTAAAACCAATCGCATTTTTAAAAAAAATAATCTTTTTTTAATACAATCAGAAAAATCTTAAGCCAAAAGCAGAAATTAAAATTTTTAAAAATTAAAGCAGAAAAATCTTAAAATATTAATAAAATAAAATATAACTCTGGTATAAAAAACCAAAATATACGGTATTTTAACCATTCATTTTGAAGTTTTTCTGTTCATGTGACGGTTTGTCGGATTTTTCCGCTCATGTACTGGCTTTTCCGTAATGGTTAACCTGAAACGCTAGTTTCCGAAATTATAGCTCTTATTACCACACATTTAGTAAAAAGAATGCAAAACTGAAAAATAAATTTTACTAAATAAATGGTTTTTCTACCATGTTTTAAGACATTAAAATTACCATATTTCACCACATTTAGCAAAATTAATCACTTGTTATAAAATAATATTTTATAGTTAATTTTAATAAAATCATTAGCAAAATGATTCGGTAAAAATAAGCGAGCTTTTTGGGACTTCCATAGAGTCAGAAATAAAGTAAACTTTACCCTGTTCTGGTAGTTTTGACCATACTTTCTTCTTAGAGCATAGAAAGATCTATTGTGGACTACTGTTTCAGATTTAAAAGCAATATAGTCATTCAAACATACATATTTCGTTAAAAACACGAATCGACTCACCGTCACTATCCAGTGTCTTTTTCTGCCAGAGTGATACCTAGAGAAGTATCTAGTCAGACAACTAGAATAATACCTACTCGTTTGAGACGGTTTTAATGCATAATTTTAATGATCATGAAAATAAGTTCTAAAGATCAATTGATTTAACTGGTAATATACATTACGCATAAAATATTTACAGCAAAAATTGTGTAAGCAACTGGTTGTCATTAACAACTACACAAGTGATTGAATGATAATTGACAAGTGATGTAGTTCAGCCTCTAGCAAAGACGGCTGTAAAAAAATTATGCTAACTGTTTAACCTATTTGATTTCATACAGTGCGTTGTAAAAAAAATTGGTTTGCGTGAGTGCCAGAAAGTTTCAAGCAAAGAAAGTAAACAAACTTTCTTTCGAAATCAAATTCTTTCGATTCAATTTGGTGAACATTTAACTCAACATAATTTTTTTTTTCTAGCTCGAAACAATCAAATAGTGATTTGAGTTAGCAAAAATGGCACTCAAAAGGAAAAGATCTAAAAGAGTAAGCATGTCCAAAAAATGTGGATTGATATTCCCCGTCTCAAGAATAAGAGCCATGTTAAAAGTGAAAAATGTTGCGCCAAGAGTTAATTCAAAAGCTGTTATATGCTTGACCGCCGCTTTGGAACACGTTGTTGCAGAACTTCTCGATCAGGCTCTAAACTTTACGCACAATTTGCGAATCAAGTCTCACCATTTAAACAGTGCGATGAAAACAGATCCTGAATTAATTAGACTTTTCAAAGGCTGTGATGTCCACGCATCCAAGTATCTGCCGTTTCACTATTTTCAAGAACTCGCTTGAAGATATTAGGAAACTTAACGTATTGGATTAAAAGGCCTTTTCAAATTGAAATATATTGGACGTTACGATGAAAACTGATAATTTAATTATGATGATTAATATTAATGATATGAAAATGCGCGTTAATGAGCTTTCCGTTTGCGATCAAATATGTGTAAGAAGACGTATTTGTTTTGATCAAAAATAAAATTGATAATTCAAACTTTTTCTTTATTCAAATGTAATAAGGTTTTCCTATTCCATGTCTTTTGCTAACCAAAAACGTTTATTCATTTTTTTTTTGATCCTGACTATAGTAATAGTTTAGAATCGGGGCACCTCTTACATTTGGCGATTTGAAAATAAACCAAAATATATGAAAATGTGCAAAGAACCAATTACCTAACGGTAAACAAAAATTGCCTCAACCCGAAGGTTACGTCATGGAAAGCAAAGACAGCAAAATGTATCATGATCGCCAGAGATTTCGCAAAACTGAGCGAAAATTATCACCAAACAAATTGAACCCCAGATTCTAAGCCTTAACCTCTGCTTTCCTTAGAACAAATTTTGGAAGAAATTGGAGTGGATTCAGAAGAAAATACATAATAGTAACTACCTCAAATTATAATTATTTTAATAAAAAGTAAATAAGTTTTGGATACAAGATCCGGAATATGTTGCTGTTTCTGTCACTCCTTTCTATTTTTAAACACTCTCTTCTCCTTTTCTATTTTCAAATTAAAATATTTAATCGGGTGTTAAACAGTTTTAGCAAATTTTGACTGCAAAAAATGACGACATTTTAGTATTCCATAGATGTGGTTTTAGTTTGGTATGCAAATTGTTGTTCATTCCAGCATTTCTGATCTTATTGCATTCAGGCAACTATCCGCAATTGGCTGCGAAATTAATTTAACAAAAAGAAGAAAAGAACCACTATATCCAGTATTTTTAATTTAACGGGATGCAACTTTTTTTTACTTTTTTTTTTTTTACTTTTTTTGTATTTTAAAAATTTAAAAATAAAATTTTAATTTTTTTAAAAAAAAAAAATAACCCGACTAACCGAAGAATACCTCATATTCTCATAAGTTTAACATTGAGTCATTAACAAGGTTTTCTTATTCAGCAGAATTTTAAAAAGAATACTTATGTTTATTTTAAAAATTTTAAAAATTAATCTTGAAAATTCAAAGTATAATTTAAGCATAAAAGTAATGTTAAACAACTATATATTTTGTTTAAAAATTAGATTTCCAAAATCAGGCGTTCACAATTTTATCAAATTATTTATGTTAGCACATCGCATTATTTAAAATTTTAATAAAATGCCCACAAAACAAAAATAAATATTTGACATCTACAGTGCAGTTTAAGTTTAAAAAAAATTGCGTTAAATCTATATTAAAAATCTTGGCACTAAAATAAATATCTTAAGAACAAATAGATATTATCACAAATCTTTAAAATTTTCTTTCCATCTTTAGCATTTTCTTCCACAATTCTTTAAAAAAATTTTCATAGCTTAGATAAATTTGGAGGCTACGAAAATTCTCAAATTTAAATATTTCGATTTAGGTATTCACGTGAACCCAAATTAACGATTTTTTTTTTTCATTATGTAAGTAGGCTTTGCTTGAATTATGAGCGATTTTAATTTATGGTTTTTTACAAAACTACCTGGAGTCCCAATATTTCACTTAAGTTATAGTTGAAACAACACCATCAAAATTATTCGAAATAAATGGTGAAAAATAGAAATATAACGGTTATCTCACTTTGCGAAGTTTCTCCATAACTTCACTTTTTACTGCGTGTTGAAAGCTTCTCGTTGGCAGTTTGTTTAACATTGATGCTTTATTTCGAATTTTTATGTGTTGTTATTAATTTTAGCGTTATTTAAAAACAAAGAAACATTCACATAATTAATTTTAGAAAGTCAACAAATTGGCATCCGTTGTTAATATCGTAGCACTATTAAACTGCGTTGAGTCTTATTTTACTAGCCAAAAAACACGAAATTACTTTCCGTAAATTCACAATTACTGTAATTTCACAATTACTTTTCCTTTGAACTATTTCTCTAAAGGTTCTAATATATTATTAGCAAGTTTTATACTATAAATAACTTATTACCAGAAAACAAAAGTTTTTATCTACCGAAAATTAACTGCTTAGATGTCATATAATAGCATGGAAAATTTTCTGACTATGCCGAATAGAATTATATTTAAAATATTATTATTTCGCAAAATAAGCGGTCATCTAACATTATTCCAGCGGTAAACAGATATTTCATACTGTTTAAATTACTTCTAAAAGTAAGCGAAAAGACTACATACCAATAATTTTGAACACACCAATGACCATATCAATGAAATTACTTTGTTGATGATTCCATTCTGAAGAAATGTTTACATCATTTTCAGGAAAATTTTACTGTGATCACATTCTGGAAAATGCTATTCATACGTCTTAACTCTTACGTCGTTTCCTCTACATTAGGAATAGACACACAATTACCAAACTCGCACTTAATAAAATTGTATGCTCGTCCTTAAATTTCAAACTATGCTAACGTATCTTTTTTTGTTATTTCTACATTCCTATGGAAAATAGTGTTGTTATATGTAAATATGTAGTTGTTATAATAATCTAATCTTTGAGTGAGTAGTTTGTAAATATCCTAATTGCCATCGTCTTTACTTTATATATGTTTCCATTGTACCCATATGTTTCCATTATACCCATATGTTTCCATTATATCATTATATTTCCATTATATATATATTTTTCCATTAGAAGAAACAGGAAAAAAGAGAAGAAAAAAAAAAGAAAAGTTTCATTTTTTTGTCTGCAATTTTCCCACTCAATTTTTGTAAGTTTACTTTTTTTAAAATTTTTTTTTTATCGACATTATATAATTTATCGAATTTTGACCTATGCGATTTCTCATTGTCAAGTAAGAAGACCAGTAAGGCATATGCTATCCCCTAACTTACCGTAGAGCGCTACTATCACTTGACTATTTTATGATTGTGTAAAAAATTATTATCGAAAAAAAAATCATAAACCTTTTGTCTAAATGTCCCTCTTAATCTTCAATCTGTAGAGCCGCGATAGCTCAGGGGATAGAGCGTTCGCCTTCCAGTGCGGTGAATCGGGTTCGAATCCCAGTCGATACGAATTCTGCATCCGGCTTGCACTGACCACAGTGCTGACGTGATATATCCTCAGTGGTAGACGGATCATGGGTTACAGTCCCCTTGCCGTCAGGCTAACCGTGGGAGGTTCTCGTGGTCTTCCTCTCCATGTAACGCAAATGCTGGTTAGCTCCATCAAAAAGTCCTCCACGAAGGAAAATTTTTTCCCAATACTCGATACAGTTACCTTGTCTTCTGGATTGGGCTCAAAATGACAAGGCTACGGAGTTGAACATTAGTAGTCGTAATCCCATATATTTGGATCGGCTGTTCAACGACGGTTATAAAATATAAAATGAAACCTACAATCTGTAATTGATTTCACGCTACCAAAATTTACAACTTCCGTTAAAAATTGACATTTTAAATATCTTTGGATGACTAATATATAAATATGAGTAGCATTTCTTTTCATTCGAATATTTTTAAAAACATCGAATATTCAAATTAGAAAAAATTTTAAGACCTTGATGTTAGTATATCTTAAATTACTAAAAAAATTGCAAGACAAGCAAAAAACTCAATATAATCAAAAAGATTCGTAACTATTTTCAACAGTTCAGTCTATTAAAAGATTTCTTCTTCTTTAGTTTCAAAAATAATACAATGTAATATTTTGTGATGGAAAAGAATTTTATAAGTACAAAAAAAAAAAGAATGTGTAGAAAATTTAAAAAAAATTGCTTGGGATTCATTAGATTATACTGAAAATTCCTAAAATAATTTTGTCTGAAAATAATCCTTAAATATTTTCGTAAATTTAAAAAAAAATCAAAAGTTTGTAGGTTGTAAGTGAAAGCTTGCTAGCGTAAATTTTTTTAGTAATGTGCCTTATAGGCAACCAACGCAAACAAATAATTCATGCTTGATTGTTTATTAAATAGCATAGATATGGAGCTAAATAGGGTACTTGTAATTAATTACAAGTTATATAGAGCATGAACGTTAGAAGCTGATTTGATAATAATTACGGTTATAATAATGTCGCTTTGAAGATTGCGACCGTAATAATAGATTCAGGAACTTAATATGCCATGTAGGCAATATATGTACTAGTTGAATATCCGCTCTTAGCACTTCAGAGAAAAAGTAAATAACTTATCATCACCACGACATTATGAACAAAGCAGAAAGTAATTAATCGACGCAATGAAAACAATTAAAAACTGATTACGTGATTAAATGAGGATGATTAGAATTGCTATACAGTGCGCCAGAAATAAAACGGACCACCCTGAATAACTTCTTGTCTAATAAACGAATCTTCTCGTTTTAGGTCTCAATGTTAATAACTTGAGGGGGTGACTTCAATTATGCTAATTAATTAGCGCCATCGATGTTTTAAGTTATGAAATCAGACACAAAAACATATTTTGTCTGAACAATCATAATTTATTTTTTTCAGCTGATTCGGATTTCTGATCTTCAACATAAAGGGGGTTGCCTCAGTCTGGGAAATGTCGTCCCCATAGTCCAAAAATTGGACCCCGTATTCGCCATACTTCGAGAATTTTTTAAGCGAATTGAAAAAACATTTGCACGCAATATTGTAAGATTTGAAGGATTTGTTTGTCAAAAGATAATTCCATGCAAAAAAAATAATTTTAGTTAATATTTATTTTTTGTTATTATTTTATTTATTAATAGTCAGAAATATTTTGAATTGTGAGGTATGCAATTTTTTGCATTATTTTAAAATACGTAATTTTATATGACAAAACAAGAGACTTGAGCAAAATCGGTTGAATAATTCCTGAGAAATCAAAATTTAAATATATGAATTTTTTTTTTTTTTAAAAAATCAATGTCTTAGGAATTATTAAACTGATTTCGCTCAAATTTTGTATTTTGCTATAGAAAATTACGTACTTTAAAATGATGTAAAAAATTATATAGATTACAATTATAAATTACATCGACTATCATTAATAAAATAATAAATATTTACAGTAATTTATTTTTTGCATGGACTTATGTTTGAGTAAACGCATTGTATAATTGTATACAAAATTTTTCTAATTTCTTTAAAAAGTTTACGAGATATGGCGAAACACGCAAAAAAATATAATTAACATTAAGGAATTAAGGGGTCCGAATTTTCGATCACTCTCCTGACTGAACTAAGGGGACCACATTTCCAAACTGTGGCTACCCCCTATATTTTAGGGGTCAGAAATCTGAAACTATTGGAAAAAAATCTATGTTTGTTAGTGTGTTTTTTGTGTCTGATTTTGTAACTTAAAATATCGTTTACACCAATTGATTGACATGAATGCGTTAGCCACTTGAATTATTAAGACTGAGTCATAGAACGAGAAGATCCGATAAATCCATTCTTATGATCTCAATCCTAAAGAAAACGTAACGGTATCATCAGTAAGGCTATATATGCAACACAGAGGCAGTTCTAATTTGTGGGAAAAGATTTCTAACATTCAAACTTGACATAATATTGATGCCATTGTCCTCCAGGGATTAATTACTGGTATAGAACATTGCATATTTTAAGTTAGATGAAAAAAAAATATGGTGTAAATTTTGGCTATAATAAGAAGTGGCTTCATTTCGATGGACATTGTTTTCCTCCTTCTTACATATTCCATCTTCTTTTTCAGATGTTTTGAATGTTGAACTTCTTCGGTATGTCATGTTCTATAACCACCATAACCGTGATGTATGCATATTTTCATCTATTTCAGCAACCTTTCAATTTTTTTGAAAACTTATGAAGATTTATCACATCATTAAGCACTAATTTCTTTAGATTTCTACTCATAATAAAACATTTATGAATGTCAGAAAATATCAGGAAATATCCAGCCTTTACAGTGCTTTCACAAACCCCGCGTTAATTTAACAAATAACGAAAGGAACGAGATAACAGAAAATAATATTTCAATGTTCGTGCAATGCAAATCCACTCAGTTTTTTTGTTAAATCACAAAAATTGATTCGAAACAGTCGAACAGTTAGCGGAAACTAACAATTTAAAAGTAATATATATATATATTTTTTACTGAAGTATACAAAATGTTAAATTTTTACAAAACATGAACTGTTGTCAGGATAATAAACTTTCCTGAGTGCATTCCCTTTAGGGCATAATTTTATTCTGTGTTCATTATTACTTATTTATCTACAATCTGAAAATATATCAAAAGATGTATTGATATAATGCGTCATTATTCCAACATAGTCCTTAAATGTTGTCCTGTGTGTTGTGCTATTTTAAGGCTGTTTTTCAAAGGCTCCGTCGTAATATGAAATAATGTTTTTTTTTTTTCGAATAATATGCTATTTTATTGTAACTGTTGTGAGTTTTTAACTGTTACTTCTGACTGTTAGGTCAATTTTAGCCTATCCAAAGCCAGCTATGTCTACTCTTATTTTGAAAAATACGCAAAACATCAATACGGAGAAAAGCCTTAATTTTGTGAAAATGAAAAAGCTTTTGTGGTTTTTTTTTTTTTTGATATTTAAAAACTTAACCCAATTCTTCATTACTTAGGCTCATCAAAATTTACAAAAACTGAGAAAAATGTCACCAAATTGGCTTTTTTTTTAAAAGTTTAATAACTTTTAAAATATTTAAGTTAATTGTCTGTTCTATAGCCCAGATAATTCTTCACGGCAATATTATATACATAATTTAAAATCATTGCATTGTTTTAAATGTATGACACTTTGGATGACACTTTGGAATGTATGAAACTACGGATTTTTATTTACCTTTGCTAAAGAACTTCGAAAAACAGCGTTAAGAAAACTATCACTTATTTGATTTTAACTTGGCCAGGGTATAAACTTCTACACATTAAAGTTAAAAGTGATCTAGGGTAAAACAACCAGTGAAGGAACACTACCCAGTGAAGGAACATTTCATATATATTGATTAAAAATAAGAATTTGAAAGTCTTTCCTTAGATTGATTGGTAACAATAGCTTACTGCCAAACAATAGGAAGTCATCTAGCAGTGTTTTGGATTACCTGGTCAAATAGACTTCTCTGGAAAAAATTTTAAAGTTGTTATTATCTCTGCAACACCTTGTTTCTTTGAAAAATTATAAGGTGAGTGTTTGTATTTATATGTTTGAAGTGGAATTAATTGCATGTAATAGTTTTATTTTTCTCACTGTGAAAAAGAGAATTCAAAATATAGTTATTGAAGTTACGTTTTATTTTTTTTTAAGCATTGTAGCATAATAAAGTATTGAGATAAGGGGGTGTTTATTCACTGGATCACCAAACGATGAAAAACCAGTGAAGGAACAAGTGTTCCTTCACTGGTGTGGGTTAAGTGGCAGTGGGTTAAGTTAATGAAAATAAAAGTTAAACTTCAACTTTTTTGTACCTTTAGTGATGTTCAAAAGTATGTTAAAAATACGAAAAACAACTTCTAATCAGTGAGGTAACAGGCATGTTCCTTTACTGGGCATAGATTTCTCAGTGAATGAACAGTATGTGTTAATATGTTGACACTTTAATTTTCAATTCATGATTACAAAAAAAAAAAAAAAATTAACATTTTCCAAGTATTTATATGTTATAATTTCAAGAATAGGCCTGTTTTTAAATATGTGTATGGCTTATTAGTTCATAAAGAGCATTAAAAAATAACCAAAATTAAGTGTTCCTTTACTGGGTGTTCATTCACTGGTAAGAGCTGTTCCTTTACTTGGTCTTCTTACTACTTGTTATTTGAACCTCCAAAACTTTAAAACAATATTATGTAAGTTCTCTACAATTTTTTTTACATAATTTGCAATTAGTAACAAATATGTTGACACTGTCATTTAACTAAAATTACGAATTTTGAAATTAATAGGATTTTTTAAAAGGCAAGCGAAGCTTAAGTGTTCCTTCACTGGTTAGTTTACCCTATTACTTTTTTTCCCATATTAAGTCAATTGCACCTAACCACATACAACATATTTACACATTCTTTATAGATTATAGAGTTAAATGGTCTGGTTTACATATTTTATTTGATAAGCAACAGATAAATAACTCTAATGCCTTAACTCATCATATACCTGCATTTTTTTCAATACCAGTAAATTTTATAATTAAGAAGAAAATCGTAAGAAAATACTGTTTTTATCAGTATACTTTGTTTCTACTTTTATCCCACTCAGCAGAATAATACCAAATTTTCAATATTTCTACTTCCAATTTTTTAGAAAACTCAGCATTAGGAAACTGAATTCTTCCACCGAAATTGAACAAGTTAGGCATCGGTTTTATTTTTGCTCCTTTTTGTTTCCACACAACTAGATTTGAGAAGGAGATGATAAAATCTCCCCAAAAAATGAGTCTCGCTACAAGATTTTCTACTCTGCCACCTTTCATGACCGATATGCAATGTAAAAGAGAGACGGAAAGAAACAGGAAAAACGGGAAAATGAGAAACAAAATAAAACATGCCAAACTCGTGCCACGCTGCCTCCCACGAATGCAATCAAGCAAATGTGATTCAACCCACTACACAACGTACTCCACTGAACGACTGAAGCGAGATGAAAATATAAGATAAAAAAAAGAGTTTAAGAACTGATTTTTTCGACACTAAAAAAACGGGAAAACTCGTTTTTTCATCTCAGCAAAATGCAAGATAAAATCCAATGTATTTTTCTACTGTTAAATTGGTGGCAATTTTTACGGAGGAATCAGAGTGTATGATGATGATTTCAGTTTATTTACATTTCAGTAAAGTGTTTAAATGTTACATTTATCGAAGGCAGGAAAGAGTACCACGCATTTTAGTCAATAAAAAAAAGTATTTGAACTGTAAATATTTATTTCTCCAATGCAAATATTTATTCCTGGTAATAATGGAAAAAATGAAACTTTTCTTTTTTTAAAAAAAAGAACTCTTGTTTTGAAATAAATTGTTCATTTTACGTTTTTTGATTAGGTAAGGAATTAGTTAATATGACAACACAGTAAAATTTTTTAACTATAATGTATTTTTAGTTGAGCACATGTTATTTAATCATTTTATAGTGAAATAAAACTTTAAATAAGAGTTTATGAATAAGTAAAAAATCTTAAATTAATAATAAAAAACTTTAATACAGTTTCTTATTGTCACATATAATTCCGTGTGTTACATTGAATGGGAAATTAATAATACTCAATTATTTGAAAAAAAGATATTGAGACATCATACAATAAAAGCTAAACAGCAAAGAGTTACCATTATTCTGATTATAATAGAATGTGTTAATGAAACTTCGAAATAATTTAGCCTTTTGAAACTAGCTAACTACTTTAGCTGAGAAATATAGAGCATTTTCCACTGACTGGTCGATATAGGGTTCTGTTCTTGCAGTCACTACATATTTATCATGTATCTGAATAAGTTATTCTTGGTTCTAGGCTTTGCTTTCTTAGTTTAGCTTGGTTTGGTTTTATGACAAATTTTCGGAACTGCATTGTATTTAACATTTACGATATGCTCCAGATTTAGGAACGTATCTGTTTTAGAAACAATCAAAGAAATAATATTATATAAATTATTAAAACTACATAAGATTTTACATGAGATTTAAGAATTTGTTTTTGAAAAAATTACGTATAAGTCAATGTTTTGGAACTAATAAATGCAATATTAAACCTATATTTTTGGAGTATCTTCTCGTTTAAAAAAATGACAGAGATTACGTTTGATTTCAGTGCTATTTATATAGCTGATACAATTTTTAGTATAATTAGAAACCTAGAGAATCCTATTCAACAAAATATTATTAAACAATTGATTTATTAAACAAAATATCTTCGTATTAATAATCAACTTGTTTCATGGCTTCAAGTTCTTATTTAATGAATCTCTAATACATATTAAAGTAGCATTTACCATAACGTAAGTTGCTTATTAATAAACATTTTGCCATCAACGCATGATGGCAGAAATGTTTTTTTCTTACTTTTTATAATAAACAATTCCAATACAGTCATGCATTACTAATTTGCACAAAGGTTAAGAATGTTTCATTATATTTATTAACTATAACTAACTAGAAATTATAGACGAAGAATAAATTTTGTTTTCATTGAAATTGCAATATATTTTGTAAATTATGTATTTCGGGAATTAATTATGCAGTATATATATATTTATAGATGTAGCATATGTTACTCACAGACAAAAATTCGTTGCATTAAATACCTAATTTTATAGTTTTAAATTTCATGAAGATTAAAATATTTAAAGCAATTTAATTTATTTTCATATCACTTTATTTATCATTTAACAATTCGATGCACATTCAAACACTAGGGAGACAAATTTTATTCAATATGTGAGACTTTATTTTAACGGAAAATTTTTTTAATTAGGTTTAAATATAAAGTTTGCTTTGAGATTTTAAGGTTTAAGTCCCTAAATATAATTTTTTGAAATGTTTAATATGAATTTTCATATTTATTATTTCATATTGAAACATGAATATCCTTTTAAATAAATTTTCCATATTCTCAGAGGAATATGAACATTAATTTTAAAAATTCACTACGTTCAACTCTGCAGACGATAAAATGAACTTAACTTAATCTTATTTTAATTTTATATTACTTATTGAATAAAATGGATACCTTTTAGTTTATTTCATGGCGACACATGTTTAAATTTAACCTTTTTCTGAAAAATAATATTAGATATAATCTTAATTCAACTTTTTGCAATGAAATTTTGCTAAATTGAATTCAATCATTTTTTGGAATGGGAAATATAATTAACAGCAATTTCTGTTGAATATTTTTTATACATAAAATATTTTTGACAGTTTCCATAAATAAAGATAATCATTGAAATATTCCAAGTGCTTATTTATCTGATTATAATTTTATGTGTTTATATGCTTTTTTAAAGAGGTTTATGCGCAAACATTTTATAGAAAAATAATAATCAAATAATTGTAATTCAGTAATTTTTAAATCTGAATAGCATCATATATATTCTTGTATATTGGCACGAAATGAACATCTTCTTATTATGTTATAGAGTTTTATCCTGTCGTTAATGCACGGGGCATATTATAATTATATTACCAAATTGATTTGAATATATTTAATTTAACTAAAGAAGATTTATAACTACAAAAATATTTTTATTCTATAAACACTAAGCAAGAAATTATCTACCAAAGATATTCTCCTACAAAAAATTTATCTCGCAAAAATGGATATAATATCATGTACAGTGTGCAAAAAAAACAACGGATCACATTAAATAATTTTTGATCTAATGATTGAATCTTCACGTTCTAGGACTCATTCTTAATGGTTTGAAAGGATGAATTCAATTATCCAATATACTTAATGCATACGATATTTTAAGTTGTGAAATCAGACACAAAAATGTACTTTCTCTAAAAAAACATATTTTTTTTCCCGACGAATTCGGATTTCTGACTGGAATTATTAATAATGAGTAAAATATTATTAATATTATTATAAAATATTAATAATGAATAAAATATTATTAATATTATTATAAAATATTAATAATGAATAAAATATTATTAATATTAAATAAAATACCCCTATTGCTTTTAAAATTGAGTTTTCGCCAAACAAAAACAGTTTAATATTTTGAAATGATTAAAAGGTGATGTATTAAGTGTAGATTTAAAATTTAGTAGGGAGTTAACTACACATAAATTTACTGATATTATAACTTAGAAAATAATAAAATCCTAGCAAATAATTAACCTTATAAAATACAAAAATATTTCAAATCAAGAAAAAGTTTTTTTTTAAACAAAAAATTAGCGAAGAGCTCGATATTCACGATTTCGATTTCCTTTAAAAAAGTTCTACGCATTTTTAAATTAAATAAAATATACCTCTATTATTCTTAAGGTTCGTTTTTACACAAAATTTAAAAAAAAAATTAAGTTTAATATTTTAAAATAATTTCATAAGTTGTATTTAAAATTTAGTCGTTCATTACTACACATTAATTTATTCTATTTAATAATTAAGAAAAGAATAAAAACTAGCTACTTTTAAAATTTGTAGAGGCATCTTTTGATTATACCTTAAAGTGCTACTTCTAACCCCAAAACTTTAAATGAAAATGTGGCTATAGCACTTTCTTTTTTATCGTAATGGAGAAAACTTTAGTTTCAAGAGTTAGATTGTCAACTTTGCCTCGATTGTCACCATTTTATTCCATGGTATATGGAGCTCACGTTTGGTACGCGCTAATGACGAACATCGTGGCTGGCAAATAGCACCGACCATTAAGCAGTTTCCTGCTGATCAGCAAAGACTAGAAAATGAAGTGCTTTTCCCATCAAATAATGTCTCTAAAGAAGTGAAAGTCATTATATCAAACTGCGGACAAGTATCAGCACTTTTAGAAGCATGGAAATGGGAATAAAGATAGATATCCAGTTCTTGATATCTTAAATGTAAGAATACTTATTCATTTAAAGTCTTTTAGGGAAGTTAATTCGTGAAGTTGGTTTAATATTTTTTATTTGATTAACTCCGGTATAAAAAGGTTATATGATGTAGAATTTCGTTATAGTTCAGTAAGAAAAAAAATATGCATTAAGCAAAAAAAGACATAGATGTAATTTGTTCTTTGATAACAAATTTTCAGCAAACTTATTATCAACGAATCAATTATTGTTATAAACGTAGAACAAAAATAATCAATATATATAAGAAACTATTTTAGTGAAATAAAATGATGGATGGATAAGAATTGTTTAAAAATGCAAGGTGCTAAAAAAAGACCAGAAAATTTAAATAAATGATAAAAGGTAATGAGGAATTAAAAACTATGAAACATTAGGTCCAAACTATGTAGAGAGGGAGTGAAATTCATGAAAAAACATATTAAGTTTTATATAATTCTGGAAAAAAAGCTACAAAAGATTCTACAACACTAACGGCAAAAAGAATTTATATGATTAATTGCTTAGAGAAATGTTTGAGGTAGGACCAAAAAATGTCCCGCATAGTCTACAAGGACGTAAAAATGATTCCCAAGTAGGCTTAAGTATGACACGTGTGCCTTTGATATCTACTGAAGTGTCATCAATCCAAACTATAAGGTAGGAGGAATCTCAACTCTTACAATAAACTTTACAAGAACCTTAATTAATAATTTGTCCAAAATTTCATAAATTCCTACAAAATTTAGAACAATCATGTGTGAGTCTAATACTTACCTAACTAAATCTGGTACCATTTTCTCTAACTACTTAAATAAAATTACTAAAAATATTATTAAAGAAGGTTTTTCTTGGATTATCAGTTATAATCAACCGACATTAGAATATATTAAACAAAATAAAATTTATTCTATTGCGACTTTTGATTTCCAGGATCTTTTCAATAGCATTCCTCTTTCTAAACTAAGAAACGTTCTTTTGAATTATTAGAGCGATTTGAAAATATCCTTAATTGCTAGTTTGGTTATTGAGAAAATCTAACTAATTTCTGTCTTTTTAACATATTTCGAAAACATGTTTTAATTCTGATTGATTGAATACCTTAAGGATACAATTTTTCATCTATTTTAGCTAAATTATTTTTACACTATTATGAAAAAAATTTTACTCTTAACATTAAATCTGTTTTTAGATTTATTGATGATATAATTATTGTTAATTTTCAAGATTATACAATTTTGTTAAATTATATTCACACCTAGGAATCTTGCTTCACAAACATTGTGATAATATAAATTTTAATTTTAAGATTTGGGAATTAAAAAGGAATAAAAAAAAGAGGAAGAATATAAGAAGCTTTGTTGATTTATACCATAAAGAAAATCATTTTAATATTAATATAAATATATTTATTACTTTGAATTCTAATGTTTCTAAAAACATTTATTTAAATAACATTTATAATCAAATGAATGGATTTAAAAAAATATGTAGTAATGTTTATGTTTCCAAAAACCAAATAGACAATCTCTTTCAAAATTTAATAAAAACCAATAGACACTCAAATAATGTAATTAAGTTCTATATAAAATCATTGTATATTATTATTAATAAATTTACTAAAAACTTATATTTATTAATTTATACATTTAAAACTTATATTTATTAATTTATATATTTAAAACTTATATTTATTAATTTATGCATTTAAAACTTATATTTATTAATTTATATATTTAAAACTTATATTTATTAATTTATATATATAAAACAAAAGATGCGCAACTTTAGTATGGTAAGTTATGGTAGGTTCAGAAGTATTAGATAAAACAAATTTTAAATACCTATTTTATTCACATACGCTTATCTAAATGAAAATATTGTTTGTAACATCATACTACTTTAAGACTAAATGCTCTTGATTTAAAATAAAATTGTTTAAATAACTTAATAATTTAACAAGGAAATGTAAAGATAAACTTTTATGTCGTAAGAGCTAACAAGCTTATTTTATTCTTTAGATTAAAATTGTAACGTATTAATTATTGTTTGAATACTTAACACTCTAATAAGAGCAAATTTTAAGCTTCAAATACTCCAAATTCCAAAATTATCTTCGTTAACTTGTTAATCTTAGCGTGTATTGCGTAGCTTAAAATAGTAAACTGTGAGAATAATCATTAAATTAAAGAGTAATAATTAAATTTTTAAAAGTAGCAGTTGAAATCTAAAATAAATCACAATTAAATTTCTAAAAAATAATTTAAAAACGAAAAAAAGGTTTTGTACAAAATAAAACTTACAAAGTGAACAGCAAAATATTTCTAGAAATGAACAGATGAACAGGAATGCTAAATATAGAGATTTTTATTCGATATAACAAATTCAAGTTACATTAAAATTGTTGAGATTTTAAGAAATTTAATGGACGCTGTGAAGGCTTCAAGCTTAACATCGTTTCAAGCATTTCATAGATAATATTTTCAAAGTTAAAAATAATATAATTTTAAAACATTATATAAGTTTATCTACATTAAAAATTAAAAAAAAAACTAGAAAATAATTGTAAAAATGAACAGTTGTACACACCGAGAAGTCTAAATTAGTAAAATATGGCAAATATTAAATTAAAATACTATAGAAACATCAAAAAGCACCATAATGATTTTAGTAAAATTAACAATAAAATATCATTTTGTTATATGGGATAACATTTAGTAAATTTGCAAAAATTCGGTAATTTTATCATGATGCCTTAGATCATGTTATAAAACCTATTTTTTCGGTTTAATCTACTTTTCAGTTTCTGGTTTTTGCAAAATGTGTGGTAATAAGAACTATAATTTTAAAAGCCAAATTTAACGCTAAGTTACCATATGAATGGTTTAAATACCGTATATTTTGGTTTTGTTAACAGAATTGTGATTTTTTTTCTAAAAAATTTCTTGACCATATACATTACGATAATTTTAGAAGAATATTTTCTCTCCATACAAATCATGAGCTTTAAGAATTTAGTTTTCTTATTATTAATCCCCAGTTACGTTAAGACTTGAAGAAGCTATGAAATCAGGAATAATTCCTTAAGATTCTCCTTTTTTATTAATAAAATTAAATATTTAATAGCGTATATTTATTCTTAAAAATCTACCGTCTTACTGAACAATATGTAAATAAATAGTACTTTTCGTCTTAAAAACTAAAAAAAACACATAACGTCCCCTGTTTGGCACAGTAATGTTATCAAGAAAATACTTTTATAGATTGGAAAATTTCCAACATCAAATTAGTATGATATCTACTTAAATTTTGCAACTGTGTTATGTAAACGTAACTGAAATTAATAATTATTGCATAGAATTAATTTTTACTTCCACAATAGCAACTGGTTTCTAAAATACCAAGTATATTTCCGCCAATTACATTTAATTTTATAATGTATTTTGTTCAATTATGCAACATTTTATGAATAAACTAACCCACACCATTTTTGTTATCAAAATTATTTAAAAGTAATTGTTTGAAACCTAAACAATATCCAATTATTTTAATTCATTTTTCCAACGATTTCAACTGAATGATTACAATAATTGAAACTATCCAGTCTACTGAACCTTATTGAGGTAGTAAAATTCGTACCTAAACTGTCAGTTATCAAGTAACTCAGCTAAATGAAGAGAGAGCATTCTGACCGCCAATCGATGTCAAACAAAGAATGCTTATTATCTGCGTGAGCATGACAGTTCTTTTGTTAAGTTGGCCAGTTAGCGAAAGAAAAATGATCTTCAGGCCATCTCAATAATTGGACGCGGCCACTCTATCAAGTTGCCACCAGACATATATTGTGGAGGAAGAACCGAACACTTTAATAATGATGAGTATGTTTTATTAAGGAAATAAAAACTTTTTATTATGGTTTGGATGCTTTATTGTTGTAGGGCACAACATGGTTGCCATTTCTTATGCGTAATTTATAACTAAGTATGCCTTCCTATCATTATAATTTAGATGCTTACATACATAACATATTAATTCATTGTAAAGAAAACCTTTCTTAAAAAATATGATAAAAAATGATATTTTTGGTACCTCTAGATTAGAAAACGTGTGTGCTTTAGTTGTTAGAAAATAAAAATGTATATATTAACGTCAAAGCTGGCAATTCCTTATTATGTGTGTGTGTGTTTTTTTTTTCTTTCGAAAACAGACTTTGCAAGGTATGAAACAATCAAGATTTTGTCCCACTGTTTGGATATTCAATACAATTCCGAATGACAAAGGATTATTTCAAGTTTTTAATTTGTATGATTTTGATTTGTTGGTATTATTAGTTACGAATAATTTCGTGATGCACCGGGTTCTTAACTTTATTTTGATTTCGCTAATAAAAAAGACACATAATTTTTAGTAATAGACCTGCATTATCAATAACGATAGAGATCAACAACAATATTAATAACGATTTATCGGGGTAGTAACTCAGATCAAATATGGGTTATTGTTCTGATGTAACATTTGTGTACAGTGCACAAAAAGTATAAATGGAGAACCTTAAATAACTATTGAGCAATTAACCAGATTTTCACGTCACTCTTATTGGTTCGAAGGAGTAATATCAATAATGCTCATTAATTACTGTCGATGATATTTTAAGTCACGAAACTAGACACAAATGCGCACTTTCTTTGAATATTCATACTTTTCTTGTGCGGATTCAGGTTTGTCATCCTCAAAATTTAGAGGAGAGGATTCAAGAAATATGGAGCCACTAGTTTGGTACGAAGAGTGGTTCTAAATATTTTTTTATACTTTTTGTTGAATCATAATTAATTCAAATAATTTTAATTATATATTCAATATGAATTCAATATTTCAAATAATATAATTTAATTCAATATTTTGAAATCATAACAGAATATTACTGAAATTATATTTATAAAAACTCAATTACAAAATTTTGAACATTTATTCAAAATAATATACAATTATAAACATCAGTTTCATTATATATATCAGTTTTGAAAAAAAAATTTTTTAAAGATTTTTAATAAAAAATTAATAGTTGATATCTATGCAAATAAATTTTTTATAATAAACTATATTTTAGCAATGTTAAAATAAAAAATAACTCCCAGTAAGTTCTTAACTGTTTACTACATCATAGTAAAAAATTCCAGATCCAATTTAAATGAAAAGTACCAGCACTAAGTATGCCAGTCCTTTCCATCGCAAAATACATTTTAATCGGAACATGTCACGGAACAAAAAATCCGATATACCGTAAATTGTACAGTAATAATTACCGCAAAATCACTAAATCTCACTAATTTAATAAATATTACCACAAAAATCATGGTATAATATTTTTCATTGTCTCGGATTTTAATGATGATGCACCCAAAGTACGAGTACTTTACACCGTAATTTGTACCCGAATTCTTTACACTGCACATAAAATTTTTATATGCATTTACTCGGTAACTAGGTGACTCAACTGCCTGCTTGTTATCTGGGGACAATTGTTCATCAAGGAACATGAAGATTTTAATATGATATCCAATTAAAATTAATGAAAAAATATTTTAAAAAACTTTTCTTTCGTGTATTTAAGAAATAGCATTTGAATAAAAATAAATAATGTAGAATGAATGTTAATCAACATTTACATTAGAGCAAATTGCTTATCAATTTTCCACTAGAATGAAAAAATATCCCTAAAAAGATTAAATATTATTTGGAACACTCAAGAAAGTAAATATCTATCTTACAAGTATGAAGGTTCATAAAAAGTGTCAAAATTAATCTCTATAAACGTAATTAGATACTTTGTAATTATTACCCCGTTTAAACGTTAAATTCGTAATTTTATGATAAGAAGAAATTAAATTTCCAGTTTAATTCATTACTTGTTTTCACAAGACATCATTTTTAAAACTAAACAAGGTAATTATTGCTTAATTACGAAGCCCTAATTACACTTACATAATTATAGGCATCCATCATTTATGATAAACAAAAGTTAAAAGAAGAAAAAAAGAGGTTCACATCATAGTTTTGCGTTAAAATAAAAAATATGATGAATCTCGTTTCCTTTCAGCTTAATGAAGATAATATTATTAAAGTGATACATTTTAAGATCACTTATAATTGTAGAGGAATTAAAAAAATAAACGCAGATACTGTTAGAATTGATTTAAATAATCTTGTTGAAGTAAACAATTTAAAAAAAAGGTTATTTGAAAACAAAAAGAAATATTTTTAACTTTAAAAATATTTTAACCACTTAAATAACTATGGTTACATTATGTGGTTTTACATCTCTAGTGATAAAATGCAACAAACAGTTTTTCTCAGACTGAGTACACGATGTTGGAAAATGATGAAAGCTGGGTACTGGTTCAGGATACTCATATACTCATATATCAAGATACTTACAGCTATCAGCAAGCACTGACCTACCAATCTTAGTACTGACGAAAAACGGATGGATCATGTTTTTATTGTTTCCTAATTGTCGAGCTAACTGGGAAATGTTTTCCTTTTTAAGTAACACAATTGAGATTTTCCCTCTGAAAACTGTCTATAGAAATCGAGTATGTCTCAATGCATAATCCACGAGTTTCGACCACTTCTCAGATGAGTTGAATATAATAAGATTAAGTTATTGAACATAAAAAATCCGCAAATTTGATATGAATTTACTGTTCAACACAAGTGACAAAATAAAATAAAAAAAGTATACCAAGTACAAGTATACAAAATAAATTAAAGTTTACCAAGTTTTTTTTTTTCATTTCGGATACTTCCGGTAACTTTAATGATTCGATTGACTATTTTTATTAAGTATCCAGTAAATCAATGAAAAAGATGGATTTTATTCCACAAAAATAAACAGTCTTATGTTCAAAGCCGCATTTAACATATCACAGCAATTGATTGTTAATATTTAGTATGGGTTTTGAAATGCAGGTAAATTTGTATCAGTTCAGATACGTTTGATAACATTTTATTTGTAACACAATTTTTGTGAATTATATTATAAAATTTAACGAAACCCTATTTTTAAGGATATAACGAGTTAAGGAAAGTTTTTTTTAAAAGCTTTCAAGCCACTGAAAATGAATAGTAGATCTTTTGAATACTGAATAAATTGATAAATTACAAGTTATCAAATAACGTTAAGATTTTTTTGGCATTTGAAGCATTCAGATTCAGAATATAAGTGATATCCTTTATCAGTTTTGAAATACAGGTAAATTTGTATCAGTTCAGATACGTTTGATAACATTTTATTTGTAACACAATTTTTATGAATTATATTATAAAATTTAACGAAACCCTATTTTTAAGGATTTAACGAGTTAAGGAAAGTTTTTTTTTTAAAACTTTCAAGCCACTGAAAATGAATAGTAAATCTTTTGAATACTGAATAAATTGATAAATTACAAGTTATCAAATGACGTTAAGATTTTTTTGGCATTTGAAGCATTCAGATTCAGAATATAAGTGATATCCTTTATCAGTTTTGAAATACAGGTAAATTTGTATCAGTTCAGATACGTTTGATAACATTTTATTTGTAACACAATTTTTATGAATTATATTATAAAATTTAATGAAACCCTATTTTTAAGGATTTAACGAGTTAAGGAAAGATTTTTTTTTTAAACTTTCAAGCCACTGAAAATGAATAGTAGATCTTTTGAATACTGAATAAATTGATAAATTACAAGTTATCAAATAACGTTAAGATTTTTTTGGCATTTGAAGCATTCAGATTCAGAATATAAGTGATATCCTTTATCAGTTTTGAAATACAGGTAAATTTGTATCAGTTCAGATACGTTTGATAACATTTTATTTGTAACACAATTTTTATGAATTATATTATAAAATTTAACGAAACCCTATTTTTAAGGATTTAACGAGTTAAGGAAAGTTTTTTTTTTAAAACTTTCAAGCCACTGAAAATGAATAGTAGATCTTTTGAATACTGAATAAATTGATAAATTACAAGTTATCAAATGACGTTAAGATTTTTTTGGCATTTGAAGCATTCAGATTCAGAATATAAGTGATATCCTTTATCAGTTTTGAAATACAGGTAAATTTGTATCAGTTCAGATACGTTTGATAACATTTTATTTGTAACACAATTTTTATGAATTATATTATAAAATTTAACGAAACCCTATTTTTAAGGATTTAACGAGTTAAGGAAAGTTTTTTTTTTTAAAACTTTCAAGCCACTGAAAATGAATAGTAGATCTTTTGAATACTGAATAAATTGATAAATTACAAGTTATCAAATGACGTTAAGATTTTTTTGGCATTTGAAGCATTCAGATTCAGAATATAAGTGATAGCCTTTATCAGTTTTGAAATACAGGTAAATTTGTATCAGTTCAGATACGTTTGATAACATTTTATTTGTAACACAATTTTTATGAATTATATTATAAAATTTAACGAAACCCTATTTTTAAGGATTTAACGAGTTAAGGAAAGTTTTTTTTTTAAAACTTTCAAGCCACTGAAAATGAATAGTAGATCTTTTGAATACTGAATAAATTGATAAATTACAAGTTATCAAATGACGTTAAGATTTTTTTGGCATTTGAAGCATTCAGATTCAGAATATAAGTGATATCCTTTATCAGTTTTGAAATACAGGTAAATTTGTATCAGTTCAGATACGTTTGATAACATTTTATTTGTAACACAATTTTTATGAATTATATTATAAAATTTAACGAAACCCTATTTTTAAGGATTTAACGAGTTAAGGAAAGTTTTTTTTTTAAAACTTTCAAGCCACTGAAAATGAATAGTAGATCTTTTGAATACTGAATAAATTGATAAATTACAAGTTATCAAATGACGTTAAGATTTTTTTGGCATTTGAAGCATTCAGATTCAGAATATAAGTGATATCCTTTATCAGTTTTGAAATACAGGTAAATTTGTATCAGTTCAGATACGTTTGATAACATTTTATTTGTAACACAATTTTTATGAATTATATTATAAAATTTAACGAAACCCTATTTTTAAGGATTTAAAGAGTTAAGGAAAGTTTTTTTTTTAAAACTTTCAAGCCACTGAAAATGAATAGTAGATCTTTTGAATACTGAATAAATTGATAAATTACAAGTTATCAAATGACGTTAAGATTTTTTTGGCATTTGAAGCATTCAGATTCAGAATATAAGTGATATCCTTTATCAGTTTTGAAATACAGGTAAATTTGTATCAGTTCAGATACGTTTGATAACATTTTATTTGTAACACAATTTTTATGAATTATATTATAAAATTTAACGAAACCCTATTTTTAAGGATTTAACGAGTTAAGGAAAGTTTTTTTTTTAAAACTTTCAAGCCACTGAAAATGAATAGTAGATCTTTTGAATACTGAATAAATTGATAAATTACAAGTTATCAAATGACGTTAAGATTTTTTTGGCATTTGAAGCATTCAGATTCAGAATATAAGTGATATCCTTTATCAGTTTTGAAATACAGGTAAATTTGTATCAGTTCAGATACGTTTGATAACATTTTATTTGTAACACAATTTTTGTGAATTATATTATAAAATTTAACGAAACCCTATTTTTAAGGATTTAACGAGTTAAGGAAAGTTTTTTTTTTAAAACTTTCAAGCCACTGAAAATGAATAGTAGATCTTTTGAATACTGAATAAATTGATAAATTACAAGTTATCAAATGACGTTAAGATTTTTTTGGCATTTGAAGCATTCAGATTCAGAATATAAGTGATATCCTTTATCAGTTTTGAAATACAGGTAAATTTGTATCAGTTCAGATACGTTTGATAACATTTTATTTGTAACACAATTTTTATGAATTATATTATAAAATTTAACGAAACCCTATTTTTAAGGATTTAACGAGTTAAGGAAAGTTTTTTTTTTAAAACTTTCAAGCCACTGAAAATGAATAGTAGATCTTTTGAATACTGAATAAATTGATAAATTACAAGTTATCAAATAACGTTAAGATTTTTTTGGCATTTGAAGCATTCAGATTCAGAATATAAGTGATATCCTTTATCAGTTTTGAAATACAGGTAAATTTGTATCAGTTCAGATACGTTTGATAACATTTTATTTGTAACACAATTTTTGTGAATTATATTATAAAATTTAACGAAACCCTATTTTTAAGGATTTAACGAGTTAAGGAAAGTTTTTTTTTTAAAACTTTCAAGCCACTGAAAATGAATAGTAGATCTTTTGAATACTGAATAAATTGATAAATTACAAGCTATCAAATGACGTTAAGATTTTTTTGGCATTTGAAGCATTCAGATTCAGAATATAAGTGATATCCTTTATCAGTTTTGAAATACAGGTAAATTTGTATCAGTTCAGATACGTTTGATAACATTTTATTTGTAACACAATTTTTATGAATTATATTATAAAATTTAACGAAACCCTATTTTTAAGGATTTAACGAGTTAAGGAAAGTTTTTTTTTTAAAACTTTCAAGCCACTGAAAATGAATAGTAGATCTTTTGAATACTGAATAAATTGATAAATTACAAGTTATCAAATAACGTTAAGATTTTTTTGGCATTTGAAGCATTCAGATTCAGAATATAAGTGATATCCTTTATCAGTTTTGAAATACAGGTAAATTTGTATCAGTTCAGATACGTTTGATAACATTTTATTTGTAACACAATTTTTATGAATTATATTATAAAATTTAACGAAACCCTATTTTTAAGGATTTAACGAGTTAAGGAAAGTTTTTTTTTTAAAACTTTCAAGCCACTGAAAATGAATAGTAGATCTTTTGAATACTGAATAAATTGATAAATTACAAGTTATCAAATGACGTTAAGATTTTTTTGGCATTTGAAGCATTCAGATTCAGAATATAAGTGATATCCTTTATCAGTTTTGAAATACAGGTAAATTTGTATCAGTTCAGATACGTTTGATAACATTTTATTTGTAACACAATTTTTATGAATTATATTATAAAATTTAACGAAACCCTATTTTTAAGGATTTAACGAGTTAAGGAAAGTTTTTTTTTTAAAACTTTCAAGCCACTGAAAATGAATAGTAGATCTTTTGAATACTGAATAAATTGATAAATTACAAGTTATCAAATGACGTTAAGATTTTTTTGGCATTTGAAGCATTCAGATTCAGAATATAAGTGATATCCTTTATCAGTTTTGAAATACAGGTAAATTTGTATCAGTTCAGATACGTTTGATAACATTTTATTTGTAACACAATTTTTATGAATTATATTATAAAATTTAACGAAACCCTATTTTTAAGGATTTAACGAGTTAAGGAAAGTTTTTTTTTTTAAACTTTCAAGCCACTGAAAATAAATAGTAGATCTTTTGAATACTGAATAAATTAATAAATTACAAGTTATCAAATGACGTTAAGATTTTTTTGGCATTTGAAGCATTCAGATTCAGAATATAAGTGATAGCCTTTATCAGTTTTGAAATACAGGTAAATTTGTATCAGTTCAGATACGTTTGATAACATTTTATTTGTAACACAATTTTTATGAATTATATTATAAAATTTAACGAAACCCTATTTTTAAGGATTTAACGAGTTAAGGAAAGTTTTTTTTTTAAAACTTTCAAGCCACTGAATATGAATAGTAGATCTTTTGAATACTGAATAAATTGATAAATTACAAGTTATCAAATGACGTTAAGATTTTTTTGGCATTTGAAGCATTCAGATTCAGAATATAAGTGATATCCTTTATCAGTTTTGAAATACAGGTAAATTTGTATCAGTTCAGATACGTTTGATAACATTTTATTTGTAACACAATTTTTATGAATTATATTATAAAATTTAACGAAACCCTATTTTTAAGGATTTAACGAGTTAAGGAAAGTTTTTTTTTTAAAACTTTCAAGCCACTGAAAATGAATAGTAGATCTTTTGAATACTGAATAAATTGATAAATTACAAGTTATCAAATAACGTTAAGATTTTTTTGGCATTTGAAGCATTCAGATTCACTAGAATGAAAAAATATCCCTAAAAAGATTAAATATTATTTGGAACACTCAAGAAAGTAAATATCTATCTTACAAGTATGAAGGTTCATAAAAAGTGTCAAAATTAATCTCTATAAACGTAATTAGATACTTTGTAATTATTACCCCGTTTAAACGTTAAATTCGTAATTTTATGATAAGAAGAAATTAAATTTCCAGTTTAATTCATTACTTGTTTTCACAAGACATCATTTTTAAAACTAAACAAGGTAATTATTGCTTAATTACGAAGCCCTAATTACACTTACATAATTATAGGCATCCATCATTTATGATAAACAAAAGTTAAAAGAAGAAAAAAAGAGGTTCACATCATAGTTTTGCGTTAAAATAAAAAATATGATGAATCTCGTTTCCTTTCAGCTTAATGAAGATAATATTATTAAAGTGATACATTTTAAGATCACTTATAATTGTAGAGGAATTAAAAAAATAAACGCAGATACTGTTAGAATTGATTTAAATAATCTTGTTGAAGTAAACAATTTAAAAAAAAGGTTATTTGAATACAAAAAGAAATATTTTTAACTTTAAAAATATTTTAACCACTTAAATAACTATGGTTACATTATGTGGTTTTACATCTCTAGTGATAAAATGCAACAAACAGTTTTTCTCAGACTGAGTACACGATGTTGGAAAATGATGAAAGCTGGGTACTGGTTCAGGATACTCATATACTCATATATCAAGATACTTACAGCTATCAGCAAGCACTGACCTACCAATCTTAGTACTGACGAAAAACGGATGGATCATGTTTTTATTGTTTCCTAATTGTCGAGCTAACTGGGAAATGTTTTCCTTTTTAAGTAACACAATTGAGATTTTCCCTCTGAAAACTGTCTATAGAAATCGAGTATGTCTCAATGCATAATCCACGAGTTTCGACCACTTCTCAGATGAGTTGAATATAATAAGATTAAGTTATTGAACATAAAAAATCCGCAAATTTGATATGAATTTACTGTTCAACACAAGTGACAAAATAAAATAAAAAAAGTATACCAAGTACAAGTATACAAAATAAATTAAAGTTTACCAAGTTTTTTTTTTTCATTTCGGATACTTCCGGTAACTTTAATGATTCGATTGACTATTTTTATTAAGTATCCAGTAAATCAATGAAAAAGATGGATTTTATTCCACAAAAATAAACAGTCTTATGTTCAAAGCCGCATTTAACATATCACAGCAATTGATTGTTAATATTTAGTATGGGTTTTGAAATGCAGGTAAATTTGTATCAGTTCAGATACGTTTGATAACATTTTATTTGTAACACAATTTTTGTGAATTATATTATAAAATTTAACGAAACCCTATTTTTAAGGATATAACGAGTTAAGGAAAGTTTTTTTTAAAAGCTTTCAAGCCACTGAAAATGAATAGTAGATCTTTTGAATACTGAATAAATTGATAAATTACAAGTTATCAAATAACGTTAAGATTTTTTTGGCATTTGAAGCATTCAGATTCAGAATATAAGTGATATCCTTTATCAGTTTTGAAATACAGGTAATATGAATAAATTAATAAATTACAAGTTATCAAATGACGTTAAGATTTTTTTGGCATTTGAAGCATTCAGATTCAGAATATAAGTGATATCCTTTATCATATTTATTTTTACTATTTTGCTTTTATTGCATCTAAAAATTTCAATTCGTCCGCCGTTTTTCCTAAGCTCAGTTGTTGTTACTTAAATTATTTTGAAATATTTCACAAAAGAAAGTCCTTGAGACCATAACAAATCTGATTAATTTAGCCAATTTAATGCTCTTATAAAATACTCTCATAAAAAACCTCATCAACCAACATTAAAAAACATTCTTAACACAATGACTGATTAGTTAAATTAAGTATCATTATTATTTAATTAAAAAAAATCTCTAAAAATACAACTTCTCCCTCAACACCCACATTTTTCTAATTGATGACAGAAATTATAAGACACCTTTTTTCCTCTGCTCTTTATGTCCAACCACTAAGATGGATTACACCATTGACAGCTGAATTGCATAATCAATAATTCTGTTCAAAACGCGAAAACGCCTTTACTTATTATTTCCTTTTTAACATCGCAGCCTCTTTTGCCTTCAATAATTAATTACACTCAGTTCAGATGGTTCTACCTTTTGCCCAACTTTAGCTAATTAAGCGCAATAAGGCACAGAAAAATCAAGGTTCGTGGTTGATACATTCTAAAGATTTCACTTAAGAGATGCTTCTCAACTAGTTAATTATGGGTATGCCCAAGGTTAAGTGTTTCCCATCAATATTCCGCCTTCTCTCTTGATTTTCTTCAGCGCAGTCGAAATTTTGAGTTTAAATGGTTCACCTCACAACTGATTGTGTTCGGAAACTTTTAAAGAAGTGTTTTGTCTTTCTCTGATATTTAAGTCAATTTTTTAATTGATTAGGATCATAGGATTATAATGCTTAGTCGTAATTTAAAACATTGTTAGTTTCTTTAGCAGCTGAAGTAAAAAGTTTTTTCTGAAACTTTTAAAGAAATGTTTTGCAATTTTATGATATTTGAGTCAATTTTTTAATTGATTAAGATCATACAATTAAAATAATTAGTCGTAATTTATAACATTGCTAGTTTCTTTAGCAGGTGATTTAAAAAGTCTTTTTATGGCAAATGAATTTTCTTAAATCACACACGATTCAGGCACTATAAATCTAGGGGGTATTTTTGTGCTTCTGGTTGCTAGAAATTCTTAAATTTCCACGCCACTGATTTCAAAACTGTTATAAATTTCTCTCTTCAAGCTACATTTCTTTTAATGACATTTTTGGTCTACTTTTTTGTCGAAATGTACAAAAGCATTTTGTATAACGTGTGGTTGCGTAAATTATCTACACACTCCTAGTGGTGTTGAAGCTATTATAAAGAATAATATTGCATAGGAATCAATGCTCGCAAATGTCTCCATACGCCGATAGGGGAGCTTCCCTTTTATGAACTGTTTCTTTGTGTGTTTGAACAGGTAACTTTAGGGAAGGGCTCCTAGCCGTGTTTGATGACATTTCCGAGCATGAGTTCGTAAGCAATTTCAATTCATATAATGTACATTTACTCCCCTAGATATTTTGTCCAACATTCACACGACTCCTTTTTATATCTAACTTTTTTAAATTTTCACATTATGACAAAAAATTGACTTAAAATAACATTTGAAAAAATGTTTTGCTTTAAAATCAAAATTAATTTATGATTTTAAATAACCAAACTAAAATCAGGCAAGATCAAGTATTTGTTTAAATGCAACAGAAAATTTATTCTCCAGTACATGACAAATATTTTAATATACAATAACTTTCAATAAAAATTGAATTGAGCGTCATTGTCAACTGATTACACAATTGAAAGCTGAGCTATATTCTCAATAACTCTCATCAAAACTGGGACTTTAATACAGTAAACTATTAAATAAAGACTAAAACTGGATCACTTAATAAAAGATAAAACCGGGACTAGAAGTTTTTACCCCTTTCAACAGGGAATAAATAAATAAAATAAATAAACCATCTTTATTCAGAGAATAAATAAAATCTGAAGCAAATATCTTGTTGAACTTTTCAGCAAACATTATTTCTTAATAAGCATAAGCACACGTTTCATATAAGTTAATAGTCATTGTTCTAAAATAAAAATTTAAAAAGTAAGCTTTCAGTTTCGGACTTTAAATGTCTTGCCTATCACTGATAATCTAAAAGCTAATCTAAATCTATTAGTGTAACTCAAAAATGACGCTAACAATCAAATCAAATGAATTAAAAATTTTCGTTATCTGTTCATTTTTGGACATAACAACTACTCCTTTGGAACACCATGTTCCAATCTAACAGTTTTAAACGACTCACTCTTCTAATTTTCTTAAATAATAAAATAAATAAAAAATTGACTCTTGACTTTTAATTTAGGTAACAAATTTTGAAAGAAATAAAAGCTTATATTATAAATGGAATTAACTCACAGTCAAGAGAAAAATCTAAAAAGAAGCGAGTTGTTAAAGACCGCTAGTTAGTAAATTAGTAGGATGGCTTTTCTACCAGAAGAAGTGAAATTCTGAGTGAAGCACATTTCAATGCCCTAAAGCTTGCTTCAACCCTGAAAAGTGTAAACAACTCATCATCTTGTATCTCAATCCCCCAAATTTCGATAAAATGGAAGCAGGAGTGACGTTTACGCAAATACGTGAAATAACATCTGTTATAAAATTCTATAGTAATTTAAAATTAGTAAAATTTCGAACTAAGATTATTTTAGAAAACTTTTTATAAACTTTTACAGTAGAGGTTTCATTCCAGAAAAATAAATAAAAATCACACAGCTGGTGCTACAAAATATATAAGTTCCTATAAAATAAAGCAATTTTTCTACTTTAATTTTACAAAATAATAATAATAATAATAATATCAGCAAATAGCTACTATCAGCATACAGCAAAACACACTACATAGATTGTACTAAAATACAAATTGTATGCATATACTTAAATTGCGCTTTGTTCATAATGCTATAGTGAACTGTTTAGAATCTTACTAAAATCTTCTATAAAAACATCGCAATAACTCAATGAACAGTTAATGGAAATTCTCACAAATTAGAACACGCCGTCTAATATTAAAGCGTTTAAAACTCGATGTAAAATTTTTTTCTCATGAAGTTGTACTCTCTTCTTTAAGTGTGGTACAAGAAATTCATGATAAAACATGCAAAGAAAAGTAACTTGTTCTTTTAATTTATCACTTGCACAATTCACAAAGGACATCAGAGGACGAGAAAGAAATAGGAAGAGACCAAATTACTTTTGCTTCAGTAGTGTTCTGCTATCTGTTAACTATCCCGCTCATTTATCTCTGGAACTGGAATTGACTGTCCAGACCAATTCACATTTTAATTTGTTACGTTCTCTTGTTGCACCTTCTGATAAAAATAAAGAGACTAATGGGTACTCTTAATTTGACACTTAATGTTACTTGTAATGTTAATGTCCTTAATAAGCGAAATGTAGCATGAGCTATTCATATTTTTTCTAAATTGTTTCATTAAAATTAACAGCAAAAAACATTGTAAAAATGAAATATGTACTGCATTTCTTCTTTTTGTTATCATAATAAAATAAATAAATTATATTGCAAAATAAAAAATGGGCAACATGTTTCAAAATGTAAAACTTCACTTTATATTTTATGAAATTTCGAAATTTATAATATATTTCATCCATTTTATCTCTTTTTAAAATATTTCATTCATAAAAAATTATTTAAAAAAAAAATTATACTATAAATATTAGAAAATCGATCGAAATTAAAACAAATTTATTTTTAATTATTTTTATTGCTTTGCACTTTCTATTGCTTTTGATAATTATTAGATTTCTCCTCTTGTTACTTCCATATTGAGTCTTTTTGGGACATGGTAACTATCCAATACATGATTTCTATTCCCAATAACGCTTCGAATATGATTTTCCTCATATGAATCTTAGAGAATCGATTCAACTGCCTGTGTATTATAACAATTTCATTTTTTTTATGATATTGACAGCTGCGAACTTTTTATTACTCCATCTAATTATCAGGTTTTTTCTCTAGCCATTTCCAAATTGAGTTTTTCTTTCTTTGAAACATAGAAACGGAACTATGTATGGTTTCTATTCGCAATAAATGCCTCCAAATATATTTTCCACAAAAAATTTTTGCTAAATATTTTTATGTGCCACTAAAGTATTACGAAGAATTTAATAAAAAAAAAACTCAGATATCAACTTGATTATATTTTTTAAAATTTTGTTTGCACATGTAATGTATAATGTATTATATTATTGCGTTCCACTTTAATGATGTGATCTTTTAATGAACAAGGCTGTTGATCGAATACAAAAATGATTTATTTACAGATAAAAGAAAATTTAAATGACGAATAGATGCATCTTGACGCATTTCAAGTTCAGATCCTCCAAATTAATATTCACAATCTACCCCTACAAGTTCACAATTCCATCCAATATGCTTCCCATCTAAAATAACATTTCCCCTATTTTTCATGGAAACAGACTGGTGCATAGTTAATCTTACTCCATTGGTTTGCTTAGAACTCAAATGGTACAATTCATGGTACAATTCATTCAATTATTTAAATTAAGTTTGCATAAGCACGGAACCTTTGTATGAATATTATGTAATGGCGTAAGTAACGTAGTGTGAGCATCTTGATTCAGATTGGTTATTGAAATGTGGCATTTGCTTACGTTAGTAACTGTTCTTTCCATTCTATTTCCAGTTAGCCAAGACCGTCAAGTATTAATTCTTTTAAAAGACATACCTTATATTGTTACACAAATATTCTTTCACAAGGATCTCAATTCTTTCACTATATATTTCTTATTTAACACAAACACAGGCATGATGCGAAAGCATCGAAGTTGTCAGGTACACAAAACAAAACTATATCACGGTTACAATAAAGTATATAAATAAATCATAAATATAAGCCACGTAAAAAATATAGACGAGAAAGAATTATGTTTCAGCAAATTCTATGTGCGATACGGCGTTGTATTTAAATAACTGTATGTTAATGAACATTCTAACTTATGTGGAGAAACTTATCTCAACTTTAACACGCCTTTTTGCTTATAAACGATCAGCTAGAGCTGACGTCATAGGTCACATTTGTGGGTATCTGTGATCTTTTTCTTCTTGAAATGCAAGTACCCAATTTAAATGCATAATTAGTAATTTTAAAACGATTTAATTTACTTAAGTTTTTGCGCAAAAACTATAAAATAAACATAAAATATATTTTCCACAGGCATTCATTCGCAATTTATGAGAAAAATAAGTATCTTAAACAAAAAGAAAATAAATAAATAACATCCGGCATTAAAACCAACAAAAAATACTCATCCACCTAACAACGAGCCAGTCTTGCAATAACAAGAGCTGAAAAAGCCGAACTTTTCTAGGGAAAAAAATTCTTTTTTTTTTTTAGTTTATGAAGTTTCTCTTTATTCTTCTTCATTGCAATCAACGCTCTACGTACAGAGCTTACTTGATGTGGAATTTCGACGCTTTTTTGGTCCCGATATTGAATTTAGTTCCATTCAAGCAAACCTAAGAGAAACTTTGAGCGTTAGTTCGTATGAGGTAATGTTTTTTGATGGCCGTTTGATTGTTTTCCCATTCGAATTTCGGTTTTTTTATGACTGCAGCCGATTGGTTCCAAGAGCCATCTGTATTCTATTGCTTATGCGGTAAGAACTGGGCAACGTGGAATATCATGCAGATCATTACATTATATTCTAGACTGATTGCGTTGGAAAGCTCTTAAATGGAGATATTTTAATGTATTTCTGTCACATAAATTTTAATGGCTGATGTTTAGAACCAGGATGCTTTTAGATATCATTGATTTAAATATTTGCTTACTTTTTGTCAGTTTTTTATATAACTAACAGGCTTTGCCTTCTGATTGGTCCGCTCACTAAACCTCGTAATTGATTCAAATTCATCATTGTTTATCACGTCAATAGTTATTCATCACGTTAATATTTTAAACAAAAATTTAGGAAATTTTGGTTTCAAAATATAGAATTATTTTAGCTTAGCTTTATATAAGAACATTTTTTAAATCTTAACCAATTAAACGATTGTCTAGATTTGAAAGATAATCAATTGTATTTGAAAACAATAACTAAACAAAGGAGTACAGATTGGGAGATTTAATAAAAAGAAATAAATGAGAAGTATTTTCACTCGTTGACGTGACTAAAAACATTTCAAATAGGGAACGACTTTTATCGCTATTAAGTTTGTTTCTTTATTTTCAAAAATTTCGTTATAAATAACATTTAGTGTCAAACTAAAATTTATTAAAACCTACAGCTAGTAATTTTCTAAAGAGCAGGTTTATTGATAAAATATCAGATAATATATATAAAAAACAAATTCTTATTATCAGTAACTGTTTCATAAAATATTTGGCTTAAAATACAAAGATCTGAGGACCAAACATTCTACAATTCAAAATCAACAAACACCATCAACTGTTTATGACTGCAGCGCACAGGTACCAATTGCAATTTGTATTTTTTGGCTGATAAAGAAAAGACTGGGCAACGTGAACATTTCTGACTGATTGCGCTGAAAAGTTTTACAGATCTTTTCGACAAATATTTATAAAAGCTCATTTAGATATCTTTAACATGAATTCTCATTTTATGCAATCATTTTTTTTTAATAATTTACGAATTAATTAAAATAAATAAAACATCAAAAAGTTAAAAGGCTTGCAACCGCA
Source organism: Parasteatoda lunata (assembly GCA_949128135.1). NCBI lineage: Eukaryota > Metazoa > Arthropoda > Arachnida > Araneae > Theridiidae > Parasteatoda > Parasteatoda lunata. The sequence continues at coordinate 40,478,633 of OX421971.1, forward strand.
AACATTTCTAACTGTACCCTGAATATAAGTATATTTCGCAATCTATGCATTTAAAATCATTTGTTGTTAAAACAAGATTTCGGCCAAAAAAAATAATAAATATATTCAATTAGTAGGTTTATTAATAAAAAAATATTAAATAATACTTTTTAAATTAAACTCCAATTCCAATAACAATTTTAAACAAATCTGTGACACAATACCTAATCCAAGGTCAACACCTGTTCAAAATACTATGTGTTTTATGGTTCTTTGAACATTTTATTGATAAACTATTATAATTAAGCACAATGTTAATGGGTTAAAAATCATAAATGTTTCCCACCATAGTCTATTCTTTATTACTACTAAACGTAGTGGCGCGACAGTCCATAGAGGGCCAAGGTCTACTGTGCCCATCTCAGTTTTTGTGACTTTGGACTGTAGGATGCAGAAGCAGATGTTCCGGTTTGGTGGTCGAATGCGGAACACCCAGTGCTTAGTTCTCAAGCATGCTTGGTATTCTTTTTATAAACCCACTGAAAGGATGAAAGGCGGAGTTAAACTTGCCCTGTCCTAGGAACCAAGGTCCTATGGCACGAGAACCACTCAGCCACCACTATTCCTTATTATCAACGTGAATTTCCTCGTAACACAGAGTTGAAAACTTCATTGTGGTTGTTTATTAACAAAAATGTTACATCTGTAAAGCTTTCAAACAAGTTTCTGGCTACTTCAAAAACATTTTTGCTTAATCTTATATAAACTAAAATTAAAGCAAACATACAAAAGCTATAGCTTTATACAAAGTTATGGCTTAATACCAGAACATCAAATGTTTATGTCTAATCAAACTAGAATCCAAAGTCAAACTTCCAAATAGCCCATATACAATAATTTTATTCAAGTATCTGACTTACTCACTGTTACTATTTAATCAATTGGCAATCCAAATTAACGAACACAAGCTATGGCTTTTTATAAAATTTGATGTTTAATACAAAGCTATTAGCCATTGTAAATAAAAGAATAAAAAATAAAAAACTAAGATATTACTTTTTTAGAAATCTGTACCTTAATACACAAAAGTCAGGGTTAAGTTCCACAAATTCAAACTAATATCCGAAATAAAACCTTTCCAACACCCCCATATACATGATAATGCAGCATAGCCATTAAAACCTGGAAGAAAGGTACCACATATCTCGCGGTTTGAGAATTGAATTGAACCCCATGAAAAGAAAAATTTTACACAGCTAAGGGGCTGCATATTAAGGCCTAGTCGTTAAAGCACATTCGAACTACTACATTTAGTTTTTTTTAAAACTATTTCAATTCTATTTTACTTTTATTTCTAATAATATCGTCAAAAATTGCATTATGGTAAACCCATAAATAATTGTTATATCATAGATTCCTGTTCTCGCAATGGAATTGGAAAGCTTGACAAGTTAGTTGTCAAATCTGGATGGTTTTCGAATCAGTGGAAAATATGGGACCAACATAAATTTAAAATAATGTGGATAAATAAAAGGACCACTTCAAATAATCACGAATAACCAGTTTTTCATAAGAAAGCACCCCTAGTGGTGTACGATGCCATTTCGAGCCGATTCTTGATCTTTGTGATCACAATTTTTTTCCAAGTTTGAAACTGCTGAACCGAGAGTATAGCAATTTTACACAAATCTTTGATTTAATTTTAGAATTCGCAAAGTTAAGGTTTTATCATATTATAATCACAAACCAAACTATTCAAGCAATTAAAAGTTTATAAGATATTCTGGATTTATGCAATATCAACAAATGTTAATTTTAATCAAATTAGGGTTGCAAAAGCAAAACTATACAACATAAAAAACTTTTATACACATCTTTAACTTCGAGGAAGAACATCCAAAGTCTACGTGCTCTCAACTTTTACACGCATAGGCAGAAAAAATTAAAGCTTCGTCTTAGTTAAAAAATTTGCTGGCATAAATTAATGTTTTTTTAAAAAAAAAAATTCGATTTGAAACATTTAAAATTTACATCATCAGTTACTCTAGTCTTAATCTGCATAAATATCTCTAACGAATCTTAAAAATAAATTTTGAAAATAATTGTTTAAAATTGATTAAGATAGGTTTATAATTTTCTCCTAAAAGCTTCAGAGACTTGGTGGAATCTTCGATTTTTTTTAAATAAAAATATGCATCTATCATTTTAAACTTCTATGTTCAAGATTATCACTTTTCCCGTGTTCTAAAATGCATGCAACGTTCAAAAAATGTTACAAAAGTAGATGCGTAATGTTATCAAACAACTTAATGATAAGGTAGCATAAACCATTTTTTATCGTTATCCTAACAGATTAAAACAACATTAATCTTTTATGCATTCAAAGCAGCATCGTAAGCAAAAGTAATGATAGAAGAAAATCAATCATTCAAGTACTTGATTAAAAAAAAAAAAGATTTATAAACTTTTCTTTGCAATGTATAGGGAACAAATTCGATTTTATTTTCAGTTACAAGATTTTTCTTTCAATTATATTTTTTTCCCTTATATATGTTGTCAGATTGAAATATAATTCCCATGCTGCATTATTCTTATGTTCTTGTACTTTATATGATATTTTTGTGTTACCTTGTTCTTGTATTACTAGTTTCTTGTATTGTTTAATTTTTTTTTACAATCCAAAACTATGCAACTTCTTTTTCTTCTTCTTCTTCTTCTTGACTTTACAGCCCATAATAGGCCAGAGACGTCCCTACGAGTTCATTCATTGGAGTCTATCAGATTTCGTGATATTTTCATTTAGACACCTTTAATACTTTTAAATCTTTCTTAACATCATCATTCCTTTTTCTCTCTTGATGAGAAATCGTGTCTGGATACTTACTTATGGTTAATTTAAAAAAATACAATCGACGCTAAAATTCTATGCTACATTCTATAAACGTATAAAACATATAAAATGTATACCACATTCCATGAATAAATCGATTTTAAGTTAAAATTCGAAAAAAAAAAATAATACTACATTTTGTATCAAGTTTATGCTCTAGCTGATCTTTTTGAATGAAATTATTATACCCGGCAGACAATCACACTTTTTCTTTACAGAAATGCGCTTTAACAAAAGCGCATAGTAAATAGAAGATAACTATTTTAAATGGATTAACTAAGTTAATGTAAAGCTGTAACAAGCTGAACGCAAATAAGCTGACCGGTTATAAAAAAGGAATAAAATATTTCCATGAGAACCGTCGAATAAATGCATTTAAAGTAATCTAACTCATTTACAAAATAAAAATCGATATCCGATGCAATACTCTTTAGTTTGTTTTAGGAATATTAGACTTCCCTAATAGCTACCTTTGTTATCGTTTAACTATGGCCCTAAAAGATCATAAAACTAGTGAGTTGATCTACTAGAAACAACTGTTGCCATGGGATTTCTTTTCTTGGCTGATGAATTTTGTCGCCAAAATGTATATCTCAATTTCGTTGACATAAGATTAGCGTTTAGAAACTTCCTTACAAGTAAAGAAATATAAAAAAAAAAGATGGCAAAGAACAGACAGAAAAAGAAGAACAAACCGATGGAGATTCGAGAGAAAAAAAATGGAAGGATTACTTACTAAATTTTCTCGTCCAGAAGATAGGTTTCGCCTGGTTGGGTCGAGCCGAAACAACTCATTATCCCCAGTTTTATTTCTTCCCTATCTCTTGAAGAATTTTTTTTTTTTTATCTCGTAGTTTCAGGATCAGTGTTCTGTATCAGCATAACCTTAATGATAGTCATTTGTATTGCCGAAGCTAGGTAAAAGCTAGCTTTAGTTTATCTCTTAAAAAATTGGGCACGTTTTAAATAGGATCTATCTCGGTGATGAGCTGTACTCAATAGAGTGGTTTTTATGTTAAAGATCATACCGTAAGAAAATACTTTAATGAGATTTAGAATTATGATTAAAAAACTCTGTGATTTTTTTTTTTTTTTTTTTTTTTTTTTTTTTAACGAAGCGAGTTCCATGAACATTTATCAATCACGATTCAGTGGTTGAATGTTTTGGCGCATTTTACGTGATTTCTTAGCTTTGCTTAAATAAAGAAGTACTTAAAATACTTAGATAAAAAAAAACTGATAACAAAATTTTATTATTTTTATTTTATAAGCAATACGATAGTTGAAAATAAACATTGGGTTCTTATATTCTTTTGAAATATTCTTTTTACTTATTTATCTGTAAATATAGCGACATTGTTTTGCCACCGTCATGCACTTTTTTAACATAACCAATTAATAACTCTTCCATTAACTTAAAATCAAAATAATAATTTTTAATAAAACTAACAAATTTTTCCCGAGTTTTATTTCTTTCTCATCTCTTGAAAACCTTTTTTTTTAATATCGTAGTTTCAGGATCAGTGTTATGTATCAGCATAACCTTAATGATAGGCATTTGTATTGCCAAAGCTAGTTAAAAGCTAGCTTTAGTTTATCTCTTATTAAATTGGGCACGTTTTAAATAGGATATTCCTTGATGATAAGCTGTAATAAGGTGGCTTTTATTTTAAAAACCATACTGTAAGAAAATGCTTCAATAAGATTTAAAATTATGATTAAGTACTGTGACGTTACTGGATAAGTATACATAAAAAAAATTATTAAAAAATGTTTTTCTATTTTTATTTTATATATTTATTTTATTATCCATTAATCTAAAAGAAAAGTAGTTTTTTTTAAATCTTTTGAAATATTTTTTCTTTTTTGGCTTATTTATCTAAAAATATAGCGACACAATATTGCCATCGACACGCATTTTTTTCAAAATAACCAATTAGCAACTTTTTTTATTACCTTAAATTTAAAATAGAATTTTTTTTACTAAGACTAATTAATTTTCTCTAGTTTTATTTCGTCCTTTTGAAGAGTTTGGTTTATTTGTTAAAGGTCATGCCGTAAAAAAATACTTTAATGAGATTCAAAATTATGATTATAAAACTCAGCGATATTTTTTATCCACACAAGAGTTCCATGAGCATATATCAATCGCAATTCAGAGAATGAATGTTTTGACACATTTCACATTATTTCTTAGCTTTGATTAAATAAAGAAGTTCTCAAGTTACTTGGATTAAAAAGTATAAAATTTATGAAAAGAAGGTTATTTTTTGTTTCATATACAATACGTTGTACGTTAATAGGAAATAAAGCTTAGGTTCTTTAATTCATTTGAAATATTTCTCATTTTTCGGCCTATCAATCTAAAAATAAAGCAGCATAGTTTTACCAACGTCATGCATTTTTTCTACATAATCGCTTAACAACTTCTTGCATTATTTTAAATTTAGCATAATAAATATTAATAAAACTAACTCATTTCGCGAGAAATATTCTTACGGTACAACTGACTGCATCTAAATTTGGTAAAAGACACAAAACTTTGACGGTGACTGTAATCTAAATGATATTTGCTTACGATGCCATGTTTTCTTCACAATTCGGTCTAGGTGTATCGGGACGACCAATGCATGTTGTTTCAAGTTTCTTCTTAAGTAGTTAGGTAATTGGTTTATTTGCATGAATTAAAGTTCATTTCTTTCGTGTTAAATTTGGTTGGCGGTATAAAATGGTTAGAGATATGTCATAAAATAATTTCTTACTGTAAATAGCTTCGTTACGGTAAATATCTATACCTTGGCCTGCGTTTGAGCGCTTTAAAAATACTTAATAATGGTGCAACATTCCTCTACTTTTATAAAAGAAAAAAAATGGAAGAATGAAAATCGGTAATTTTTTTCTTCAAAACACCTACTTTTGGTGCAATCTTCTACTGATATTTGGAGCTAGTAAAAATACCAAAATATGGTAAAATTGAGTTCCATTTTATGTAGCCAGCGAATGAATGCTAATTTTTGGTGGAACGTGGCTCGGAATTTTTAACAGTATAGTCATTTGCATTGCCAAAAAAAGAAAAAGCTATCTTAATTTTGTCTCTTAAAAAAATTATCATGTTTTGAATATGACTTGTCGAGTTAATGAGCTATGCTCAATAGAGCAATTATAATGTTAAAGATAATACCGTAAGAAAATATTTTAATGAGATTTAAAATTATGTTTAAAAAACTCTGATATTTTATAAGCACACTAGCCACCTCCGATGACCAACTATTTCACCTTTTTAAATGAGTAGAGTTTTAAGTATTTTGAGATTTAAAATTGAAAAGTCAAAAACCAAGACAATGGATAAGTGAACTCAGGTGAGAGTGGATATAAATTGTGTCTCTTACGTGTTGGTATGATATCATTGTGAATCTTTTTTTTTTTAATATTCATATATAAACATTAAAAAGATAGGAAGGAAAAAGTGATCTCTTGTTAGTTATTCTTTTCGCACAAATAACATTTGGTCCAATATTTCATTAATATAAACTAAAATAATACTCTCGGAGCTTGAGGTTTAAGTTTATTAATATTTCCTTTTAAGTAATCTTTAACATGTACCGTATGTTAAGAAACCATAAACATAAAATAATACTTTAAAAATTATGTTTACTTGCTTATTGTGAGCACTTACCTCAGATTTCTATAGTATATAAAGATCATATTTCTAATCCAGATACTACAGAAATAAAGCAGCTGCTATATATAGCCTAAAGGAAGATAAAACTCTTTTCACAAGCAGTTTTAAAGATAATAAAACTGCAACATTTCAACACTTCAATCTGGGCTTAGTCAGAAATAAAGGAAATAAGAATAAAAATGCTAACCGTTACCAACTTCCCAACTTATATCTTTTTTTTTTTTTTTTTAAAAAAAAGAAGCAAAAATATTTTAAGCAACCGCAAAAGCTATAAAACACATTTAACGGGGCTCATATCTTCTTTAGATTGAGCCTCCCTGAGACATTTCTCACTAGAAATTGCAGAAAATGTTGAGAAAAGAAAGACCATGAGAGAGAAAAAAAAGTAAAAGATGTATTTATGCTCTTTACGAAGTGTAGCCTTGATTTATGCCGAATCCTGTTTTCAACTTCTGGTTTTTGGGAGTAAAATATATAGTCCCTTTCAAACATTCGGAATCAGTATTTTCAAAAACTGACATGATTTATTCATGATATTTATGGTATATATCTTTTATTCTCGATCTAAAGTTAGAAAATATTTTACGTTTTGATATCCGAAGTAAAAATATGGGTAGGGCATAATATATACATCTTTTGAAATGGAGAAGTATTTCGCAAAAGTCATGTGACATTGTAATGGAACAAAAAGTTACAATATTGCATCATCAGAAAGAAAGTAAGAAATGCAATTCTATGCGATTCAAATAGCTAAAGTGCAGAGGTAATGCTACTTTCTCAGTTATGATGTAATCCAAAGTTTGATAACGATATCAAAACTGCATTGGATGAAAAACGAAAATTGAAATTTCCGATCAATCCAAATGGCATAAATACAAAAAATAGAGCGCAAAGCTTTGAAAGTATTTAAACAAAAGTTAGCATCTAAAATGCCATTTATCTTAACTTAGTATAATTAATATTTTGATTTGTTTTTTAAATTAGCTTTTTTAAAAACTAGCATGTTTTTTTTATGATTACTAAGAGAAAATAATCACAGACGTCTAAAGCATTGCGCTGATTTGAAAAATCAGGGTTTTTTTTACAAATTGTTGGTGAAAAAGTTCGAGAGATTTTCCTAATCTGTTTAGGAACCTAGTTGATTTTCTCCAATAATTAAAAATAACTTAAAAGAACGTCACAAGATGACGCAGCTAACTAAACATTAAAGCTTTATGGCATTATTTTCAAAATCACTCACATGTGAAACAACAATGTGGTGAAAGATCTGTAGAGATGGATTTGTTTTTTAAGAATTGTAGCTTTGATCTTTTCTGCATTCTGTTCCCAACTTTTGGATTTTAAGAGCAAAATATATAGCTTCTTCCAAAAATTTTGATTTATTATATTCCTATTCTGACTTAATTAATTTAGGATTTTTTAAGTACGTCTATAATTTTTATTGTCTGTCTTAAGTTCGAAAAAATTCTACGTGTTGGTATCCAAAGAATAATGCGAAATTTATTTGAAATGGAAAAGCATTTCACAACAGTCATATGACAATGTAATACGACAAAAAAGCACTGTTACATAATCACAAAAAAAATTAAAAATGTAATTTTTTATTCTCAAAAGAAGCAAAAGCTCTAAAATAGTGCCCTTTTCTTCGACAAAAAAAATCAAAGTTTAAAGCAGAAATTAAAGCAACATGAAGTTCACAACTTTTTTAAAATTTTGAATTCTCATTACCCATATTTTCATAACTATCAGGTTATATCGGGGATATATTACATTATAAGGAATTTAAAAATAGACTAATGTTTTGGTGTGCCCATTAAAAATACAGTCAAACTTTTTTCAGTAAAATCAGGGAATCAGTTCTTGTTATAAAATATTAGTTTATTTTTTATATTGAAAAAGATTTTTTAAAAAGATTTAGTATTAGGAACAATTTTTGATAATCTCATCTCTTTAATGCAAATCTAAGTAAAAACAAACTTTTTACCAATTATTTAAAAACCAACATCAATACTTATCTATAGTCATTTCGTTTTACTTTTTACTTAATTCGGAAATTCTACAAAGAAATATCGCATTAAAAATAACTTGTCAAACTTTTTTTTAAAAAAATATATTCAAAATTTATCTTTTCGAATTCGAACTTTCAAAGTACAGAAACGAAAACATCCATCAACTAGTAGGGGTATTCGAACTCTTCTCTTATTCCAATCCCAGAGACACAATCTAATGACAGTAAATCGTTCTTGAAGAGTAAAAGAAAAAATTTGAATTTGTAAGGAAGGAAATCCGTCATTAGTTCACTCATTCGAAATTTTTGAAGATTTTCAAAGTTAGAACATTTCAGCGAAGGAAACTATTGCTGTTAGAAAACGTGTATCTTATTCTAAACATACCGTTCTTAATGTATTCTGTTGAGCTTTTTTGTATTCAAAAGCTACAAGCAAACATTACTTTGCATTGTCACATCAATCACTCTTTTATCTAACCTGTGTTTTAAACAACATTCTTCAACTTCGAAGGAGAGTTGTGTCTAAACCAAGCAATATTATAACTATTTTAATGGTCTCATTACGAACATATTTTTATTAAGTAAGATCTTTTATTGCTAGTTAGAGAAAAACATTGTCTGAATTTTTATTATAATTCTGCTATTGATATTTTGTCTTAACCTATGTGTATCCAGCGCTTTTTAAAAAGGTAGTTTCCTTCTTTTCCTTAAAAAAAGGGGGAAGTCTTATTACTAATGTTTTATAATTCAGATATATTTACTGAAACTATATAATTTCATCTATCTTGACTATATTGATAATACAAATATTCACTTTTCAAATAATATCGCGCAGGAATTTCATTAAGTGGTAGATAACACAAAGGAATATTCTCTTTGAATAAGCAAATACGTTCTCTAATTTTATTCATCTATATATTATTCACTTTTAGCATACATTGACCATTTTTGTAACTAGTTTATTGGAAACAAACCTAATTTCCTTTTATATACACTATTTAAAATTTCATAATAATCTTGAAATGCTTGATTATTTTTGATATAAACTATCTTTAATTGTTTTCTCTTGTTATTTTTATTAACACAATCTTGTTTTTAACGTTGTATAATGCAAAATTATGGTAACTTTATAACGGATTAAGAAACAATTTTCTTGTTAGAAAATCTTTCGTTTGTTTAATTATTTCTTTACATTTAGCTCATGATTAAATAAATATTATTATAAAATCGTTACGATCTTAACGAATATTAAAAGCAAACAGGAAGTTTGCTTTCATTAGTATTTGACAATTTGCATCGCATTGCTACGTTTTGCGCATGTTTGGAATTTTACTGGAAATACCAATTTTTCATGAAATTTTAAGTGCCATCCAGTTCATTTCCTTCTTAAATATTTATGAAATTCTCTTATAGATTTTATAAATCAAACTAGTTTATTGCTAAGTATGTATTTAGAATCTTATTTTATGAGGACAGATGGCTGAAGATCGTTGCAAATCAAGCGGAATTTTTATGCAGTTAAATTTATAGGTTTTGAAATAATGCATACGAACTTTACTATCAAATTACAATTGATTGTGGAGATTTGAATTATTGAAAATGATAGCTTGGGCAAAATATATCACGTAAAGATCGCAAAAAAAATTCACCAAAAGTACGATAACAAATACTATTAGAAAAACAACGTTTTAGATACTTAAGAATTTCTTATGAAATCTTGTTAGAGTAGTAATTCAGTATAAAAATTATTCAAACTGAGGTAAAATTTTTATTTCTGTTGTACCATATTTTTTAAAGGATCTGTGATCTTCTCTATCTAAATTATATTTTTAGTCTATTTTTTGTTCAAATATATTCTGCTCAAAATGAAAAATATATAACCCTAAGTGACTTAAATAGGTATGTTTAGGTATGCTAATAGGGTATGTTTAGTCGGGAAAAAAGGTATGTAATTCAGAGAAAGTACGTTTTTGTGTCTGATTACGCAGCTTAAGTTATCGTCTGCACTAATTAATTAGAATATTTAATTAGCACCCTCTCAAACCAATAAGATTGAGTGTCTAGAACGTGAAGATCAGATCATTAGATCAAAAGTCATTCAGGGAGGTCTATTTACTTCATTGCGCACTGTACAAGTTTAAAAATTTTGAGTATAATTGAGAGTCACATAAATGACGTGACAAACGTCTAGGTATGTTAGGGTAAATCATCGATATAAAAATTCCGTGGGAAGCGATTCCCCGTAAATGTCATCATACGTCGCTAGGGAACTTCACTATTAGAAACTATTTCTTGTGCTGTCTGTTCTTGCATTGTGTGCTGTCTGGACAACTCATAACAAGGAAGTGCCGCTAGAGGGCGTTCGATGACATTTCCAGGCTTGTGTCCCTCTCCAAGTTTAATTCTGATTATAATCCTTTAACTTCTTTATTTTTATGTATGTATGTATGTGTGTATGTATGTGTGTATGTGTGTATGTGTGTATGTGTGTATGTGTGTATGTATGTATGTATGTATGTATGTATGTATGTATGTATGTATGTATGTATGTATGTATGTATGTATGTATGTATGTATGTATGTATATATATATATATATATATATATATATATATATATATATATATATGCATGCCCAGAGGCTGAGCGGTAGCGCTTCCCTCTCCCGTGCCACAGGTCCTGGGTTCGATCCTCGGGCTGGGCAAGGTTGACTCAGACTTTCATCCCTTCAGTGGGTCGATAAATGAATACCAAGGATGCTTGGGAACTAAACACTGGGGGTTTCGCGTTCGGCTGACCACCTAATCGGAACATCTGCTTCTGCACCCCAGAGCCCAAAGGTCAAGAAAACTGAGATGGGCACAGTAGGCCTTGGTCATCTATGGGCTGTCCCGGCCCTCACTTTAGTTTATAATCCTTTAACTTCCCTTAATGCGTGCGACTTCTTGATATATATATATATATATATATATATCAAGAGGTCGCACGCTGGTTTTTAAACTTGTACATTTCAACTAAAAAATAGACTAACAATGTCATTTGAAAGATATCTGCAGATATAGGAAGAAAACCGTTTTCAGATTTGAAAACCCGAATCAGGCAATCATACCCGAAATAGGCAAGATCAAGTATTTGTAAAAATGCAACAAAAAATTTTTCCCCAGAGTTATCTTAAAAAAAATACTAATAAAATGAAAAAATGAAACAGGGTACTCTAAAAATTATTCTAATTTTTAAATATAATTTTGTAACTTAAGCCTTGACAGATTTTAATATTAAAGCTTTCGATTAAGAAAAAAAAACTTATATTTCAGTAACCTTTCACAGCAAGTTCTTCGTCTTCGCTCAATAAAGCTTAACTTTTGCAAGAGTAGTGGGTTTTACACTGTCTCACTTTTTTTGACAAAAATATAAACCGCTGACATTTTAAAAGTTTTATCTCTTAAACATAGATGTTTTTCTTCAAAAACTTAAAAATTTAAAAATAAAGCTTATCGCTTCATCTGGACGAACAAACGGTGACTAAAATTTTTAAAGTTTTTCTTAACTAGATTTTTTCTAAAAAATGTTTTGCCTCGCAGAAGGTTAACAGTTCATTCAATTTAAAATTTGATTATTTTTGATAATTTAAACTTAATAATCACTTAAAAATAGATGAAAAAATAAGTATGAGGGACACTATCCTTATTAATTTGGGAATTTAAATAAATTACTGCCAGATTAAACTTGCTCTTTTTCAAATTATTATTTTTTTCGATGCAATTTAGAAAATATTGTCATCTATATTTTTTTCTCATTTTTTAGTCCAAAATTACCCAAGATACAAATATGATAAATGATATTCTAAAATCACAACAAAACTCAATTTGATATATCTCAATTCCACAAACCTCAATTTCATGTATATACGATTTCGTGTATCTGGGCACTGCTTTATACCAAAGTGTTCTACTATACCATAACCATAGTTCCTGGTGTATTGAAACTCCTGGTATGTTCGTTTTCAGTATTTGCTGTAAAATAGTCGTCAACATGTTTGTTATTCAGTAACACTTGATATAATAATTACAGTAGTATAAGTTGCACATGATAATCAGTAAAATTACACGCGTGATAAATATTATTCTAAATTTCACAACAAAACTCGATTTTATTAGTTTTTTTCCATCTGTTTTTTAAACAACGAAAACTTAACATACACTGTAAAACATTTTCGTGTATCTAGATACTTAAAATAATTGACACTACTTTATACCAAAGAGTTCCATTGCACCATAACCAAACAAAGTTCCTGGTGCAGTAAAATACCTGGTATGTTCTTTTACACTATTTGATGTAAAGCAGAAACTTCAGTGTTTGTTCTTCAGTTGCACTTAAATTAACAATTGCAGTAATGTAAGATAATCAGTAAAGTTACTTTTAAGATGCAATGTGAAACAAAAATTATTACATTAAGATACATATACGCAATATTTCTTACAAATTGTATGTTAACCAAACATGCGGATAGCACAGACAAAATATTAATATGAAATGGAACAAAACCGATATAAATCTAAGTTAAATATTTCAAAATTATTTTAATTATTTTAAAATTGCACAATTATTCGCCTATAAATTTAAAACAATGATCCAAACGCATTTGTATGCTACTGCATGCTATAACATCATTTCTTACGCGAGTTTAATTAAATAGTTTAAATATACATTGTTCGCAAAATTACGGCGCAATTAAAAACCAAACCTTCTTCACCCAAGAGCTGCAGATTGGTGTAAACTTTATCAATTAATAGTGTTAAGATTTAACTGCACTCTTTGTAGTGAGTATTCGTTATAATATACACTAGCCATCAATTATAGAAGAGACACTTTCAAATTTTGAAATTTTTTTGAGTTTTTCAAGAAATAGTGGATTATTTCGTTACTTTAGATGTAATTAGTTAATGCGATTTTTCATACTCAGCAATCAGGTTTAAAATCTTCAGAGATTTAAGGGACCGACAATAAATTACGAAAAAAAACAAGTATTTTTGATAACCCTATACCAGAAAATCAAGCAATAAGCTTGTAACTTATACCGACTATTTTGGTTGTTATTTTCAATTGCAAAATAAAATTTCATAAACCTATATTGAATATTTCTGGAAATATGGACATTTTTAGAAAATAAAAAACTTTCTTTTTTGTCTTACGTTTTTTTTTTTTTGTTGCTATAACTTTAAAAATAATTAATGAAATTAAGAAAGAATTTTGGAGCAATTTAAAAATAAATACAAAATTATTGTTTTAAAACTTGAAAAAGAAAATTCGTTAAAAACAGCGTAATATATAAGTATTTAAAGTAGTTCTTTGAAAATGCGCGTGCACGAAGGAAATTTAAAAAATTTTCATAATTTTTTAATAAATAATACTTGGCAAGTAATGAAAAACTCTTATTTGAATATCTTAAAAATTTAAAGAGTTTTAAGCAATTTTTAAGAAGTTTTTCTATTATTTAAAAGAAAGCGCAAAATGATAAGGGGTTTTCCGTAAATTTTATTTCGTACTATTGTATATACCAACATAAAAGAATCTTTTCGTTCGCCTGTTTTCATTACTTGTACTATCACAGTTTGGGGTTTGGATGATTAATGCAAGGTATTATCATTTACTATTAAATTTTGTTTAATGGTAAAAAATAAAATTTGTGAAGAACCCCCTTCCTATTTTGAGCACTTTTTTAAAAAGTACCGAAACTACTTAGAAAATTACTTGAAACTCTTTAAATTTTTAAGATATTCAAATCAGTATTTTTTCATTAATGTCCAAATACGATTCACTACAAAATTATACATAAAAAAAAGATTTTTAAATTTTTTTTCACGCATGAGCAGTATGAAAGAAACTACTTAAAATGCTCATATCATGTGCAGTTTAAAAAATTTTTTTGATTTTATTGAATGTTTTTAAAGTTATAGCAAAATTACATAAAATAAAAAAATTAGTTTTTCTATGAAAATGTCCATATTTCTATATATATATTCAAGCTAGGTCTTGCAAATTTTATAAGCTTATTGCAAATAACAATCAAAGTAATCTGTATTATTAACAAGCTTATTGATTGATGTTTTGACATAGGATGTTCAAAAACCAATGTTTTTTTTTCATAATTTATCGTCGTTTCCTGAAACCCTGAAAGTTTTAAACTTTATAGCTAAATATACAAAATTGCATGAACTAATTACATTTAAAGTAACAAAATAATTCTGTAAGTATTTATTGAAAAATTTAAAAAAAATTAAAAAACTAAAAGTGTCTCTTTCATTATTGTAGGGTAGTTTAAAGTAATCATTATTATTCTTGAATTAATGTAATCATTCACACACTTTTTGGAGTTTTCAACACCAAATTCGGTTATGTATTACACCGCAGATTTTACAATAAATTAAGTTGAGAGTTTCGTTATAATATTTCTTTACTATATGAAACAGCCCTTTTAAACAATTTAAAATATATTATTTTATAAAACAATTTCATTAAGTTACTGCCATTTTTCTCGTGTAATATCAAAAACGAAAGTTATTTTTTCAGTTGAATATTTCGGGAAAGGAATGAGGTTGATTTTGTTTTGTTGAGTTATTTTTTCCACTTCCAAGAGATTATTTTTTGATTTACTGTGGGAAACCACGAGAGAAATAAAGTAATTTACATTTTTTGAAAGAAAGAGAGAAGTAAAAAAGTTAAAATATATCATTTCTGTTTGCAAACTCTCGGAAGTGTCTTTCTTAAGTCGACCATATATCTGTGTCAAGACAATGTCTAGCATAAAAGTAACGTTTAAATAAATGAAACAAAGTAAAATTTCCATTAAAAAAACAAACAAAAAATATTGGGATAGCGAAGTTGCTACTTTTATGCCTTGTCAGTTGTTTGTAAAGTTAATAGAAAAGAAATTAATTTTTATAATTAGATTCAGGCAGAAATAAATATACTAAACTTTTTAAAAAATCTTTTACTTAATAAATGTTTTAATGATTTTTACTATTTAATTGCTAAAAAATGATCTTAGTATTTAAGTCTTGTGTTATTAAAAAAAATTAAATTTAGTTTTAAAAAGCCATTGTGGCATTACTTTTGATTTTTAATTGATATTACTTATATAAATAAAGATTTATAGTTAAGACGGATCACTGAAGATGCATTTTTAATGACACAACACATTTAATAAAACAAAATAAATACAGAAAGTAAAAATCACGAACACAACATTTCAATACAAGTTCAATCTATGCACATTCACATTAATCTCAAAAGAAAACAGTTCTTATTCGTTTTTCCCTCTCGGGGGGAAAAGTCTAATCATTCTACGTGCTAGTCAGTTTCATTTTCTCTTTTATCTTCGAATCTCACTATATATTTTACGTATTTTGGAAGAAAAAAAACTAACTATTTACATTTTATTAGTATTTTAACTAGATAATATTTCCTAAATTATTGGAAAAAAGTTCATAACATATAATTAAAATTCTTAGTTATTGGCTTTTAATGAAGTTGTAACACGATATAGTGGTGAGGAATTTAATCAGAAAAATCTATATTTAAAATCAATTACTAATTTAGTGATTCCCGCAAAACATCCGATTTAAATAAAATTTCACGATGCTAAGTATTCCTCTTCTGTTCTAAAACGTAACAAATTGTTCAATGATTATTAACATCATGTGCTGCTTCTATTTACTAAGTCATTAACACGAATGCAAATTGTCTTTGCACAAGTCGTTTGCATTACGTAAAGGGCATGTTGAGGTATCTGTTCAAACGAAAATGTGTAGGAGTTTTGTGAGGTAGTAGGTTTGGCTATTTTTTCAAACCAATAAGCGCAGCTCGATTACTTGTAATGGGACTTTCTATTGGGGAACCCAAATCTTAATTTTCTCATCAATCCCATAATTCTCAAAGAAAGAGCATGAGCCCTAAATTTATCTACACCAGCTATGCACAAAGGGATATAGAATCGTTCAGTTTGTTGACTTCTACTCAAGAAAGAATGAATTTTTACACTTGAAAATGAGTTACACAGTTTGTTATCAGAAGTCGTTGATCACTGATAAATGCTATTCAACATTATATTTTACTGCGTGCTAGATGATTTGACCTAAAACATTTTGCATGAGTGTGCTCAGACTGCGACAGTGCTATATATTTTCAGCAAATGATAAAAACATCACTAATTAATTTTCTTTGAAAGTAGTGCCATCTTTTGACAAACTTTGTACTTAAATATAAAAGTTGGTAAAAAAAAAAGTTTTCTTAATTTCCAGATCAGAACGCTACAAACAAAGTATTTGTATCATTTTCTGTTTATTTTAATTATCTCGTAAATTTTAGGACAATTAAACAAAACCAAATATTCCAAAAATTATAAATACATTGAAGATACCATTTGAAGAATCTAGTTTTACTATATTTGACTGAAATAAAATTATTTTCTGTTGTGTTTCTAATTCATAACGTAGTTGCGACATAATTCTATTATTAAACTTTGTTCTATAAATGATTAACTGTAACCTCAACCATATTTAATACATAATAATTAGATTTTGTAATTTCAAAGTAAGTCTATAAACTAATTCAAAATTTTCTTTTAAATTATAATTCACAAATCGTTACAAATCTGCAACATTTAAAGATATATTTTATTCCGTTTAATATCGAGGCAAAATTTAATTTGAAATCCGGGGAAGAAAAACCGACTTACACCACTTAAGTCTAAAATCAATATCCCACAAATGTGTGTTCCCATACATAGCAGAGCGTGTAGGTTTGTGTTGAGAAAAATTGGCGGAAAAGATTAAATGGAAGAACGGAGTTTTCTATTGCTTAAGTTTAAATTATATGATGGATTGGAAAAATATTATTATTGGATTGTTTCACATAAAGCTATTTTATTTTCTGCTATCCCTCTTTTTTTGGGCTAGATAAGCTGAAACCAATACATCGCCTGCGTAGAAATAAGGAAAGAAATTTTGTGACACTAGACATTAGATTTAGAGTGTAAGTGGTGCAAGATGAAATGAATATTCATACTGAAAATTGAAAACCAGGTTTCATTCCTTTCCCCCAAAAAAATATTCAGTTCAATTGGAAAAGGTCTTTATGTGTATAAAAAATATCAAAACTATGTACTCAATAGTATTTAACACAACTTAATTTTGAATATTGTAATTACTGTAATTTATTTGATTTCATCATCAATTTAAATAATGTTTACAGAAAGCGTGGATCCTATTTCTTTACTCAATTAATGCTTATCTTCCAAATTCTTTAATTAAAGCAATAATAATATAATATCATATAAGCTTTAATAGAATATCAAAGACCCGCAGTGACTCAGGGGATAGGGGGACAAGGGGGGAACTTTCAATAAAGTAACGCAGGTTAAGATTCAGTGATGGCTGGTCGAAACAATTCCTGCACCTGGCTCACAATGGCACAGTGCTGACGTAAACTATTCTCAGTAATAGGTGAATCATGGCTTATAATTTCTTTGCCATCGGGCAAACCATACGAGGTATTATGCTAAAATAGCCTTTGATGAATGGTTCCTAATATTTTTAAATACACGGGAAGTTGCTTCTAAATTAAACTTCTTTATTTCCTATGAGCTGCACAATCAGTCTTCCCGATGAGCAGACCTAGTGCGTTCTCCAGAAGTGGTATCCACTAGTTCAGGACCACCACAATGGGTGAGATACCGTTGGCCATTTTAATTTGGACATCTAGTTTCTACCACACTAGATGGCAGCACCGAAACTCTATTTGGATGCTAAAGTACACTAGGAATTTAATTTTGCTGGAAATGCCAAGAGCCAATAAGGCACTCCAGGGATCTTTTACATGCCGCATAATCATACGACATGGCCGCCGAGGATTTTTTGCAATTAAATTAAACTAAAATAAGTAAATTACTTATATTGAAAATAAGATGCGTAAACAATTTTAATTCTCAGAGAGTTTTAATAGAGGGTATAACTAACTTTCTTATTCCAAGCAAAATAAATATTATAAATTGATATTAAAGACTATTTAAAATGATTTGATTACAATTCAAATTTGTTTTACTTCTGAAAAGTAATTTTTTTGGTTCCTAATCTTCGTGCAAACGCGCACTACAATGTGCTGAAAAATGTACTATGTGAATTCCTTTAAAATCTAATTTCAATGCTTAAAAAATAATTGCATTGTTTTGACAAAATTGAAATAAAAGTAGGAGTAATAATATTATAATAAAAAATGTTCTATTCACAATTTAATCTAATGGTGCGCTAGTATTTAATGTTAAAATTGAATTGGAATATGGAAACTATAATTTAAATAAGTCGCATAAAAAATTCTCTAATTTATTTATTAAAATATTTTTTTTTTAATTTTTATTGCTTACCTAAAAATTTGGTATACTAGCATTTAGTTGATTTAGTGATTCAGTTCATTAATATGAGTCGTTTACATTTGAATTTGCTATTTTAGAATTAATCATTGCATTTGTTATATCACTAATCATTGCAATTATATTTTCATTAATCATTGAATTTATATTTTCATTAATCATTGAATTTATATTTTCATTAATCATTGCATTTATATTTTCATTAATCATTGAATTTATATTACATAAATGTATATTTTCATTAATAATTGCATTTATATTTTCATTAATCGTTGAATTTATATTTTCATTAATCATTGCATTTATATTTTCATTAATCATTGAAATTATGTTACATAAATGAATATTTTCAGCCAATGCATTGCAAATAAAAACATTTTTTAAATATATTTTCTAATTTTTTTTTAATATTTATAAAATCATCAAGAGAAAAAGTATTTAAAAACTTTTTTAAACAAAGACATGTATATTTTGTAAATTTAAAACAAAGGTATCATTAAAAGAAGTATTTAATGAGAGATTATTTGTTTGCATTAAACTTTTCAATTATTTTTTTGTAGTAATTTTACTTTAAAAAAAATTTTTCTACAAAATTGAAGACTAACATAACTTTAAACAACACTGATATTTTCAAGGTGAAGGTAAATGCTCATAGTTAAAAAATATTTGTAATTAAATAATAAAATAGTAAATATTTTAATAAAATTGTACGTAGCAATGTCAAACAAAATATTGTTTTATTCATGGTAATTTGAAACACACAGTCCAATTTTTACATATATTTTTTTAAGTTTCAAAATTAATTTATAAAATTACATTAATTCTTACGATTTTATTAAAACAACATACATTTGCTTAAAGAATTCTTTTTTCCCCCTCCAAAATAGACTAACATAAATAAGCAAGTGCTATGCATATGTTGCTATGTGAAAAAATGTTTTATTTTTGATAGTTTAAAACTATGTTCTAAACATTTTTGCTGTGTATATGTTGCTATGTGAAAAAAATGTTTTATTTCTGATAGTTCAAAACACCCTGTTTTTTTCCCCTGAAATCTTTCTTTCAAAAATTTCCTTTTACATACACTTCTTAAAATTTTAGAATTAATATAACTTTCAAAAAAGGTTCCCTAAAAAAGAAAAAAATTCTTCCTGAATTAAACATTAATAAGAGGATTTTTTTAAACTAGTTTAATCTTCATAACGTACATAAATAAAAAAGTTATTAAGGTTCTTTTTACGAACTGCATTTTAAAAATTGTAATAAAAGCACGCAAACTAAAGTAACTAGATAATCTTATTCCTCCATTCCTAGCAAAAAGTAGTATAAAAAACACAACCAAAAACAGCTCCATTTTCCAGCAAATCCATTTCTAGTTCCTATTTCGCTCTAAGGCTTTGCCACTTGTACAAAGTTTCTTTACTCCTAATCTAGCTAGCCATCTAGCAAAGAAACGAGTTTAAGAAACGGCAGAAACAAGTTAATGCAAGAACCAAAAGTGAATAATCACAGCACTAGTTCCCCTGAAACTTAATAAGTACCCCCAAAGTGACTTAAGAATAAAGTGGAAACTGTTAGTGAAGTTGACGCGACTGGGACATGATCTATGCAAATTGCTTCTTGTGCTGGGGTACCTAGTTTTGCAAATTTATTTCCTTTTCCTCTCAATTCGACTGAACGTTCAAGTTTTCTTGTTCTTATTTATTCATATTTTTGGAAGACTTAGAAAAGTCAATTTGTCTGGAAGCGATGGAATGACTTTATTAAATTCTTAGCGGTAATAGTACATTCCATGCCTCTAGAGTTTCTTCTGGATCAGCTTGATTGATGATTTCATGTTTAAACGCGTTTAAGATGTTTGCGCTAAACGAATTAATGCGATACCGTTGGTGTGTGATAACGTTGATTTACTTATTTTAGTCCTGTCGCTTTCATTTTATTTCAATTATATGAGAACGTAGTTTCAAGTATTAAATCTCGTGCCTTTTGTTTACGGACATAGAGAAAAAAAGAGTTAAACATTTCAAAAAAAATTTTTTTTTATCAAATTACTGTAAAAATAATTATAATTTTTAAGACAGTACAAAGTATGTATTCTAGATCTTGTAATAATTTTTTTTTTAATTATACGTCGATAACTTTTTTTTAGAATTTTGAAACAATTAATATTCTAAGAGTTACAAGAACATGATTATCAAATAAACTTTAGGGATATTTTCCTATACGAGGGTTGCTATTTATATTTCTGGCCTTGGCAACAGTAAGTGTTGCTAGGCGACCGCAGACGATTTCAATCGAAAGTTTGATATTTTTAAACATAAATTCAGCAGACGATTTACCATTATAGCTTCATTTGTGTTGTTGACAGTAAATTGAAAAGTTCTTCTCTTTCAAAAAATGGAATTGAATCGTGAACATTTTCGTGCCATTATTTTTCATAACTTTCGACGTGGATTGTCAAGACAAGAGTGCTTCAATGAACTTAATTCTTTATTCAGCGATAAAGCGCCATCCTACAGCACTGTAAAAAATTGGTATAACGAATTTAATCATGGTCGATGTTCGATCCAGAACGAATCCCGTGCAGGTTGTCCAAAATCCGTTGTTGTGCCAGAAAAGATCGATGCTGTGCGTGAACTGATAAAGCAAGATCGTCATGTGACATACCGTGAGATAGAAGCGTCTTTGGACATTAGTATGACTAGCATCAATAAAATATTGCATGAACATTTGAGCGTAAAAAAAAATTGTTCGCGTTGGATCCCGCATAATCTGACAAACGCTCAAAAAAAGGCTCGTGTCGATTGGTGCAAGGAAATGTTGGAAAAATACGTTCAAGGTACATCAAAGGCTGTGTATAACATCTACACAGGTGACGAATCATGGATCTATGCATATGAGCCGGAAACAAAACAGCAATCAACTGTATGGGTCTTCCAAGACGAGGCAAAACCAACAAAAGTTGTTCGAGGAAGAAGCACATCGAAACAAATGATTGCCTGTTTCTTCGGCATTAACGGTCATGTGGCAACAGTGGCGTAAGAGCAACGCAGGACGGTCAATTCTGAATGGTACACGACCATTTGTTTGATAGAAGTCATCGGAGAAATTCGAAAAAAGCAGAAGAACAGGCGAATCATTCTTCATCATGACAATGCGAGCTCTCACATATCGACTCAAACAAAAGCATTTCTGACGGAGCGAAAGATCGAACTGATGGGTCATCCACCGTACAGCCCTGATTTGGCACCCAATGACTTCTTCTTATTCCCACACATCAAAAATAAATTACGTGGACAACGATTTTCGACCCCCGAAGAAGCGGTTGATGCATTCAAAACGCATGTTTTGGAGTTACCACAATCGGACTGGAAAAAGTGCTTTGAAAATTGGTTCAAACGCAAGCAAAAGTGTATTGATCATCATGGAGAATATTTTGAAAAACAATAAAACCAATTTCGATCCTACATATTTGTTTTTTCATTATTAGGCCAGAAATATAAATAGCAACCCTCGTAAAGTCCTTTTTTTGGAAAAAGTCTAAATTATTATTTTTTTTAATAATGATCCTGAATATTAAGATCCTGCTTTTTGAACTCAAGTATATATTAGAAGGATCATATAAATTAGTATTATTTATTCACGTGCGTGGTTATCGAATTGTCTACTGTGATATTGCCGTAGAGTCCTATTTCTAAAAGACTTTAAAGTAGGTAATTACAAATTTAAATAACTTATTTCTACAATATTTAATAAAATCATATTAAAAAAAGACTAAGTCTCTATTTTTTCAGAATCCTTTAGGGACATTTTTGTATTTTAAAGACTTTCTTTATTTTCTCTATCTTCTTTGAGATTGTATAAAATGTTTATCTCTTTGAATTAATGCCAATTTTGGTGCTTATTTTATTGCTAATATTTTATTTTATTTCACTAAATACCACATATCCATGGAATTACTCACATATTTTATTCATGCAAAATTATTCAATGAAACGAAAAAAGGGGAGAAGCGTATCGATATTTTTGCAAAAAAAATAATAAAAATTCAAAGAAATGGAACCAATATATTAATTTTTTAATCAAGAACTTAACCAACATTTAGATTTAGGATACAACTGGAATTGTTTTGAATGTACATCGATAATATGGTAGACTGGGTGAATACATAATTCAACTTCTAAGTAAAATTCAATGTTTTAGAAGTATGTGGAATTTCTTCTATGATTACTTCATTCATTATTTCATGTTTAAACCCATTTAAGATATTTGCAAACAAAATAAATGCAATATGCACTTATTAGCAATATTTTATGTAAATAATAAACTTGGTGGTTATGTAAGCTCAATTGTGTAATCACTATTCTGTTTTATTTTGTTAAGGTAATATAAAAATTCAAGGGCATTAAAGCGTTGATTTGGAATATTTATTTTTGGTACTTTACTTCGCATCAAATGTCGACATATAAAATATTTTCTAAGTTCTCTTTTAGGCATTTTTTTACTGAGAATATTATGAAAAGTACGAGTAAACATAACATTACAGAAAAATTAATGCCTTTGAAATAAATATATTGTATTGTAAATTTAAGTCTAAAAATTAATAAAAATGCGCATTTTTTATGTAATGTTTTAATTTTATATTTAAGAATGTAATGTAAAAAAGATATATTTTAGAAAAAAAAATTATTTACTATGAGTAATAAAAGTAATTTTTCCGTAAAAAAATAATATTTTTTTTTACTATTATTATTTTACGAAATTGTTATTGTTATTAATACGAAATAATTACTGATATTATTATTTCAGTTTCTTTTCATGAATATTAGGAAAATACATGATATTGAAATAAAAGATTTTATACATAATTCCATTAGCATTTGCTCAAACAAATTTACATTTTGTGAATATGAAATAATTATTTTCTTCACTTTATCATTACTATTTAATAACTCTGAAACAATTCAATAGTTGCTAATCATTTTTGCTGCTCAAATGTTTGATAGACTGATATAGATAATCTGATAAGAAAAAATAATATGGAGCATGCCTCCCACAACGTAGGGAATAAAACAATATTTTCAGAAAATATTTATAATATTTTTGCAAACATCCTCATTTATTTAAAGAAGCAATTCATATCAAATTTGATGAAGAAGATCTTTTGGGGGCTGCAAATAAATACTTTCTGCAACAATTTTTTGTAAGAATCTAATTTGTATAAAACAGCTTTTTTTATGTCTTTAAATTTATGCATCAAAAGTAATCCTATCCCTTTAATTAATCACTTGTGTATTAAAAGAAAAAAAACACAAGTCTTTAATTAAATTAAAAAAAGTTGAACTTTTTTAAAGTATGTAGGATGAGTAAGCAATTTCAAATGAAGCTTGCATGGAGTTTGTTTTCAACAAGAAAAAATGCATGCGCATAACCACCTTAGAATGTGTAAGACAAAAACTAAGTGAAAACCTTTTTACAATGAAGTTTATTTTTCTATTTTTTCTGTTCTTGCTGCAGATATTACATTAAGAATTAAATTTAAGACGATACAAAGGAAAATAATTATTGATTTTTAAGATAATCTCTAACTAATAGTTTAGAAAAAAAGCGATTCCGTAAAACGAGTTGTATTGGAAGGAAAATAATGATGCGGAAAATTAATAATGACAAATAAATTGTGAGGCAGGATTATTAAAACGTAAAATGTTTAAAACTTTTTAAACTAAGTAATAAGCTATTTTACAGGTTGATTCGTGATGTCCAATTATAAAAATGCAATTATCTATATTATTAAACCAAAAAGATACTATCTTTGAATAAAGTTTATTTTAAGTTACAAATTGAAAAAAAAAACAAGTTCTTAATTAAATTAAAAAAAATATAGAACTTTTTAAGGTGCGTTGAATCAGTAAGAGATTACAAATAAAGATTGCATAAAATTTATTTTAAAAATAGAAAAAGTTATAAAAAAAATGCATACGCATAATTACTTTAGATTGGATTAAGTGAAACTTTCTTAAGATAATAAATATTAGTTTTTATTATTTGGCTGCTTTTCAAGCAGATATCACATTAATAATTAAATTTAAGAAGAAGCCAGTGAAAATAACTATTTATATTAATTTAAATTAACTATTATATTAAGATACTATTTAAGCAATACTAATCAAATAGCATAGTTAGTTGGAATTCTGTCGAATTCATCCAATATCACTCTTAATTTATGGAGCGTGACATCTGGGAAACATTCCATATTTTTTAAATTTTAACTTATTTCATAACAGTCGCTGAACAGCGGACCCAATTTTACGTTCACGACTATCAATGTTCAACTCTGCAGCCTTGCAATTTTGAACCCAATCCAGAGGACAAAGGAACTCCTGAATCAAGCATATGGACAAACTAACTTTCGTGGATTTAGCAAACCCGAATTTGCATTACATGGTGAGGAAAACCACTGAAACTTCCCGTGGTTAGTCCGAAGGCAAGCAGATTCTAACTCATAATCTGTCTACCACTGAGGAAAATATTTTGCGTCAGCACTGTAGTCGGTGCGAGCCGGGACCAGAGTTCGTATCAACCTGCAACTGCTGGGATTCGAACCTGGGGCAGCTCATTGGGAGGCGACCGAATATTTAAAAGAATTTCTTAGAACATCTTTTATCGAAGAACATCTCTCACATAGTAATAAGAACATTTTTGTAATAGGAGAAATTTGCCTTCGTGGAAAACATTTTGATGGGATTAGACCATATTAGCGTAACATGGACAAGAAAACCGAAGGAAACCTCCCTTGGATAGCCTGACTGCAAGGGGAGTTTAACCCATGATTTGTCTACCACTGAGGATATTTTACGTCAGCGCCATGTTCAATGCGAGCCGGATGCGCAATCTTTATTGACAAACCGTTGCTAAGATTCAAACCCTGGTCACTTCACTGTGAGGCTAAAGCTCTATCCACTCGTAATATCTCGTAAATTTCTACAAATCGAATTAATAATCTTTACCAATGTTTGAGATTCATTTCAATTTAACCATTTGCGCACTTGGGCTCCCACCAAACCAGCTTTCGTCTGTTTATTATCAACTTTCCATCTTGTTTGAGCTTGTTCCGAGCTATAGGTTAAACAAGTTTGCACGTGGTTATCTTTTTTGCTTTTCTACTGTCATTGTGTATCTAGATATTTAGGAAAGTTCTTGTTCCGACAACCAATATTTGTTCATTTCTGTACTTTATTTAAGTAATAGTTAAAAAAATATCTTCAAAAAAATTAACTGCGCTAGAGTAAAAATAATGATGCAGAAAATTAATAATGACAATTAAATAGTTAGACAGTGTTACTAAAATATAATATGCTTAGAACATTTTAAGCTACGCAATAAGCAATTTATCCATCCAATTATTAAAATACAATTATTTATATATTATATTATAAAGATATTACCTTTAATGAGAAAAGTTTAATGATTTAAGAAACAATTGTTAAATATCAAATACAACAAAAGAAATTTTTGTTTTTTTATGATTATATATATCTATACATAGATATATAAACATATATACAAAATAAGTTAAAATTATTTTTTTATTATTAAAATTAATTTTTTCCTATATATTTTAATTGTATCATTTTATGTTATATATCAATAATGTTCTTATTTTTAAAAATCTTTCAGAAAATTGTGCTTGCAAACGACTATTTTTGGTCTCGTAATTCAATTAAACACCTTAGTTTTCAACGGAACTAAGGTTTCAGATTGATTTATGAAAAACTTCTATTTTTCAAAAAACTTTTATAACTATGCAATATTTTTAAAATGACACAACAAAGATTAAAAAAAATATTTTCCTATGAGAACTGGCTAAATTAAATATCCTTTTTTATTATATTATCTAAACCTGGTCTTCAATGACATCGTAGGAAAAAGAATTGTTCTAATAGTGACCTTTAGTAATAATAATAGTGACCTTTTTAAGAGCGATCTTTGAAAACAAACACCTAAATATATAAATTACAGATATCCTGTGAACACAAGAAGACCGATCTTGATCAGTTAACATTCCTAAGGCTCCTATACTAACAGGCTCCTATACAGGGGCTCTAATGAATTCATCAAACTAATTTACGTCATATTTGTTTATTGAAAAGCGATCTGTTGTTTTTGCAATCAAATTTATGAAGTTTGGAAGTTAAACTAGTTTCGGTGCAGTCAGTTTGAACTTCTTTGTTATATTTGCTGACCATTATTACTTAATAATATTGGTACGTCGTCAATATGTTATTGCATAAAAATTCCATTTTATTAAATAAAAAAAGCTTTTCAGTTACTTTATTTCTTCTCCTGCAAAAATTACATTTTCCAAATTTATTTATTTATTTTATCAGATACCTAATTATGTCCGAAACTTTCAAATTAGCACTTCAGCTAACTTGATTTTTTTAAACGATCTTTCATTCAAGTGTACACCCCTCTGCAGCTGGATCCCTGTGCTCTTCACTTAAAAATATGAATTTTATGTTTTAGTCCCCTTAATCTTGTGATATTTTCTTTTTTTTTTTCTCACAGTATGGGAACTTTCAATTGCGTACTGGACGGAAATCGTTATTTTTAACCTTTTAGCCTTTTTGACCTTGCTCTCCTTTCACACTGGGCTGCAGTGGTTGCGTGTCACTTGTACTATATCGTATTAATTTCTCCTGTCGGCCAATAACTTCTAAAGTGGTTTAATGTGAACTGCCCACCTTTTTTTTTTTTTCATTGGTCTTCCTAGTCCCCTTTTTTTCATTTTGACACTCATTGGTTATTTAACAATGAGACCGAGTTTTCTTAAGAATGCACGACAGCGGAAGGACACAACACCCACTTTTGGTGAATTTTTTTTTCCTTCTGATGTCGAATTGATAGTTGTGAAGCGTTTTTTTAATGCCTTCTTATCTGTGATGTCAACATGTTTTTGATGGAGAATTTTGGATTGTTGAGTTAAGTGCAATGTATAAAAATTTTTGATAGAAAAGTTTGATTGTTAAGTGGTATGTTAACGTCAACTTATGATGTTATGATTATGATATAACGTTGAATAACTAGCAACCATATGAAATAATGTTCATTTCTTCATGACTACTTCTTTCGTTCAATAATTTATGAACCGCCTCCTTTTATTACATGATGATCAACATTTAAAACGTGCCAACCCTAGGGTGAGTAAATCTGTCTTTAATGCTTTCAAGTCTACAGATTTATGTAAACTCACAATAATGATAATTTTCACATCTTTATTTAACTCTTAACCATTTAAAAATTTATGACCCAATGTACCTATTGAGTTATTCGGTAATTAACAATGCTGTACCACCACTATAATGCAAACTTTCTCTATTGATTTAATTATTAATTTGTTTTAATTCCTCATACATTCTTGAGGATTTACCTTGCCACATACACTATCTGTTTGTTTTTTTCCTAAGATTTCACATGTTTACAATTCAATTGTCTCGCCATATTATTGAGAACTAAACATCAATTTTGTAAATCATTTTTAATCATCATTATTTTCATTCCTTGCACGCGTTTTTTAATATAAATTTTTAAAACCTTAAGATCGGTCATTGGCGTTTGCCATAGCATTAGTCTGTTTTTGGCTGAATTTTCTGGATGCCAAACCTGTGATTGGAAACCGTTGCTAAAGTCTGTGAACCATAGACGAACTTACATCAGTCATCTGGCTACTTTTATCTAACTTTGTCCTGTCTCTAATCTTCTATAAGATCTCAGCTTTGCAGTTCTTTATACAAATGATGCCTGGCGGCCATTGCTTATGCTCATTGTAGGTGGCCATTGCAGATCCACATATTTACATAGTGCAGTTTTACCTAACTCTAATTTGACAACATATTCGAATTTCATTGAGATTTTCTTATTTTCGGCGAGTTATCGCTATTTTCGTAATTCTCCTTCATTTATGATAACCAGCGTAACTAAAATACTTTCTCTTTCACTTTTTAATGTTTTTAATGCAGCAAAATAGACTAGTTTTCTTCGCAGAAGGAGAAACACTTCTCCTCTTTCCGTTTTTTCTAATTCTTTTTTCAAATAATTTTTTTTTTGACAGAATAAGGACAATGCTACGAAGGATACTACAAGTTTTTTTTACTACTTATATTGTTTTACGTATATTATTTGTGTAATATTTATAAAACACTTAACATTTAGACTCAATTGCATATGAACAAAATAAAAATAAAAAATTTAAATTATATAATTTAATACGCAGAAAACTGGACTGACAAATCAACCATAAGAAAGGATCATACAAAATTAACGAATCGGACTCTACCCCTTTTAAATACATTTAAAATGTACGCTTTTGATGTTTAATTCAATAGTTTTTTTTTATTTCTCATTGATTACATTTGGGACGTGTATTTGCCATAAAACATCGAACGCTTTATCGCTGAAGTCGAGAAACGTTATCCGTAAAAAAATTAACAAGACAAAAACAGAAGAGTAAAGTTTCGAACAAGTATTTCGCTTCTAATTAGCGAATATATTGCCCTTGGATAAGTTTTAAGTCACTAGGGGGTTGAAGTATCTCCATCTCTTTTTTCATTTCAAAATTTAATTAGTTAGTTTTAAAAATAATGTTTTATTGCTTCTTATCGTAATTTTATTTCAATTTAAAAAATGTCGTTCGTTTCTTAAGAACGATGAAAAAATTACATCAAAGTATTTTTTTTTATCAATAAATGCGATGAGAGAAAAAATAAATAAAAATATTAGTTTTCTTTATCTTTAATATTGTTTAAAGTTGCACTAACTAATTGCAAATGTAGCGGAAGAAAATTATATAAATAAGTAAAATCAACAATGAAATATTTCTTGAAATAAAGATTATTTTGTGAGCTAATGAGTTGCTCTTTAAAATTTGAATAATTTAAGACATATATATGGTTTTCTTTGAATATAATTTATATAATAAGTCAATTAAACCTAAGTTGTTTTAACTAATCTTTCTTATTTTGAAAGATGAATAGTTATTTTTTCAAGTAAACCGTAATATTAAAATTGATATTTGTAGCTAATTCATTACAAAAGTATTTTTAATTAAAGATAAACGTATTGTTAGTGTTACAGAAAATGTTTTACTTAATGATGAAATTAGTTTTTAAAGTAACGAATTTTGCTCATAAGGGAAATTTTCAGTTGAAAATCTCTTTTTAAACTTGTAATTTTTTATAATGTGGAGTTTAAAGTTAGAGTAATTATGTTCATTTTTGGGTTTTTTTTCCAAGGTCCACCTGAAGATAGACCTGGGTCATACAGGTATCTGAAGGGCAGATTTGTTGACCACTCTTTCAGGGGCACCATATTAGGTGGGCCAACGTTGCTCCCACAGTAAGGTCAGATAGTACAGAGAATGAAAGAATATCCCTGCCTCGCACGGGAATCGAACTCAGAACCTTTCTTACGCAAGTCCAGCTCCCTGACCCCTACACGGTCCGGTCATTTACAGGACTAATCCGTAATATCATTACGCATTGTAGGTACGTTATGTTTTGTTTGCCTAAAATATTTTCTAAATAAGGTGTATATATTTTTTTTTTCTTTAGCATATTCCCAGCTGCTTAGGATTTATTTTTATAGTTCTTGGGTGCTTTCTCCGAAAACAATTGAGAATCGCTGAGCGAGAGAGTTGTGAGTTAGTATTTACAAATCCCTAGAGTAAACCAGATTCTGGTTTCAATTAGCGTATAAATTACAACTGTAATTGATTACAGATTACAAATTATGCATTCAATTTACAAATTATATGATTACAAATCATGCATTCAATTACTTGCAATCAGATTACTGGTAATTACTGTTGTAAGAAATCTAGATCTCTGATTACGAATGGCCATGATCCCTTATGATCACAACAAGAAACGGTAACAGATAATCAAGATTACAAGTTATCTTGATAACAAACAATCAAAATATATGATTGCATGTAATCCTGATTTCTAGTAATAAAAATGCATGGTTAAAAGTTATCAAAATATCAGTTTACATGTAAACATGATTATATGTAATCATGAATTTATTTAATCGTGATAGCGAGTAATCAATATTCGCGATTTTAGATCTATGTATGATAGGGAGTACAAAGTATGCACAGTGCGCAAAAAAATGAATAGATCTGAATAACTTTTGATGTACTAATCAGATTTTCAAGCACTAGGACTCATTCTTAATGATCCAAGATGCCGACCTCGTACATGCTAATTAATTAGGGGAGATAATATTTTAAGTTACAAAATTACACACAAAAATTTATTTTTTCTGAATAAACATAACTTTTTCCGACAAATCATGATTTTTGTTTCCCAAAATATTGAGTGTAGCCACAAATCTGGGTAAAAATAAATTCCAGGTAAAAATAAAGGTTTAATAGTTATTTATTAATTTTCTTATTTAATTATATTCTATGGAATTTTAAGTAACAATTTATGAAATAAAAATTTTTGCACATAGATTTTTAATATTTTTAAAAATATACATTTATTATATACTCATTATATATTTAATATTCATAAAATTACAACTATATTATACTTTTTTAAGTTATGTTATTGCCGATTTAAGTGAAATGGATTTTTGTTAAATCGGCAGCTCTTGTTCTGTAACAAAGAGAAAATGCTTTTTACAATATCAAACAACACAAACATTGATAATATTGCAAAAACTCGTTATACATTTCTAAAAGATTTATTTATTTTATTTAAAAGTCTCTAAATATTAATAATGGTAAAGAATTTTTTTTAAAAATGAATAAATAGTTTATTATTTTGAAATAACCTATCTTAATGATCCTTTTAAAGTAGTAATGATCCTTTCAAAGTAGTTTTTTTACTATAAGACTAGTGCACTTTTAAAAAGGTAAACGTGCAGTTCTTTTAATATTTTTATAGTTTATTTAAAATATCCTAATGGTTAGATAAAAGAAATAAATGCATTTAAATAACTATAAAAATTATTTTAAAGTTTTTTAAAAATTATCAAATAAATAGCCAAATTTAAAATGCATTCAGAATTTTTTTTAAAAATCTGTTTATCATATTCAAACTACATAAATGAATTGTCTCAAAAATGACTACGATTTTTCTGATTAAAATTTCGATGACAATATTTTTTTTATTATTATTTTGGAATAAAAGAGGTAACATAATTAGTGCTGCAGTTGTCTTTATAAAATCAAAATGTTAAATTTTGTAGTGAAAAAGAAAATTCAAAGAAATAGGAATTGAAACTTTTGTTTCGCTCTGAAAATAATAGCATAATGAGGATTTTTTAAGAACTATATTAAATTAACATAATTAAATTGTAAATAATTGGGCACATACAAAATAAGTGCAAATCATTACAGTGTAATTGGATCTAATGTATTTTACATAATTAAGCTAATAAAATATTTATATTATTTACCTGTTATTCGAGACTAATTATTGTTGTTTTTAAATAATTATTTTTTCTGATTGTGCGATTTTTAAGTATCTGGTTTTGAAAATGTAGATAAAAACTTGTATGTTTCTAATAGTTTTATTAAATTTTTTGAGAGATAATGATATGAGTTCTACATTGTTCTGTATAACTCTTGTTCTACACTCTAAGAAATGTCCGTAAAATTTGGAGAATCGGCAGTTGGTTCATACGACCTACTTCCATTTTTTAGAGAAAAAAAAAACGAGTATACGTAATTGTAACGGGCATCAGTAAAATTAATAGAGTTAACCGTTAAACTATACGGCTATTTTATAGAGCTTTCTAAATTATTTCGAGGGTCTACAGTGCATCAAAAAAGAAAAAAAAACGAACCATCCTGTATATTCCTTTTATCTACTAATTGGATCTTCACATTCGAGGACACATTCTTAATGGCTCGAGGGGAAGAAATTTTAAATTGCATGTTGTAAAAATTTTGGCATCATTTTAAGGAATGTAGTTTTACTTCATTTTAAGAAATGTAGTTTTACATCATTTTAAGAAATGTAGTTTTACATCATTTTAAGAAATGTAGTTTTACATCATTTTAAGAAATGTAGTTTTACATCATTTTAAGAAATGTAGTTTTACGTAATTTTAAGAAAAGTAGTTTTATATGGAAAAATATAAAATTTGAGTAAAGTTGGTCGAATAGTTCTTAAGAAATCAAAATATTAAAATATTATAATTTTAAGATACAAGCTTAAAATTTTTTCAACTATTATTACATAAACTAACATAAAATAATAAATATTTACTAAAAGTTATTTTTTGCATTGGGTTATCTTTTAAATAAACGCATTTTGTAATTGTATAAAAACTTTTTCAATGAGCATACAAAGTTCTTGAGGTATGGCGAAATACACAAAAAATATAATTTACACTAAGAAGTCCATACTTTGGGCCGCACCCCTGATCAAACTACTTAAACTATATTTCCAAAACTACGGCTACGGTATTTTGAGGATCAGAAATCTAAATTCTTCGAAAAAAATGTATGTTTATTAGGATAAAATACGTTTTTGTGTCTGGTTTCGTTACTTAAAACATCGTCTGCACTAATTTATTAGTATATTTTAGGTCACTCCATCGAGTCATTAATAATGAGCCCTAAAATATATGCGTTCATGGTTTTATTTTGGGCAGTGTACACTCGTTGCCGTCAGACTATGGGATCAAAGGTTCCTGGTTCGATCACAGCGGGTCCCAACGTAGTTGCCTTGCACTTCCTCTACGTGAGTAATCACGGGCAAAAAGCAGAAAACCCTCTCATTGTTCGATAAATGGCAGCATCCATGGTTCGAGACTCGAACATCAAGGCCGAACTGCAGATAATCACACAATGTTTATTTATTGTCACTGATGCATTTAAGGGTAAATGATTTACGGGTAGATATGTATCTTATGACTATTAGTGCTACGGGAATAAATTTTTGCCGTCAGTGACAGGACTTTTATTTACAATTATTGACCGCAATCTAGTGGTATATTTTTTGAAGGTTATTGACTGGATTCGATTGACTGGTAATAAGATGCAATATTAACGGTTCGAAGAGCTAATTTCAAAATGCTTTTTTTAATTTGCAAATAAGCTCCATTATAGTGTTAGAGTTTTGAAAATGGCATTTTTATGATGATTTTCTCTCTTGGTTATAGCTTAGTGACAGTACTAAAAACAAACAAACAATTCCGTTTCATTCCTATTATCTGACAGGATTCAGTGCACTTCAAGCTTGCTGAACTTATTTCTTACATAAATTGTTATCTGGATAGGTCGATACTTAAAACTAACTATTTTCACAGAATTTTGTTTTTTAATTGAAATGATTATGTTTCTTGCTATTATTTAATGAAACTATTACATTTTAATTAGAAAAGCAACAACTTAAAATCTCTTCTTTTTACTCTGTGCATTCCAAAGGAAAGTTATAAAAATAACTTCAATCTACTGGCGATGATAAAAATGTGATTAAAATAATAAAAAAGAAATCACGTAAAAATTAGGAAAGAAAGACTTACTTCCCTTTTAATAAATACCTCTTAAAATGAGTATAATTTAAAGCAATATTGCTATTATGCATTTTCTTCAAATATCTTAAACTAGAAAACAAAGAAAGCTATACGACGAAAACAAGAAAAGATATAGGATATAAGACGAACGGAGGAAAAGAATAAGAAAATGCGATAGGATATTCCAGACTGGTTAGCCAATTTCCTTTTTCTGAAAAAAAAAATTGGGGGAGAGCAATAACGTAAATTTCGGAATTGTTTTGGAAATCGAGTTGGTTATTTGATACATTCTATTTAACAAAAAAAATAGACAAACATTTATAATGTCAGAAAAGAAATATAATACGATTTGAAGCATGTAAAATTCATTCGTAAAGGATATTAAAAATCAAGGTTGGGGTTAGAAAAGCAATATGAACTGTTAAAAATCTTGAAACGAATTGAATCATAATATTGTTAAAAGTTTTCGGCAATAGTTTAATAATGGGCTAAAACGTATTATCGCATCGCTGAAACTTTACTACACGATACTGGCACTCGATTACCCTGTTCAACTTGAACAAAAACATGATTTGTATTTATTATGAATAGCATAGAGCATTTTTATTTTATGAATAGCATTTTTATTTTTTAAGTTGTTTATTTTTATTTCTTTTAGAATTCGTTCTTTTTTTAGCGAAATGTTTTTTAACCTAACAGAATTCTTTGCCGACTGTTTTCTCTATAAATGAAGAAAATAAAGTAAATATTTAAGTGTTGTGAAAAGAATCTTATTTAGTTGTACAATGTACTTCAGCCAAAATTTGGGAGCCACGTAAGAGAATTATATATATTAGATCAGAAACACATCATTAAAAGGCAGAATGCTTTGGTGATCTCAAAACGTAAACAAAACAAAGCAAACGTTGCCACCGGCGGAAAAGAAATACAGCCAAAATTTGGGAGCCACGTAAGAGAGTTATATATATTAGATTTATTACTTTATAAACAAAAGTCTCTTTTAAAAGGAGAACATTATACGATATACATGGACCAGGTTTGCATTCTTTAACAAATAATAATTTTGATATATTTTCTCTGCCTGAAGTACATTATCGTACCTTTGAAGTGTAATGTACCTCTGATTACAGTGCTAAAACATATTACAGTGCATCTGAAACTTATTCACGATACTCATACATTTGATTAAACAGTTAATGAATGAATACATGATTTGCATACAATTTAAATGATATAAAATTCATAAATGATGCATAAAAATCTTTAAAAAAAATACAAATTATTTAATGTAGCTATCATTACTTGTTTATGGAATTTAATTTAAAAATATGAAAAATACTGATGATAATAATTATTTACAAGTAAAAGTAATATTTTCGCTTTGAAAAATTATTTTAACTTTTGGGTAATAAAAATAATGAAACCATTCTTCGCTTAATTTATGCAAAAATATTTATTACTTCATAAACAAAAGGCTCTTTCAAATTGAGAATATTATACGAAACACCCGAACCAGCTTCCTTTCTTTAACAAATGATAATTTTAAAATATTTTCTCACAGCCTAAAGACTTTTACAATGTTCTTTAAGAATACAAGCATGCACGGAAGTTAGAAAACATATAACGGCTTTTATAGTTTACTTTTCAACATTCTGCATGCATTAATACTTTTCTCTTAAATATTTACTTATGATCAAAGATTGTTTTCGAAAGACTTTTAATTACGTTCTTTTCGAACTTCAACAAACTATTTTAACTATCATCGCCACATCTGCTGCGTTTCCTTAAAGAAAACCCTTTTTAAGTAGCAAATGATCTCCTTTCATATTTAAATTTGAGGTTATTTCTGAAAGTCTATTTAATTTAAAATGTGCCAAGACTTGTTGTATACACGTCGGCTGCTTATATTGTTCTAGTTTCTTAGCAATCAAACTCAGCGTGATGAAGAAATAGATTTTTTTTTTTTCTATTAACACCTACATTGTCTTTTGTGTTTCAAGGTTATTTGAACGGATAATCAAACTCACCCCATAACAAAAGAGACTGTTTTATACAATCAAAAATGTTTAAAGGGAGCTCGTTCGAAAAAGTTAATTCTTGAGGAATTTTTTTTTAATACGATGCATATATTTTTCTTAAATAAAAAATGCTCTTTCATTTATTTTTTTTTTTCAAAGAAAGCTAAAAATATTTTTTAAATCCTTGCTAGCTTATCCATGAATATTTTTGAATATAAGAAATACATTTTTATAAATTCGTATTCTGAGGAATTAATATTTATAATTTTTTTTTCCTTAAAAATATGTTTTTGCGTGTTTATTGTACGAGCAATATTAAGATAGTAGAGAATTTTATAATCAATTTTAAGAATTTTTTATTTTTGTTATAATAAGGAGAACACTGGAGAACAAATTTTTCTATCTCAGTTACACAAATAATTGCCTAATTTAGGTGTGGGGATTTAATATCAGAAATCGGTTTTGCTCCTAAAGCTATAGAATTTTTTAAAATATATTTTTAGTTTCTTTTTCCCCGAAATGAACACGTTTAAAAACGTTATACGTAACAAGGAGTAGTATAAATGTTGTTACGAACATCCAGGGGATTTAAGGCACATAACTAGGATTAAAATTGCATAGAAACTCGTGCTTGAAAATGTTGTCGTGCGCGAATAAGGCTATTTTCCTATAATGATCGGTTTAGAAGCACGCACTATTAAAAATTTCCGATCAAATTACAGTATAAAATACAGGAACTTTCTGTGCATCAACCGCGAAATACACTTTCACCGTAAATTTTACAGTTTTAATGTTTACAGTTCTACAGTTTTACTGCTTCCCAGATTAAAGGCAGGGCTCAAACCCATTGAATTTCTCCTTCACACTAATTGGTGGAAAAACAATATCCTAAAGCAACTGTGACCCCTGCTGACCTCAATGTTATGGTCTTAGTATTAAAATAAAACTAATTTAAGTTAAAAAAACAACCCTACTATTGACATTTCGTCATATATATATAGCAGAATATTTTTCTATTCTTAGAAAAAAGAAAGAAAGAACTTCCGTGCAAGTCCTCCAGTAAAAAATCATTAACCCCTTCCTTCTCGCTCTCGTAAAAATGACGGGGTGAAATTTCGCCCTCTATTTCTCACTCCCGTGATATTTCCGGGCTGGAGGGTTCAGTAGTAATGCACCAATAAGTATAAAACTAATTCATTTCTTTTGCTCGGAAAAAATTTATTTTTTATTTTACACACCAGATGGGAGTACCTGTATATTTTTAAGGAAATTGTAGATTGCTAGTTTATTCGTTTGCAGAAAACACAACCTTCTTCTCCAACGAGCTGCAGATTGGTGTAGACTTTGTCAATTACTGGTGTAGAGATTTAACCACACCCTTTGAAGTGTACAAGAACGCTCAATTAATTATTTACTTGAAATAAAACAATGATTCCCACATTTTTTTTAGAGTTTTCCAACAGCAAATTAAGATTGATTCTACACCACAGCTTTTTATAGATAGTGTACGCTAGTACAAATTTGTTTGACAAATTTGTTTTGAATGATGTTAATATGCATTCACTTATTTATTTCATGTTTAAAACTGTTCGCAGAATAATTTATTTTCTTAAAACAAAGTAAAAGCAAATACCCACCTATTAAAAAATGTTTAATGAATAATTTTTATTCATTCATTCAAAAGGGGCTTTTCACTTACAAGCTGAATGACAGTTTAACTCATTAAAAAGTAATTTTTGTTGCAATTATATGTCAAGCAAATAAGGTATTTTGAAACATTTTAGACTGTGAGAATTTGAAATTTTTAGCTAAATAACATTCCGAGTATTTATTTTTAAATTTTGTAAAAGTAGTTTAGGTATAAATAATGCTGGCCTCATTTTTAAAATAGGATTACTAATAACGGAGTGACAGTGTCTGTTTAAAATCGAATTATAATTTTTTTCCTGCAAATAGTTTAAATAGTTATTAAGCAAATCTTACACAGCAAAACTAAGGTTTTTGGACTAGGTATAAATTTTTTTATTACTTCATAAAAAACTGTTAACAATTTAAGTTTTATTTTATAATGAATAAAAATCACAGCTGGATTTACAGATACATATTTAAAAATACTTTAGAAAGAAAAACATTTTATTTTATAACAAATAAAATAAAAACATTCCTTATTTTATTCAGAATTATTCATTTAAAATTTCCTGGAAATAAATTCCATTAATTACGAAACATGCTTTTAATATATTGTGAGAAAGAAACAAATATAGGTTAAATTAGAAAAAAGAGTACAATTTTCGAAGAACATTTTCCAGCCATTATGCTCGGGGAAGCGGAAATAAAATAAATTACTTTTTTCTTCAAATTCCATGCGTGAGCTTTTTAAGTACATCAACGTCATCGACATATGCCTTGAAATTGAATTAAACTTGATGAAATCAATGAAATATAATGACAAATCGATTGAATTTTCCACCCAAAGGCTTTTTGAGATCTCAAAGTAGTTTTGAATTTCTAATTCAAAACTTAAAAGGAAAAAAAAATAATCAAACATATTTTTTTAGAGTACATATTTAGACTGTGTGATTTAAATTCACCACTACATTTCTGAACGTGCTCTTTCTATTTTATGATCTCTTTATAATCGTTGATTTAAAGCAATTTGTCTTAAATCGGATTATAATTTCGTAAGGTTTCTTAAGATTTCGAAATTTTGTGTAGACACCAAAAAATAAAAATTTTTCGCCTAAAAAAAAGGTTATTCACTGGCCAAAAACTAGTCAACACCAGGAAAATCACAAAAAATATCGTTTAACCGGATGGGGAACTGTAATGTTTTGTATGATTTTCTTATAATGTAAAGGCA
The DNA here is from genome assembly GCA_949128135.1 of Parasteatoda lunata. Classification (NCBI taxonomy): domain Eukaryota; kingdom Metazoa; phylum Arthropoda; class Arachnida; order Araneae; family Theridiidae; genus Parasteatoda; species Parasteatoda lunata. Next base: position 40,518,027 of record OX421971.1, read on the forward strand.
TGCTTTTTGAAAGGATTATTAGCATAAACTTGCACTCTTAGAATTAAAACTCTCACTTTTGACTATTAGAAAATTCTTAAGCTGTTTTTTGTTAATTTTGAGAATCATTTTGCCACGAAATCATGTGATTAGTGACGAAACGCGAGCTTTCAAATATATGACAAAAATGTGTTTTTCAACTCTATACAGCATCAGAGTACATTGTAGGAAAGAGATTGTTAACTAGAATGACGAAATTAGAGTGTAGACCAGAAGATTGAAAATTAATTTATGAAATGAGCTGATCGACTTGAATAGTCTCAAGGGGTGGACTCGTATTATCAAAATGGCCTCGTACCTCGAATCCCGCTTCAGTCATAGTGTAAACTAGAATGACGAAATTAGAATGTGAGCCAGAAGATTGAAAATTAAGTGATGAAATGAGTTGACCGACTTGAATATTTTCAAAGTGGCCTTGTCAAGTGATTCTACCTGAAATCCCGCTTCAGACAGAGGTGTAATTTATCACCATGTTGTATCTGTCATTCTTGTGTTATTGAGGCGACATTTATCTACCTATAAGGTGCCAACGACAATTAAAATTATTAAATAAGTTAAATAAATTAGTCTCTACCAGATTTTTATTTTTATTTTTAAGAAGAAAGAAAAGAAGGACGAAATATTTCTTTAATTTTAACGAATTTCATTTCCTCAAAAAAGTGGTTATAGTTATTTCGTCACTTTGGCATTCTTGTTTGGAGTATATATCAGGAAATAGTTTCGTCAAGAACGAAAAAAGGTTTATTTTATTAGAGTATTAATTTTTTGAAGTGTTCATGTTATATTAACTCGATAATCAGGTGTTGTCTTTCAAGTCAATATATTCATTAAGAATAAGTTTTTGATATCTCCTTTTTGCAATAAAACTGATGCAAAATTCATTTGTCTGGAAGAATACGTTACTGGGTTTTGGAACACCCACGCATCCTATTTCTCCTTAATCGGTAACTTGACTTGAAACTCATAAAAAATCTGTAGGACAAATCAGCATGCCGATAAATTTCCTCGATGAAACATTCAGTTGATGGTTTGAACTGCAAAATATAGTGAACTTACTTACTAAATCAGGTTGCATAAGTTCAAAAGTGGCGTTGCACAGTACCACGATTCTTTTGCCCGGTAAACTTATACTGCACACATGAATCTTAAAATTTCAATTACGCTTTCGAGCTACCTTTATTTCAACCTGGTCTCACCAAGATCTCAGATTCTATTGATTCAATTTCCATTTCACTTCTATGAGGATATTATGAAGTTGGCAAAACTCACTACAAAATTTTTAAAAAAAGAGTTCATAGTGTTATAAATTGCCCGTTCTAAAGCCTACGTTTCTCAATCATTCAAACCTGCATGAATTTATTTAGCTTCTTTGAAGACACCGGAAAAATATTATCATTCATCTAGATTTTACCATGGGAAAAAAATCCACCAACCATATAGACAGGGTAAAAATTCATATTTGGGCTTACAATAAGGTAACTTTTGTAAATAGGGACGAGTAGATTGGCATATTCTACATGGAGGGCAATGAACAATATAATCATAAACTGCAATTTTAATTTGTTTAGAAGAGTCATCTTGGAAAGTAACACCACGATATGGTATAATTATGGGCAATAAGACTTATGTTAAAGTATGTTTTCAAAATGTTCTAAATCTTATGAAATAACAAATAAAATTTTTTGTAAAGAACTGGAATTAATGCAATAGAGGTAAAATCTTACGGATAGGGACATGATTCGATTAAGTTTTAAGAAAATCCAGGAAATACAGATGAAAGAAGAGAGAGAAAAAGAGCTGTATAACTTTTCAGAGCATTATTTTTATTTGGTTCAGAAAATTTGAAATATCTAATAGGAAGTAAGTTAATTATATTATTAAGAATATGAGTCCTTGAACGATATGCTTAAGGTGTAAGGTACCCAAGAGTTTTCAGGGAATTAGTAAACAAGGAAATAATAATACCGCAGTTGGGGTCGCAAGACTTGTGGCAAGGTTCGGTAAAAATGCTAGCAATTTCGGTGTTCCTTTAGCTTATTATAAATAATTTTACAATTGCGAAAAAACTTTACACCATGTATCTGAAAATAAAGATAAAGAATTACTTTACAGAATTTTCCCAAGGGATTGAATTTATTTTTATATTGAGTCTGTTAATTTTTTAAAAATTTCACATTACTCCAAGTCTTAAAATTAAAACTTTAGTTAATGACTTAAGACTGCAACAAAATGTAACAGTGCAAATGTAGAAACTGACAATTTCATTACCGCGTGTTAGTCGAATTTACGCAATTGCACATGGGCTCATATTTTGTAATCTGGAAAACTTGTCTCAAAAACATTTTAAATCATTTTTGAAAGATACAGGTAATTGGAAAACATAAGAATTCACTACTCGCTTTATGATTTAAATTTTCTGTTTTTCTTGATTTTTTTTGTTTTTTTTTTTTGTTTTTTGTTTTTTTTTGTTTGATGTGTTTTATTTTGCATTTTTCTCTTAATTTGTTCTATTTTAATTTTTTCTTCATTCAATTTTTTTCGGAGCTCCTCACACTAATGTATTGATATATTTTGCTTTGGATATATTATTACAATATTAGAAAGCACTCTTTCTGACGGATATAATCACGTGAGCTGATGACGAGAATTTAACTTTACACCTTTTCTTTATTTCGTTTTCTGGTATTTTAATTTTTTAAATATTTTTTACTTTATATATATATATAATTGCAACAAAAAAATAGTTTTTTGATCAAAATTTCTTTGACTTCACAAATATTTAAGCTAAGTTTACGCAATTTTATGCAGTTATTAATAATAAAAATTTGAGTAATCAATGCAAGTTCCCAGTTTATTGCTTGATTTTCTGGTATAGTGTGTTCATAAATACTTGTTTTTTTTTCGTAATTTATTGTAGGTTTCTCAAATCTCTGAAATTTTTAAAAGGAATTGGTAGGGTTTATACCAATAATGCTAAAACTGATCTTTTTTGATCTACCTTTTCTCAGCATCAGAACAAGATATTACTTCAGTTTTTGTTTTCACAGCAGATTTATGTACACATCTTCACACTGTGATAAATGTTAATACATATCTTTGGCATAATTGTTTTTTAAAAACATCATGAACTGAGAACTTTTAATTTTTCAAAAAGTTTCATGAAACATCTTTCATAACTCAAAAAGTATGCTTGTTAACACTAAAACATTATCACAGCATACTACTAGTATAATCTCAAATACCTCCAAAAAATTTTAAAGTGATATCATAAGAAGTTTCTTAGAAAAGTTGCATAGAAAAAAGTCAGTTTTAGCATTATTGATATATGGGCAATTCTACAAATAAACGCCAATTAGGAGGTAAAAAAAGAAATGAATTTTTTTTTTTTTTGGGGGGGGGGCACACTATTTCTACATGAATTTTTTTCTTATTTTACACCCTAAAAAGCCAAGAAAAAATTGTGAACATGAAATTTTCTCTTTGTGACATACTTTAAATGTGACATACTCTTTCTGACATACTCAGATAAATCTGAGCCATTTATTTAGTTAAAACGATTTTTACATAAATATAATATTATTATAATGCCTCTCTAAAATGTATTTATAGAGATTTCATACTATAAGATCATATTTTAGTATAAAAATTGGCATTTATTTGTAGAATTGCTCATATGAGCAATTCTACAAATAAACGTAAATTAGGCGGCCAAACAAAAATTACTTTTTTTTTGGGGGGGGGCACACTATTTCTACATGAATTTTTTTCTTTTTTACACCCTCAAAAGCAAGAAAAAATATTTAACGTGAAGTTTTTTCTTTGTGACATACTTTAAATGACAAAATACCAATTTTAAATTTTTCCCGATTTTTTCAATTTACAAACTTTTATTAAATTTTTTTTTTTATACTAAAATATAGTCTTATAGTATGAAATCTCTATAATACATTTTAGAGAGGCATTATAATAATATTATATTTATGTAAAATTCGTTTTATCGGAATAAATGGCTCAGATTTATCTGAGTATGTCAGGAAGAGTATGTCACAAAGATAAAATTTCATGTTCACAATTTTTTCTTGCCTTTTTAGGGTGTAACAAAAAAGAAAATTCATGTAGAAATAGTGAGCCCCCCCCCCCCAAAAAAAAAAATAATATTTTTTTTTGGCCGCCTAATTGGCGATTATTTGTAGAATTGCTCATATGCCCTACCCGACTCTCCTTAAATCTTACTGCCAAGTAGGAAAAACTGCATGAAGTATGAAAAATTGCATGAAAAAAACACCTATAAAGTTACAAATATCACTTAAAATATTTCATGATAAATTTAAAAAAAATTCTAAAACTAAAACTTTTTTAATCACTGTAATAAATAATTAAGACGACATTTTTCTAGTAGGGTATTACTAACTAAATTTATTCTAAATCTGATATTAAAATTTGTAATTAATTTCGATCTGTTGTCACGAGTTCAGAATTAAAGGAACTCATTATTTTTTAATCAGTAAAACTGCCTAATTAATTCAAACGAATTATATACATTTCAAATCGAATGCAATCATTTGCATCATATTATAATATTTTTTTTTTATCCTGCGTAATGATGAGTCTGTTTACACATTACGAACGAGGAAAATACAATTCCTTGACATTAACTGAATGAAACAAACCAAAAATGTTCTTTCAAACGTAATTAAAGAACGTTCTTAGATTGATTAAATGAAACTTTCTTATTAGTTCTAAGCCTAATAACCAAACGTTTTAATTATCTCTGTAATTATTTCGAAACTGTTTTTCCAAACGTAGTAACTACGTTGCACAAAGCTTTCAGAAACTTTATCGAAACATTTTTGTGGAACCGTAATGCAACCCATCGCTTAAAATATTCTAGACAGAGGTGAATTAATCAAATCACTTTTGCGATGAACTCAATTAGAGTTCCCCCTTCATTTAAAACTAACACATCTGGATAGTTTAAATCGTTTCTTTTTTTGCGTTCGCAGAAATTTCCTCATCAGCTTTAATGAAAACAAACGTGAGTTTGGAGAAAAAAAATTGGCATGCATCAGCAAAGTAATTAATGAAGTTGAGAGTTTCTTTAAGCATTTTTTACCTGTACAAAAAATTGGAAAAATTTACAATTAGAAACAGAAAGAAATAAAAATACTTATTAATTCCACGTTCTTCAACGGGTTTTTTTTTACCTCGTTCGTGACAAAAAAAGTGATTACGTGTCAAGATTAAAAAAAAAAATTAATTATCTTTAAATCTACATTTTAATCAAAATTTGTGAATGTTTTAAATGATAAAACCATTTTGTTTTAGACAGAGATTAAAGGATAAAAAATAAATATTTGCGTTTACACAAGTTGCTTAGAAAGCAATGAACTTTATCCAGATTAAGTGGTTATAAAAAGTTAACTTTGTTTTAGATTAGATTTATAAATTTATAAATGCTATATTAATTGAAAAGAAAAATATATTTCTTTTGCTTATCCGTTTTACTGCTGGAAGCATTTGCGCAAAACTCTTGTTTTCTTTATATGTATAATCTGTTTATTTACAATTTAGATAAAAAAAAAAAATAAACCTTAAAAAATTGAAGATATTCCTTTTATTTAAGTAATGATGAAGAAACATAAAAAGCCATAAAATTATATCTATGCATTTCAATTTATCTAAGCAATATTTCAAATTGCTGTACAGTTATAAAACGTAGAATCAAATAAAAATAAAACTATTAAACGTTCAGGAAATGACGGTAGAATCTTTTAAACATTTAATTGAATGTTTTTTCCCAAAACAAAAAAAAAGTAGCTACATTCGAATTTTTATCTAATTTCTTAGATTTTTATCTAATTCCGAATTTTTATCTAATTTTTTTACTTAATTTCTTTAATTTATTTTAATTAAACATTCTACATTTGAATTTTTATTTAATTTCTTGAAATCAATTTGAAGTTCTACGAAGATGCGAAAATACTATTGCGAGTAAAACATCAAAGATATTGAGACTTAAACGTCAAAGATTTTTAAAAGAAAATAAAAACAAGGCAACATGTAATTTAGAATTTAAACTGATTTAAATCATACTAACCGCTCATCCTAATTAACCTGAGTTTACTCGGGTTTATTTTGCACATTACAACTGAATGTATTCCCAAAAAATGTCTGGCGTGGCAAAAGTAACATTTAATTTGGAACTGAGCTATTTTAAACTGATTTGAATCACACTAACAGCACAGCTTGATTAACCAGAGTTCTCCATGATTTATGTATATTGTAACCAAATATACCCACCAGGCGTAGGAGAAGTAACTGTTTTAAACTGATTTGAATTATACTAACCACTCAACTGATTTACCTGAGTTCTATCAGATTCCTGTAGCAGAAGTTGTCAGTATATTTGGTTTAACTCGTTTTCATTTAGCGAAAGAAAATATTTAATTTTGATAGGTTATTTTCTAAGTTTTGTTTGAGAATTTAAGCATTGGACGATAGGTCTGAACACGTGTTTTGCAGTTAAACAAGTAATTATACTTCAATTCTATGCAATTATGCAAAATCCGCAATACAATTATCCAATTATGCGACCGCAAATTGAGAATTCTAAATAAAGATATATAAAACAGTTATATTTTTGCCTATTAAACAGTGGTTGCTACTAAAAGGATAGAATGTTCCACAATGGAACCACCTATTTTGATTTATTTCTCATTGACTTCTTAAATTTATGGATTTATTTGTTGGATTTATATTGCTTCAAAATTTTCTTAATTTTACTTAACAAATCACATAAAAATTGATGTTTTAATATTAACAAAATACCTAACTTCTGTTTTTTTTTTAATTGCAAAAAGCAATGTTGATTGTAGCTTTTAGCAGCCTAAAGTTTTTAAGTTTTAATTGTTAATTGTTTGGTTAAGTTTTTAATTGTTGGATTCAAATTAAACTAATCATCTTCTCCTTTTTTGTCGAGCAATGTCGTGTTATGTATAAACAACAATAGTCTTTAGAATTAATTATTTCTTATAATTAAAAAAAATATCAGCCCATTATTTTTAGCATTACGTTTTAAGTAAACGTACGTTTACGTTTTAAATTCAATGCTTCAGTATATTATAATTTATTACCATTGCAAAAAAACGGAAATAAAAATTATTTTTACGAATGACCATATATAAACGATTCTCTTTAAAATCATTTTAGTTTTATGCTCAAAACAATTTTCGTTATCAATATGAATAACAGTATTTATAATAAATAAAATATATTATTTAATCATCATCTTAGCCAACAAAAAAATATAAAAAAACAGTTACAATCATATTTTTTAGTTTTTCGGGATATTAAATTATTCGAATCAAAAATAAAAAACATCTTTGTTGTTTGAGTGTTATTAAACAATATGAAAATATATCAATTTCTAAAATTTAAATTTATAGTAATAATTCAATTTTTATCATAATTAATCATAATTATCTGTAAGAGATCTAATAAATAAATGGAAGTGGGGAAAATATTATAAAATTAATCTAATTCTTAAAATACTAGTCTTGTTACTTCAATAACTAATTTTGAAACTATTTCAAATTATTTCATAATTCAAACATATCAAATAATCAAACATCTTAAACAAATATTTTGAGCTAATCTATATTTCAAACTAATATATATTTAAAACTATTTTTCAATCTAATTTTAAAAATTAAAATTTATTTGTCCTATTTGTGTATTATTTATTTTAGATATCTTTTTTTTAAGAAATCAGTTTTTCATAATTAAATTTATTAAATTAATTAATTAAATTAATTAACACTATCCTTTTACAATTAGAAATCGTTTACTTTGAGCCAACTTTAACTTCCTTCAGAACATGTTCTTTCCAACCCATTTGGAAAAAGAACTGTGTGGTGACTTCAACCAAAAAATAACCCCAAGACTTGCCTGATGCAGGGAACTTGTGGTTGAGGAGTCATTTCCTCAATTAACAGAGCATTAAGATCCTGGTGTGGATGCTGAAATTCTTCTCCAACCTTTTGGAACATTGCACAACCAGATGATCACCGCATCAGCGACTTCAATTTCCCTTTCACTCACATTCGATTCGATTCCAGAAGTTCTTAACGGTATTCACTTACTTGGAATTGGATGAATTTTCTACCTACCGGTTCCTTAATAAGCTAACGCCCCAGAAAACTCATAGAATTTGAAGTTAGAAAATAATTATCGTTTGCTTTTGCACTTTTAGTGTGCTGCTGAAGTACAGTTGGGAGAAATAATTTGTAAATGTAGTAATGAGAGGATGAAAGCAATAAATATGATTTTTTTTTATTTTTAAAAAAAACTTACTTTATGAAAAATTAGATTTTTTTTTTCGGAACTTAACTTTTATCGCTTAAACAAAAATTTAACTCCCTAATAGGCTAAACGCCATAGAAAATTATAAAATTCAAAGTCAGCAAATAATTATCGTTTGCTCTTGCACATTTAGTGTGCTGTTGAAATACTCTTAAACGGAAGTGGGAAATAATTTTTAAATGTAGTAATGATTAAATGAAAGCAATAAATATGATTTTAAAAAAAAAATAATTTTTTGAAAAATCAGATTTTTTGGAGGGACGTTAACTTTTAATAGATAAACTAAAATTTAATAACCTAACTCTTAGAAAATCATAGGTTTCGAAGTCAGAAGTAAGAAAATAATGTTGAAATAATCTTAAACAGACGAGAGAAATAATTTGTAAATGTAGTAATGAGCGGATGAGAGCAAAAAATATTATTAAAAAAAAAGTCTAATTTTATGAAAAATTGGATTTTGATTTTACGGAACTTAAATATAAACTATTAAACTCAAATTTAAGTAAACACAGAGAAAACTATTTTTGGAAAGTTATCATACTATATGGGAATGACCTTTCGGGTAAGAAAATAAATATAATTCCGGTTAATAAAGTCAGAATTATGATTTTTTTCGAATAAACATAATAAACCCAAATAACTCGCCGACTTTTCATCTGCTTTCTTTAAACATTTTAAGTTTAAAATAAACTTTAAATAAAATGAGCATGATATCTGAAAAATTAACTGATACTTTGGAATATTAGCCGATATAAACTTCATTTTTATAAGTTGCACGCAATATTTTATTTTCGTAATATTTTCGTTTTTTTCATGCAGATCCATGAAAAACTTGTAGTTTTTAAATTTTTTAGATTATTTTATCCCTAAATGTTCAATGAAAATGCTGCTATTATATTGTTTGTTTAATATTTTGAATTGGCATTTAAATTTAATGCAACTAGCAAATAGTTGGTTTAAAATAATTATTTCGTTAAAAAAGTTTAGAATGCACTTATTGAGAATAAATATCTTCTTAATCCGTGAAATTCCATCGCTTAGTTAAAAAAAAAATTACAAAACATCTTCCTTTTTCGTAAAATTTTAGTTTCTTTTCTTAGTTTCTTTAGTTTAGTTTCTACCTTTATATATTGAGATTAATTTACATTGTTCAATTTCTTTAACATTGGTTACTTAAAGAACACACATTTAAAAAAGCCTGAAATAACTATTCTTTCAAAGCATAAAAAAATAAAAAAAGGATGCCTATTAAAACAGGGATCGTTAAAAAGCAAAATGCATGGATATCTTTATTATAATTTATTGCTTTTTAAATATCCTATTTATTCGAATTTCTAAAGCTTGTAATCAGTTTCTAAATGCATGTTGAGTTGTATGTTTAACAAAATTTAAAAGCTACACCAAACAAATGCATAAGAAATCAAGAAATATATAGCTAAATTTATTGCTTACGACAAAATATGCAATTAATTTTCAATAAATGCTAAAGCAATTTTCTTAAACTCCGTTAAATCTTAATATCGAGGATATTAAAATATTCTTAACATATTCGGTATTTCTCTGTTTACTATCAGAATAAAATTAAATTCAAGGACGTTAAATTCTTAGGAAATTTGCACATTCCACGGTTCATTTTAATTTCACTTTTCCATCAAAGAAATTTTCGCTTTTGGAAATTCTATAAGATATGAAATTATTCTTTTGTATAATAAAGACGAGTTTTAATTAAAAATTCCATCTTTCGCGTTCTTAAGATGTTACTTTTACATGACAGAAGAAAATTCTGAATTTCCCTTGACATTTTACTTAAAAATTTCGAATTTTATTGAATATGATATGAAAGATATTTTATTGTTAAATTTAGATTTGAGATGATAGCAAAATCTCAATAGACAATTTTTTGTAAAACATGGGAATAACTGTTATTTAAATATTATAAATTTTACTGCCATTATTTAACATCATACAGTAAAACTATAATGTATATTCTGTGTCAGTTATATATTTAAAAAGCATTTTATTTAAATTAATTAAATACTATTTATAACTGTTGCATCCGGTTTATTTTAAGTAAAAAATAGCGTACTATTTAATAAATAATCTGTGTATGGAGGAAAAAAATCTGGTAGATTTGCCGTATGTGTGGTGATGTTTATTCCGGTAAAAAAATCATGATTCTAGTATTATAAAAAAAATATACGGTACTTAAACCATTTATTTAGTGATTTTTCCTCTCATATGGTAATGGTTCTAGTCTTCAAAATGATACCTATTATTAACTCATATTTAGTAAAAATACAAAACTAAAAGGCAAATTTAACCGAATAAATTTATTTTTACACCACGCTCTGAGATATGTCTAAATTACCACATTTACCAAAGTTTATTACATATTAGATTTTTAATTTTACAAATATTATTCTAAAGTGGTTTGGTAAAAATATGCAAACTTTAAGGTAATTCCCAAAAGTGCCAAAAACATGGTAAATCTTGGGAAATTCTGCTTTGTTTCATTTTGTTGCAGTTCAATGCAAATCTACAATATTTTGCGAATTAGTTATAAATCATTATACGTAAATAAAACTGTTTGTTGTGTTTAAATTCTCTCATTTTGTTGTTTTTCCGCATTTGGTGTTTCAGTTTACTGATAAAAAAGCGTCTTTCTAAAGATAATGGCAACTGTTTGAAGCCAAATACACTTAATTTCTGTAACTCGAAAAACACTTAAAGATTTCTTTTAGTACTTCCAAACACTGCTATCTACAAAAATTGTACTTTACAAATTAAAAAAAATATGTAAAATTAAATAAGACAAAATTAAGTGCTTTTACTGAAAACACATTTTTCCTTTGAGCTTTTCAATTATTATATGTCACAATAATTTATTTTACGAAGTAGGAGAAAGCATGCACATGCGTGATCTTAGAAATTAGAATTTTAAACAAATTTAATAATATAACACAATGTTTAATACAGTTTTATTAAAAAAAAATTTAAATAAGACTAAAACAACTACAATATTTTGTTTTGAACACAAGCTCTGACATTATTTCACAATTGAAATAATGTCAGCCGACTTCTTTTGTAATTATTTAAATCAAGAGTGGGTAGGAACCCTTAATTATCCATCAGAGATGTTTGCTTAAGGTGAAACACGAGGCAAAATCTTTTCTAATCATCTGGAGATTTCCCAATCTAACAAAAATAAAAAAAATCATTGCCAAAATGAATCTGCTAACCTACAGAATGCTGATACCCATGTATCTCTACGTATGATGCATTAACCCTTTCGTTACGAGCACCTTATTTAATCAACATCCACGTGATGTCTAATGTATACGAGCGCCGTATTTAGCCAACATCCATATGATGACTTAATTGTACGCGGGCCATATTTAGCTGGCATCCACTTCATGCTCTATGTATACGAGCGTCATATTTACGTGGACAAGGGTCGTATTTGACCGGCATCCACAAGATGCTCAATGTGTATTTAGCTGGCGTCAGCGTGATACCATTTTATAACTTGACCAATCTATTTCTTACTGCAACTGGCTAATATTTCATTGACCTATATTAGATTAATATCACAAAATTTTTTATTTTGAATGAGCTTATTTCTTTTGAAAGTCAGAAAATCATTTTTCTTCAGTTTATAAATCGACAGGAAAAAAAACAAAATATGTAGTTGAAGGTGCAAATAAGAAAATACGAGAATATAGGTATAAGACCAAAAAATTTTAATGTGGGTTTGAGAATCGTCTCTTATTTTAAAATTTATCTTACTGAATTAAATTGTTATTAAAATAATCTAAATTGTATTTTTATTCATAGTACTTACATGAAGTTTAACTATTCAGTGGTGTCACTTCAGGGCGGACAGCCGTAACGAAAGTGTTAAAAATTTAGTAAGACGATAAATCTTGTAGTTTAAGAGTCTACTTAGTCAATAGTCAATTTCTGGTTCCACCTGTCAAACAGAAAATAGACGCGGACTCTTGTAATTTAGTAAGTTAAACTTACAAACACTGTTGGATAAAAATTGTTTTAAGTATCTGCTTGGTTTAGTACAAACTGTTTGTTTGCTCCGTCATTTTTGAAATAAAAATAAAATTAAACTTTGAAATATGACTAAAAGCCGATACAATCATTTATTTCCAAGCTCAAACAAATGACTAAATAGAATAATGCCAAATGAATTCCATAATAAATATTTAAACCAACTTCAAAAGCAGGGCGTAGACCTTTTACTATCCATCAAAAGTGTTTGCTTAAGCCGAAACACGAAGCAACCTCTCATTTTCTAATCACTTAAAAGTTTCCCAATCAAACAAAAATAAATGCTTCATTGCCAAAACGACCCTTATCATTTTCCTCAATAAAAATACCATCTAATAAATCAGCAGCCCAGAATAACAATCCGTACCCTGCATTATGCTTATACCCGTGTATCTGTAACTATGACGCATTAGAAATTTAGGAAGACGCTGAAACTTGTAATTGGAGAATCTAGTAAGCTAATAGCCAACTTGTGATTACGCCTGTCAAATACATAGTAGCTTCGGGCCCTCTTCAATTAGTATATTAAACTTCCTATTACACAATTAGGCAGTCCGCTTTCTAAGAACACTTGTATACCGTGATGCTAATTATATGTTCAAACATCCTATTGTAACCATTTAACTTCTAAAAGGCTGGAGTGTTCTCAACTTGATGAAGGAGCGTTTATGTTGTTTTGAGATTAAACGAGCTTTCTAACTTAGGATACTTTAAAGTTTTGCGGATGCTTGGTGCTTTTGAAATTTGCCCTTGTCTAAATAAACAGCTGTTTAATTGAATTTGTACGTGGAATTTCGGAAATGGAAGCTGCATTTTAGCTGATTAAAATCTTAGCAGTGTTTTTTAATATTATTATTTATATAGAAGGTGTTAATTATTTATGCCTTCCTGAGAATTAAACGATTCGATGAGATTGAAACATAAAATATTTATGTTATAAAATAATTTCTTTTCTACCAAATTTTAAAATGAAATAAAAAATAAATTATGTTTTGCTTTCCAATTCAAATAAAATATATTTATAGCATATAAAGTTTCGTTTATTAACCCCTTATAGCTACCCACAAGTTAAAATGTCCAAAATATAAAATACAAGTGAGTGGGTAGTAGTTATTCATATTATATTCGTGGGTATGGAATTCATGTAAATGTTTTCAGAATCTATTAGAGCAATCCGGAAAATTGATAGATGCGCCTTCTATAGATTGCTCTTCTTATACAAATGTAACAGCTTTTTTTAAGACTTAATTTAATTAAAATTTAAATTTTATGACTGTATATATCTCACTTAACCCACTTCAGTCTAAGTAATTTTTGTTTCTCTTTTTAAAAGTTTTTGACTTTAAATGAAATCGTAATTCAATGCAATCTTTTTCTATTAAACTTTTTTAGACAGATTAACTTATTAACTATTAAACTTTTTTAGACAGATTAACTTATTAACTATTAAACTTTTTTAGACAGATTAACTTATTAACTATTAAACTTTTTTAGACAGATTAACTTATTAACTATTAATTTTTTTTAGACATTTTTAGACAGATAAAAAAAACTATTTCAAAAAACGTAAGAATATAAGTTTATGATATTCTTTATAAAATATATTCTTTATATTTTATAATATATTCTTTATATTTTATTCTTTATATTCTTTATATTTTATTTTTTATATTCTTTATATTTTATTCTTTATATTCTTTATATTTTATATTCTTTATAAAATAAGTGGAATTTATAAAATTTTTGGGTAGCGAAATATAAAAAGAAATGTAACAAATAGTGGTAAAATAGACACAAACTTGGAAAACTATTGAATAAATATCATACACATTGAAAATTTAAAAAATGAAAATAAGTGAAGCAGCGAAATTTTTTAAACACATTGAAACTCTCTTCAGTTGCATGAATTTCGATGCAGGAAAAATATAATTTCATTCAAATCGTCATTAATGGTTGTCATTAATTGAATGTTTATTTTCTGTTCTTTTTTTAATAACATTATTAACTGAAATGATCTTAATTGTGTCATTCAGCATGCCCAAACCTAGTCACGCTCTCCATGTTGTACTCCTACCCTATGTACTATTCGCATTTCTGCCTTCGTTATCACTGTTTATCCCGAATGTAACTGTGCGTGTCTGAATGCTAACATATGTCTAATACAATACGCAATACTGCTTTCTTAATTCTTTTGGCACCCAGCTGATGATAGTTTTTAATTTTTTTTAAAAACAAGCATATTGTTTTCTTCATTTTTGTACTGACTTAAATTAAAATACTCAAGTGCTCTCCGTCGACAGAATGAATCTATTACTTACTATCATCCCTTTGGGATCTGGAATTTCAGTTCATTCGATTATTGTTAAAATAAAAATATGATAGAACATTTTTATGATATTACTACATATATCAGTGTAAAAATGAATAATTAAAGCTCTATTTCCATAAAATGTGTAAACACTTAAAATCAAATAGAAATTTGTGTGTTTAGATCGGGATTTAAAGGTACAGTGGACGTTCTGAATAAAACAAATATTTAAAAAAAAAATCATTATTTGTTTGTTTAAATATTAAAAAAAATCACATTTTAATGAGTAATGTGCAACAAACCATGTCGAAATCAGAGTTTTCTTTTCTGAGTAATAAAGTTATGAATTTATTAAAGGTCCATACATCAATATGTAGTTCTTGTTGACAAAGTTGCTTTCTTTTTTAATGAAATTTTTCATTGTTTTCACAACTTCAAAAAGTTCCTTGTGCACCGATTTTGGTTTTGTTGTTATAAAAAAAATTTTTATTACTCTTTAATATTTCTTGCTTAAATGTAAACGTATCTCATTAATCTAGTACCTTAATTATATATTTTAATAATTTAACAAACATAATTGAAGCGTTTTTATTGAAGAATTTTTTAGTAGCAAAATAAAAATTTTAAACGGTATTAATTTTATACGGTTACCATAACCATTTAAATTTATTCATTCGAATGCGTATAAACAACTATTAAAGGTAAATATTTAATAGGAAAAAATAAATTTTGTTAGCAAGGAACTTTTTGATTATCAACAATTAAAAGCCACACTTTTAGCTATAACTTTAAAACCAATCCTCATTTTTTTTTTTTCTAAAACATTGTACACAGACTTTTATTAATGCTACCGATATTCCGTTAGAATTTGAAAATGATCGAATAAAAATTGCACTTTTTTGTTTTAAACGTCCAGTGTCACCTTAAATAAAGTTAACTTGATTAATTTTATTTAATCTTTAACATATAAGTAGGTTATAATTATAGACCACTTGCGTTACAGAGATTATCTGATGCCAAGACAGGTACATTTTCATCAATAACTTCGACAAAGAAGACGGTGATAGTAAATAATATTCGCTTTTTTTTGTAGCAGCATTCAATATTTTTTTTTTATTTCCTATGAGCTGCACAATCAGTCTTCCCGATGAGCAGACCTAGTGCGTTCTCCAGAAGTGGTATCCTCTCTATCAGGACCACCACAATGGGTGAGATACCGTTGGCCATGTTAATTTGGACGTCTAGTTTCTGCCACACTAGATGGCAGCACCGAGACTCTATTTGGATGCTAAAGTGCACTAACATGCAATAAAAAGGTTGTCAAAATTTATTATTGGAGATTTTTAGTGAAGTAAATATCAACATCATTGGTACAGCATACTTGAAAAGGGCCTTGATCTTATCTTGAACATTTCTTCATGCTTTGTTTCTTCATACAGTCTTTATATAACATTTATTTATTCCTTCGTCCTACACCTTTTTTTTTTATTTTTGTATTTTTTTATTAACCATCATTGAATGGCCGACCCAATTTTCGGGTTCACGACTAGTAATGTTCAACTCCGAGGCCTCTTAATTTTGAACCTAATCCAGAAGACAATGGGACTCCTGGTTCAAGTACTGGAAGACATTTGCATTCGTGGAGGACTTTTAGATGGAACTAACTCGCATTTGCGTTACATGGAGAGGAAAACTTTCCACGGTTAGCCTGATTGCAAGGGGACTCTAAACCATGATCCGCCTACCACTGAGGATATTTTAGGTCAGCAATGTGACCGGTGCCAGCCGGGTGCGGAATTCAAATAAACCAGCTATCACTCGGATCGAACCTCGATCGATCACCTCTGTGGGAGGCGAGTGCTCTAACCCCTGAGCCACCGCTGCTCCGTCTTACTCCATTCTCTTGTCATCAAATCTTGCCAGTCCAATACTCCATTGTCTTAAAACTCCACTTTAACAAAGCCCTTCCATAAAAGTTTTAAATGCCCTATTTATTATTATTATTGAACCCCATTGTTATTTAGTATTTCCTATTACGAGTTTATGTTGTAAAATCCAATGCGTTCACCTATTTGTACCTACCAAATTTGTATGTAACCAAAATTCATAAAAAGTTTAGATAATTGTACGTAAGCTATTTAAGAATTCTAAAAATAATGTACAATGTGTTAAACATCCATTAAAATAAATGAGTTTGTTTTATAAATGTAGTAGTAATGGCTGATAAAGCCTTAAAAAGGATTTTAAACCAGCGAATCATTATCTAAAAAAATTCCATTTTAGTAAAAGATCCTTTAAAATCTATTGATATTATACTTTATAGTGAACATTTCAGTAGGCAATTTTTATTTCCATTTTAGTTATTCAACAAAAGTTTCACGAAATCTTTCAAGATCTTTGCAAGAGAAGATATCCACAAAATGTATTTTCTAAAAAAAAGAAACATTTAAACTCCGAAGACAATATTAAATCTATCACGTATGCAAAAACAAGACAATTCGTTCCATGTGCTGTATCTGAAAGTTCAACCCAAGCATGCGAAGATAGAGAGCTGGAGGAAGCTTAATTCTGTGTCTCTAAAATCAAACACGAAACAGATAGTCCCGTCGTAAGTGCTCTGCATTCAAATTAAGCTTACCGGGCTTAAGCTGTTGGATTTGTGAAATCAGAACTTGTGGTGTGTTCAGAATATTCGATAAAGGCATCAATCGATCTTGTAGAAGAGCCGATCACACTCGAACGAAGGACGATAATTGACAGAGTGGACCAGAATCCGCCCTACAACTAAACTTCTACAGACATAAAATGCTTCCGGGTCTTTTCTCTGAATTCCTGGAATAGGATGACGTTGCAAAGTCTCGGTTTTGGGAATATAATCATTTAATTAAAATGATTCTTGAATTGATTAAAGTTGAAGTTAATTTCGAAGATGCAGTACGAGTTTCCACATTATTGTCATGCTGAGATTTCATGAAGTAATTTAGAATTTGAATCTGGACAATTCTAGAAGTTATTCAAACATAAAGAGTCAAATACTTCTACTTCTAATCATATAAATTAATAATCGTTCTCGAGTGAATATTGATATTAGTATTTACTTATTAAATTGTTTTTAAAATTAAAAAAACATTGTTTATTAAAAAAAAAATATTAAATCAAACTGAAAGATGTATTCTGATATTTTATCATGGACAACACAGTCAAAAGTAACGGCTTTAATACCATATCTGATTTTGTTCAGAGAAATTTCATCTTTACTTCGATTGAATCAAGTAATAATTTCCCAGTAAATTCTCCTGATAAAGCTGACATGGATGTCAGTGCATCCTCTTTACTTTGGTTTTGTGTTTTTCTTTTAAGATTTTTAGAATGTTATTTCCTGTTGCAAACTTCTGAACATCTCCTGTTTTGGTGTTCCCAAGGTAATATTTAGTATGTTATTTCCTGTTAATGTTTTTGAATTTCCGCTATTGAGTTAATCTTTTCCATTTTTGTAACTTTCAAATAACTCATTTTGTTTGATTTTATCTTAAAAATGTTTACCCTCATACATTCTTCCAGTCATGTTATTACAAATTTGGATTTATAATATATATATATGATTCTTTTTAAACAAGACAATTCGGACCAAAAAATTTCTTCAAATTTAAAGTCTTCAAAATAATCTAAAATATTTTTTGTATACTTCTTTAGTTACACTTAAAAACATTATTTCATAATTCAATTTTAATTCAAACTCATAAATAATCGATAAAAATTAACTTTTTTCTTTCAACTGAAAGTGAGAAAAAAAAATTTAAAATGATGTATTTAAGTAAACTTTTATTGATATTCTCTTTTTCCACTTTATTTTTATTATATTTTATTATATTTTTTATATATTACTTTATTTTTATACTTTATTTTTATTAAATTTTTTAACCAGTAATACACAACTTAAATAATAAAAATTGTTACCAATTCAATTAATTTTTTTTCCTTTCACACAAATTAAATTAAATAAAAGATTTTGTTTCATTTTTATTCTTACCCGTATCTTCTAATTGATTAATTTCTTCGCTTTAATTAATTTTAATTTTGATGAGAAATAAATTATTTGTTTTGTAAGTCAGGACTTGAATAATGCAAATATCGCTACCAAAAGCAATTTTTAACTAAATCAGCTTATATATATATAACCATAAAACTGCTCACAAATTAATTTTAAATTCATGGATTTAAAAAAAAAAAATTCGAAACTATGTTTTTTTTTTCATGTCATGTAAATAGAATTTTTACATTTATACGTTATATTTGTATAAAAGCAGCCAACCACGTTTATGAAAAAGGAAGTCGTTTTAAAAAAGTAATTACTTTATTCTTTATTAAAAAGAGTTCAAAGTACAATAAATATCACTGATTAAATGACAGAAATGTTTCCTGAAATAAAATAAATTTTAAGAAATGTTAGCTCTAAAAAAACTTTTTTTTTCTTATACCAAGAATATTTTTTTTATTTTCTTATACATTCAATATATTTCTTTTATCACTTATAATAATTATGGTGATTTATCGAAAGTATACTTTTCATTTTACTCATATCTTCCGCCATTGAGTTCTAAATAGCTTTATATTTGCATTGATTTGAAGTGCACAGTTATTTTTAAATCCTTCTTAATATATTTTCAAATAATCTATTAGGGAAACCAACAAATCCGCTAAGGTGATTTGACCATTAACCCTTTTTTTAATACTTTCCATTTTATTTATTTATTTACTCATTTACACTTTAGGTATTTTCATATTTGTAAGGAAAAATTAGTTTTAAATCAGATTTCATACATTTTCGATGAATCTTCTTGGAAAACGAAGAAACACGTAAATGTTGTACCTGCATAAGTTTGTATTATTATCCGGTAATTTTTAAATATATCATATATTCATATATTTTTCAGATATTATCAATAAAAAATTTAATTATTTTTTTAACATAACTTAAAAATTATATATAACTAATACCCCATATATATTTTGAAATTATTTTTAACTATTTAACCATTTACCGTTTTTTTTGTAAAAATACTGTTCTAAATAGATAAACAAACACAAATAAAGCTCAAATAATACCACAAAAAAACTGAATAAAAATCCAGTTCATAAAACAAGAATTTTCCTTCTTGTCGAAATACAAAATGACAGAAGGAAACTTGACCAAACGATTTGCAATCAGAAAAAAGTGGTTCAATCACAGGAAAAATAAGTACGGTCAAAACTAACAGAATATAATAAAACATTTCAGATTTTTGGCTATAGTGGAGCACAAAAAAAACTCAGTACGTCCTACCAAAGAGCTTTGATGAAGAGTTTGATAAAATTAACAATAAAATATGACTTTTGTAATCCATCATAAAATTTAGTAAATGTAGTAAATTTATGTAAATCTTATCATGATACCTTAGAGAGCAAAACCTATTTATTTAGGGTTTTTTTCAGATTTGTATTTTTTACTAAATGCGTGGTAATAAGAGCTAAAATATTGAAGTCCAGAATTTCCGGTAAACCAAAACCATGCGGAAAAAATTTACTAAATGAATGATTTAAATACTGTATATTTTAATTTTATTAACCAGAATTAAGGTTTCCGTTTTTACCAGAAATGGCATTACCATACAGATCGGTAATTTTACTAGAAATTTTTTAACGCCTATATAAAGTAAAGGGGAACGAAACAGCTTTGTAAAGTAAAAGCTATATTCCAGGGTGTGCACATTACTTTTATCTTTATTTCAATGCATCTGATTTGTGCTTTCTTCTGTCATTTTGTGTTTCAACACTGGTGATGATTATTGTTCATTGAGTCGAAATTATAGTATTTTCTTTTTTATGTTGTTTTTAATAAATTTTAAAATTCATACATGCTTCTGCAATTTACGATTTCTCAATGGAAAACTAACATGAAATTATTATTTTTTTTTTTGCATGTAAAATATTATTTTGAATAGCAATTGTTTGCAATTAAAATAATGCTCAAGCGTTGACTGTTTAGGTATTGCATTAAGTATTAAGTTAAGTGTTAAGACATTTCCTTCATTTTTACCTGTGGTGTACATTCAAAAAGCAAATATATATATATATATATATATGTATATATATATATATATATATATATATATATATATATATATATATATATATATATATATATAAACTTTTACATTACATTAAAAGATAATGTAACCACGGAAATGCTAAATATGTTTCCTTCATATCGCTATTAAATACTTCAATTAAAAGAAGGAAATTTGAATAAGTCAGAAAATGAAAGTTGTATGCCACACTGCAATAGCCCGATGTCCGATGTTATGGAGGTCACGTGGGAGAAATATGAGACCGATTCCCGTTAATTCCCGTTTGATAAAAGTGACAAAATATTTAGACACATTTTCTAAAATTAAACATACGTAAAATTGTAACACTTGTTTTTGATTCAAGCAACACATGGCCGAAATACAGGCAAAATACGTTGAAAAATGTGTTTATTTATTCCAAAATTTGTGTATTCCATATTTGAATTTAGAAAATAAACAAAATTCACGAAGCGGTCCTTGAGAAACTGTGAAATATGCTCAAGAGTTAGGGAGCGGGGTCTAGTTATTCCTTGTATAAATTAAAAATAAATGTTTTTTTTTTATGAAAGAGAGAAATCAAATTATAAAATTAACATACTTGGTAAAAATTTTATCTTGATTAAATTAAATCCTCTATAAATTAGAAAGAAAGTATGCAGCAGTCATTTTTAGTCAATAATGTCTGTCATCTTTATACTTATTTTAAACGTATTTGAGATGACCCTTTAAATCCAAATTAAAAAGTTAAAAAATCGTAAATAAGTTACATTCGAACGCCATTTCTTTCCCTTTTCTATACAGGTAAGGCTTATAAATAATTATTAATTAATTCATAATGTTAAATAATCAAACTAATTAATAATTCTTCCCAGTAGAATTATAAATGTGATTCCAGGAGTTTTTTTTAAATATGAATTCTTCCGTTAATATTCTGTTTAAAATAATAGTAATAATGTAATGAAATTAATTTAATATGTTTATTATTACGAAGTACATACTCGGCAAAACTAGAAATATACTGGTTTAAAATTTTTACAATTTTAGGCAGTTATTATTTTTTAAGTTATGCACAAATACTGAATTAAATTTGGTATATTAATGGGAAAAAACGTTATTTTTTTTTTTAAAAAAAAAAGAAGAAACTAATCGGAATAGTTTCATACATTTCTAGAGTTTAACGAAACATGAAAAGTTTTTGATCCAAAGTTCTTGAAGGAGATGGGAAGAAAATGATTCCAATTTAGTAAAAAATTAAGGGGGAAAATACTGGCCATAGGGCAAATCTGTTGACCTTCGATGTGTTTGTTCTATAAGTCAAACTTGGATTCATTCGATTGTTGGAATCTTACATTCCAGCAGCATTCTTTTCCTTCTGTTTGGTGCTCTGTCAGATTGTCTATTTTCCTGACCATTGATTCGGAAATATGGATGAAACTACTGTGTTGTTAGTGTGATAAAAAAGTTATCTATTAAAGAACACGTTCTTGAAAGCAAACGAGATTCCCTGAAACGAGTTCCTCATCAAAAGAACGGATCGTTGCCCATGGGAATAAATACCTTTGTTTCATTGGTCCACCATTGATTAATCGAAACTATGGATGGTTGCTGCATTTGTGTGATACAGAAGCCACAGATGAGGAAAAAGTACGTTACTTTTCTTTAGGTTAAAGAAAAGTAACCAATAATCGTTCAAAAAGTTTCAACACATGCCATTTTGTTTTTGTGACAAAGCAAAAGTACTAGCGATGCTTAATTAAAACACAATTCTAAACAAGGAATCTAATGATTGGAGATTTCCTTTCCGCGTACAAATCCATATAAACGCATTTATTCTTTCTCCAAATTTGCCTAATTAATTTGAACAAGCTTCTAAATTAGTCTTTGCATATATTTATTTATAAAAAAAAGTGTTAATTAATGCTCACAGTTTATATGTCATATCCTCTCTCTCGAACGAATTACATTTAAACTGATTTTATAATATTTGGATCAGACGCACATGACATAAATGTGGTATAACCTCATTTAAAAATGTTAGTTTCTTTAAAAAGACACTAATCAAATAGAGGAACAGTTAAAAACAAATAATACTCGAGTAAACTGTGAGATTAAATACATAGAGAATAGAATATGTTTGTACTTTAATGCTAGAACGAGCTTGTTAAAATATGATGGATCTCAAAGCGCGACAATTTGAAAACACTTTCCGACTTAAAGTGTGCAGCGCCCTTCTGCGGTGAAAGGCTTTCTTCTTCATTGAGAATTTGTTCACGTCATGGAAGACAAGATCACAAAATGATAGAACTCAGATTTTATTATTTTTATGTCATTATATTTATTTTATTAATTTTATGTAACATAAATTCACGCAATCCAATCTTGATCTAATAATTTAGTGTGAAATAAATCAAAAATAAAAACTTAAGAGAATATAATTGTAACATTAATTAAAATAAACTTGACATGAACAAATTTTATGATAGAGATACTAAATTATAGATAAGAGAGTGCCTAAGTTTAAAATTACTTAATGAACTAATGAACTAAACATTTCTTTTTAACGTCGCTAGAGAACATTTCTGTAAGAAAGGTAAAAATAAATTTAAAAAACAAAACGTCTTGTGATTATATCACTTTTTATCATCTTTAAGTATTGTTAATTCTTGGTTGATTCTAAAATAATTCATTTGCACAATTACATCAAGTCATGAGTAAAGATATTGCAGTTTTTTTACCACTAATAATAAAGTATTGCTTTCCATTGATATTGATGTAACAGTAAAATATATATATATATATATATATATATATATATATATATATATATATATATATATATATATATATATATATATATATATATATATATATATATATATATAATATATATATATATATATATATATATATATATATATATATATATATTATATATATATATATATATATATATATATATATATATATATATATATATATATATATATATAAAAGTTAGTTTTTATGGATATATATACATATATATCCATAAAAACTACAATATTTTATGTAAAAATAAATATAAGACTTATTAAATGTACTATGGGTCAAAATTTTGAGTTTATAATACTGATAGGTAATCATGCACTTACTCTGAGGGCGAGGGCACGTTTTTTGATTATCAGACAATGATCGATATTAAAAAATAATAATAATCGCGTTTATTGTAATATAAGCAAATAAACTTTTTCTTTCCGTTTTTCTCAATTTAATTCATGGCAGAAAGATATCTTTATGTCAATAATTACGCAAAAATTTATACTACTATAATTTTTATTTTACCACGTACGTTTATATTAACTTGCTATCGTGTATGTCTGTTCGGGTGGAATTTTGTAATTGATTTTAAACTAACTTCCCGACTAGCTACAGACTTCATGGTACTTACGTATTAACGCAACCAGGCCAAAATTCGCAGAAATCACCAAATTTGGCGACCCTACTTACGGCAACCCTAAGTGATTTATATTATTTTTCTTCACACATCTTGAATAAATGTATACCGGGCAGTGGTACTTGACCTTAAAAAAACATCAGTGTAGGATAAACCGGGCAAATGTATACCGGGCAGTGGCACTTGAACTTAAAAAAACATCAGTGCAAATCGCGTACATACAAAAAACATAACATACAAATGACGCCAACCTGGTTTTGATAATACGTAAGAACCGACTTCATATTTGGCATATAGTTCAAAATTGGATGACAATGCATGAAAATGAAGAGATAGAAAACATACAAAGTAAAATAAAATTAAAATTTAATAAAAATTAATATTTTCGCGATTGTCGATTCGATTATTACAAATTAGTGTCACATGTCAGTTGAAAAGTTTTGTGTACAGTGAGTGAAAAGATTTTGGAAGTGAGTACAAAAAAAAAAAAATTAAAAAAAAATATTTTTAAAAACCACGTTTTTATAGTGGACAATAATAATTAAAAAATAAAAATTTGAAAAACGAAAAACGTAGGGCACATGAAATACATAACCGTACATATACACATACATATACACATTTTCTCACTCAAACACATGTACAGCCACATACACATGCACATATACATCCACATACATAAGCATATACACAAACATATTCCACATACACATCCACATTCAGATACAATTACAGATATGCATACACATATTCTCATGAGCACACATACACACACTAATATAACATTACTGTTATGTATTTCATGCCCCCCCACGTTATTTGTTTTTCAAATTTTTATTTTTTAATTATTATTCTCCACTACAAAAACGTGGTTTTTAAAAATATTATTTTTTATTTTGATTTTTTTTAATGAAATTAAAGGATAACAACAGTAATGTGTTAGCAGTAAGATATTTCAAAAAGGAAGATTGGAGTATTCATTGCAAGAAAAGGTAAGTTGATGCGTGTAATGGAACTTTGAAATGGGAAAACATATATCACGTCATAACAACTAGCACATGCGTAATGTAAAAGCAGATCTATTACGTGATTCGAATGGAGTATTTTTTTCCTATTCAGATTGAATTTGAATGTGAATTTATATCTCGAAGAATGAAATTCCCACAGTTTTAAATAGTTTTTCCTCGAGTCTTGTATGCATTACAATACACCGCTATCCGTTGCAGAAAATTACACAAAAAATATCCAAAGCATGGATACAATTCGTTATAATCTACAAATGCATTATCCTTACTAAAACTTTTGTTTTTATTTAATTTAAAACATTAAGCAGTGACAATTCATATCTCCCATTTAAAAATTTGGCTATTACTTTTCTTGTTTACTGCTTTGTTGTGTTTTATAGTACTTATTATTAAACATTCCTCACCAAATTAAGAGATAAGGTTAATTTTTGTATTGAAATTCGATATTTAAAATACACATAATAAATTGAAACATTTAGATAGTTTTAGTACCTAATTTAGATCTTTGTTTTTAATACGTTTAAAATTGTAACATATAAAACTTGTGGATTAAAGTTTAATATAAATTTCAGTGGAAATCAAAAATGAAATTAGTATACATACTAAATGTATAATCTTTCCTTAAAAATGTATATTTACAATGCATATTTATTTCTATATCAGGAGTAAACATAAAAAAATAAAAATAAAAAAAACCTGACAGAAATTTCAAAAATCAAAAGAAATTTAAATATCCAAAGTAGCTTCCAAGTTAACAAAAAAAATTCTACTCATAAATTGTTAGACGCTTCGTTAAAAATGTAAATTTATAGTGCATATTTATTTTTATATCGTGTTTAAGCATAAAAACTGAGTGAAAAAATCAAAGAGAAAAAGCTAAATAGGCAAAATAGCTTTCAAGTTTTGATGCTATATTGGAATCATTATTGGAATCATCATCTTCAGTATCAGGTACAAAATGAAAAAAAATCGAAAAACATTTATATTAAGCATTAAAATAAATGTTTCTGAATCAGCTGTTAAACTTTTAACGGAATCAATGATAAAAACTGATTTGAACTGAAACCATTTATTTTTACTTCTTGTTTGTAATATTTTCGATGATCATTCTTTGTATAATAGTTTGCCTTGATGTTTTAGCTTTGCTTCAAAACTTGCATCCTATTTAAATTTTTTTAATATATTTGCAATTATTTTTGTTAAGTTCTATGATAATGATAAGTAAGTCTTTTATTTATTATTCTCACAAAGCGTCCATTCAATTTCATGATTCTATATAGTAACAGGAAAAAAATATCTTAGCTTAAAAAATAATATTGTTTTTTTTATTTTTTTTTAAAAAAAGCTATAATTTTTTTTCCACATAAGAGAACTGAAAATTTTTTTATGGTTCTTCATTGTTTTTCTTACGTAGTTAGAGGGAAAAAATAAAGACAGCTTATCATTTTTATTTCTAAATTTAAATGGTTGAAATGTAAAGCTAAGGCATTAATAATATATTATACACCATTAAAATATCCTTTAAAACATTCATCTGAGTGCATCTATAATATAACATATTTGTATTTTTAAGCCTGAAATTAAGGTATGTATATCTATAAAACATAAAAATGTAGTGACATCAGTTTCCAAACTATAAGCGCACCAGCTAGACTTTTTATGGTACGATTTCCATTTAAGCAAACGGCAACAAGTAGAAAAAATATACAAATAAAAAAAATTGATTTTTTTCATATCGGAGTTTTATTACCATTCATTTTATTTTGGTTTTCTTGCGTAACAAAGTATTTAAATCAGTTGTTTCTATCTAAAGCACTAATAGTACATATGTATTATTCAACGAACTTTAACATTTGTGTTTGGTTAGAGTGGCACTGTAATATGAATTTTTACAATATATTGCTTAAATGTAAGGTTTTTGTTATTTCTATCGTTATTTCTTATTATTAGAAATCTCACTTTATTTATATTTATTTCAGTCACTTATATTTAGTTCATGGATGAAAACTATAATAATATTAACAATTCTTCAAGTATAAGAATAAACTCATCAATCCTTCCTTAAAAGTCTTTTCGTATATTTTCTACTACGTTTACACTAATCCATGAAACATATCATACTAAATTGTTCCTTTTTTCATAGGATGACATAAACAATGCAAACATACTCCAGTTCTCTAAATATTTAAAAACAACAACTGAGGCGGTTTTTAAACAACCATCTATACTTTTCGTTTCCCAACTTAATCTTGTATTTTAATTTTTATTCATTGAATTTCGTAATTTTAATTTTTTTGTTTGCATATTGATTAGTTTGCTTTCTACAGAGAAATCCTTCGTTATATTAAATTGCCCTCCAGTACTCCGGATCAAAATCCAATTGATGTTTTGGATGGTCTATGAAGAGCCGAAACACAGCGTAACCTCTCTCAGGATCCTCCAGGAGTTAAAAGTCGCGCTTATAGAAGTATGGGCTTTGTTGCCGCAAACCTTTTTTGACACCCTCAGTAACAATATAAGAGTTCATTGTGAGAATGGCATGCACGGAGGCCACACACCATATTTCACTTTCCCCCAATATAAGGCTTTATCTCTGATTCATAATTTAACAATTTCTGATATACCACGTTTATTAATTCACACTTAAAATAAGTTCTTTATTGTTATGTTATTATATTTTTTATCCCATTATAATGCAACCTCGGGTCAAATTTCGCGTCAACACATTGAATAGTTCATCAGTTTTCACAATCTTACGTTTGCAAACTTGATTTTGTACAATAGTGTATTTTTTAAACACACCAATAAATACATGTATGATACATGCATTTTTTTTACATGTAAATACATGTATTTTTTTTTTTTTCAATTACACCGTGCACTAATAAAATTTTTAATCAATACTGGCGTACCTCATTTTGTCTATTATAAACCTGCGTCCTAGAGTGAACAAAGCAGCAGCAGTGTTAAAAAAGTATTCCCTCTTCCATCAATGACTATAAACAAATCTGACATATATACTCCAGGATCCTTTCTGTCTAAGAACTACAACAATTGAGGTGGTCTTAACTCAAACATCTTTGCTTTTACTTACCCAACTAAGTCTAACATTTTTTTTACTCATTCACTTACTTTAGTTTCATTTCTACACGTTGGCCGTTTTTGCTGGCATTGGCGAAGTCATTTTATCAGTGTCAGCACAGGATCGACGCCAGGGTATAAGTTAATCTCACAGAGACAATACGTATGTTGGTTTTATATTGCTAGCTAGCACTCCAGGGATATGGGTGAAAAAAAGAGAATGGGAGAGGCATCGGGAACAAGGATCAATTTTTTTCGCCAAAAAGGGATTTTTAGAAAGCTTCTTTGTAGTAGATTCAGTACTTTTTACTAGCTGTCTGGAAGTAAGAAATCGCATTTTGTTTCTTCTAAATTAAAAGAAAAACTATTGTTTATTTGATAACATCTCATATGTTTCCCTTCTGACAAAGTGGCTTTAATAAAGATTTTATAAAAAAAAAATGGTTGCTGAAGAAATAGGTTTTTATTTCGCTGTTTTTCGAAATAAATTGTGTTCTTCGAATTGGTCCAAGCTTCCTGTGATGAAGGCCTTTATTGATATATTTTTCAAACGCTCTTTAACACTTTAAATTTAAATATAAAGTTACATATGTAAAAAAAAAATAAGCGTCACACATTTGAACTACATCGCTTCCACATTGCTAAAGTAAATATTGTTGCCAAGGGATAAATATTTAAGAATGATTATCCATTGTCTCATATGAACAACATGATGGAATATTTTGAAAACCCTTAAAGTTTACTGATTAAATTATCTTCGTTATTAGTTTTATTTGCTAAAATAATTGTACATGTGTATCATAAGAAAATCATATCTTGTTGTTTTTTCAGAAAAAAATCCAGTTTTTTACATTGATATTCCATAATAACCATGATTAACCATGTAATTTCAATGTGTACTGAAAATTACTAAACAAACTTGTTCATATGAGAAAAACTCAGTTAGTTTTATGACAGTAAAATATAAGTGTGGGAAATGTTCACAAAAGTTGGAAAAGTAGAAAATAAATATATAAAGTAGGATCCTCTTTTTGGTTCTTTTTCACAAAGAAAAGGGCAAAATTAAGTAATACTTTTCCATAAAAATGTAGTTATAAAATGAGATTCAAACATGATAGTTATCAAATTATGAAATGTTATTCAAAATAAAAAAAAAGAGTTTAATAAATGGTGAATAGTTTTGAAGAACGTTCGGAGATTTTGAGTGATGTTGAGATAAGGTATCCTTTAATTATAAAAAAAATTCTATTCATTCTGCAATATAGATTGAATTTTAAAGAATCAAAAGCAAAATGTCACATTTAGTGGATGGTACACTGAGAAAAAAAATTAAGGTCAAAAATACCAGAATATATTAAAATTTATCGTATATATAGCTCTATAGAAATACTTAAAATATCGGAAATTTTTATCAAAGTTTCACCTAACATTGTTTACGATTTTATATGCATTTAACATATATAATTCTCTACTTTTAAAACAGAAAAGAAAGAAAATACCATAAATAAACGAAATCCTAAAAATAGAAATTTCCCGAACTAAGTGAAAGAAAACCTGTTAAGTATGTTAAACCAACCATAACAATATTTTGTACATGAATACAAACAATTCTGTACTTTACTTTTTTAAAAAAAGGTACTGACAGCTTTAAACTGTCATTTCTTATGGGAAAGTTGTTTGACGTACTCAATTTTATTTCTTCTTATTTATTATTATTTTTTTGTAAATCCTCTTATTTATCACGTCGAAAATTCCCAAACCAAGACGAAGCATCATCAATCATTGTGCTTTTATGATGTAAACTTAACAACGATACTATTAAAGCATTATTCTGGTATTTCTTTTATTTTTGAAATATATTCCATAATTTTAAATTTTATTTTTACGGTTGTGAAACTTTGCTGATTTTAAACCTTCACTAAATCCCGCAATGATTTCAGAGTGATATATGTATATATATATCATATCTTTTCTTATTTTACAATTTTTTGTCAAATAGGATTTGACACTTTTCATAAGTTATTAATTGTTTTTCTTAGTTTTCTTAGAAAAAAGATATATCATGTTTCTTTAAAGATGTGTTTCTTTTTTCGTTTTCCTTGAATAAATTGCAAGCAAAAAATCATTGAAGTTTTGAACAAAGCTTCTACCTTTTTACTGTATTTTAAAATTTTTAAATCAAATCAGAAAATAACCATTTTTTAACTCAAATGAGATAAATCTCATAACTCATACATAAATATATTCAATCTGATTTGAATTTAGTAGCTGTTAATTATAAAAAAATATAATATAATAAAATAATTATAAGTTGTTATCCATCCCGTTTTTATTACTTTAGTAGATTAAATTAAACACGTTTTTAGATCCTCTAGTCATTAAAAAATAACCATTAACGGTATTCAAAATCATTCAACACGATTAATTTTACATAATTAAGCAATTTTATGATTAACTAGCAATTTAGTACATAAATTAATTTTTCCTCATTCCATTTAAGATTGATTTTACGTTATTCAGGTTTATAAAAGCACGCTCAAACGTCTAATTTAAGATAGATTTCAAAAAACTAATTTTTAAAAGTTGTTTTCACATGCAATCCTTGCTTGAGTTTACCTGGCATAACAAAAAAATAAACTGTTAAAAACATACAATGTTTTCCTATTGTAATTCCATTTTGTTTAAATAGACCTTTAAGCTAACAAACGTCTGTAATGTTGTATTTTCGCTCTTTTCGGAGCGAAAATTTTAATCTAAAGGTTTCAAGAAAATCTAAAATTTTTATTCTAAAAGTAACATTTTTGTCATGAAAAGCTAACAGCTGTAGTCCTCGTATCCATGTCCCAATTGAATCAATTTGTTTTTGACTTATAGTTTTGGAAATGTAAAGTTTTTGATTGAAAAATTGTATTGTTTAAAAAAAAATTATTCCTGTACTGTTAGATAATTTAGTGGATTATATTATTGCTAAAAAAAAGTGGGCAGATTTTTTTAAACCACCCCTGAAAGGAATAAATAATTGAAAAACTAATATATTCTAAAAAATGTGTTTTTCCTTCTTAAACAAACTAAATGAAATGTTTGATCTATTTTTAGGATTGAGGGCTAAAATTGTATCTCCCCTGTACAAAAATTTCCCTCCCGTACAAATTATGTACTCCCCTGTACAATATATTTCGATACTTTAACACAAATGGTTTTGAAGTAATAAGAGAGAGACATACGCACTAACTCTTTTATTTTATAATTATTGATGACACTTTTATAGATGATCAGACTAAAACTATACAAGAAAAAATACACATTCGCATGTTCTATCAATTTGAAATCTATAAACGATTTTATATAGCGTTATTTTAGAATTACTAATGGCACTTTGATAGGTGATCAGACTAAAACTATACAAAAAAAAAATGAACATTCACATGTTCTATCAATTTGAAATCTATAAACGATTTTATATAGCGTTATTTTAGAATTACTAATGGCACTTTGATAGGTGATCAGCCTAAAACTATACAAAAAAAAAATTCACATTCACATGTTCTATCAATTTGAAATCTATAAACGATTTTATATAGCGTTATTTTAGAATTACTAATGGCACTTTGATAGGTGATCAGACTAAAACTATGCAAGAAAAAATACACATTCGCAAGTTCTATCAATTTGAAATCTATAAACGATTTTATATAGCGTTATTTTAGAATTACTAATGGCACTTTGATAGGTGATCAGACAAAAACTATACAAGAAAAAATACACATTCGCATGTTCCATCAATTTGAAATCTATAAACCATTTTATATAGCGTTATTTGAGAATTACTAATGGCACTTTGATAGGTGATCAGACTATAACTATACAAGAAAAAATACACATTCGCATGCTATATCAATTTAAAATCTATAAGAAATTTTGTTTGGCGTATCGAGATTACTAATTTGCTAACACTTCAAACACATATATCTATTTTTTCTCTTATCACTACAGATGACATAAAAGTATATCGCATATATAACATATATATCATAAAAGTATATAACATAAAAGTATATCGCATTTAAGTCTAGAAAATACTGTGCCACTGACATAACATATGAAAAATATTTTTAAAATCCAAGTATTTATTTGAAAAAAATATGATTTAAAGACAATTCGGTGCAAGCGCAAATATTTTACTAAATCATAGCAAAAATAATGCATGGTAAACAATTGAAATCAAATTATAATTGGCAAGAAAAAAAATTTATATATATTTACGATAATCTGTTTTTGGCTCATGGATACGTAGCTTAGAGAATAATAATGCAAAGCAAAGCTTGCTTTTGCACTTAGAATTTTTTCAAACAAAATCCAATTCTTACATTTTGTTAAGAACTCTTGAAAATAAACACATCATCAATTTAGTTTAAAAATCAGTTGAAATAACTTCATTACTTTCGACTTATCTAAGATGTTTTCCCTTGTAAGCTTATTAGAATGATAAAGAAGAAAAAAAAACGCTTCATATAACAAGAGATAAATCATTCACTAAATATATCTTTCGTGATGTAAAATATTTTTTGTTTTTCTTGAAGATGTAAAAGCTTTTCTTTCCGGCAGTGACATTAATAAATATTTTAAAATTGTATTAAAATTTTGACACTTTTTATAATTTACCGTTCATTTCTGTTTCAAATGCAGAGTTAGCCAAAAAGATTAATCCACTTTTTAACAATGGATCAATCATGTTTGTTTACATGAATATGACGTAGGTAGCAGAATTTACACATTCAATTTGAAGCACTATCTCTAAGTATTAAAATTTGTCAGCAACTTCAAGTAATTAGTCAGAGATTATTATTGTAAAAATTAAGCTTAATATATTTAGTACCATTAAGAAATCTGTTGTTGTTTCTAACGCCACTTGCCACACGGGCAAACCTACTTGGTGAAACCGAGCAAATTTAAGGCAGAATGTGCGTTTCTTGATATTTCAGTGGCGCCATCTTATGGCCAAGAATCCGATTTCAGCCACCGACACGTCACACATACGTCACACACGTTTATAGGGCGGACCCATTCATTCATCCTCAGATCGTAATTTTGCCCCGAATCAGAGAACGAACGATCTCCAATCCAGTACCCCCAGAGGTTTTGGGCTAAGAAATCTAAAATATAGAGAATATTTGTGAATAATATATTGTGAATAATTGTTAATTAATTCTTTTGGTGAGTTTCATATACGAATACAAATTTGTTACAGTAACGGCACTTACTTATCTTTAAAATTGCCCCCTTGACTATATTTCAGGTTTTATCAACAGGATTATTAAAAACTACATTAAAATATGGTCCATGCGCTTACACGTGGTTAAAGCTGCTTAACATCTAATAATCAAGAAATTAGTCCCTGATCTAGTTGAAAGTAATATCACAGAAAGTTATGTCATGAAAATCAAACAATAGATTACATTCAAAGGTATATTGTATGGTCTATCTATTGGCAATCTTAATATTAATAAGTTGTAAAACATTTTAGACACGATATATTTTTTGACACAGATCAAAATAGTCATTTTAAATAAATATCCGAAAAACGAATCTTTACAAATTCTCACATTTAGCTTAGTTTCATAAAATTCTCGGAGGTATTCTTACGAAATTAACACAGATTTTTTTTTTACAACTTATAGCAAAAAATTACACATACATATCATAGCACAGTATTAATTTTTGTCCGAAATTAACCAAAACTTAACGTTTTACCACTCATATCAATACTTACAGATACGCAGCACGGTACAGTGATTGCATATTTTTTACCCAAAATTAACACAAATTACAATTTGTTTTTAATTATTGGATAAACGTATATTTTACGAAAAAAAATTCTTAGCATCACGTTTAAATCGATGTCTCAAAATAATCAAACTCTTTTTTTTTCCCCATCACATCTAAAAAAAATCGTAAGCCAAAAAAGAATATTTTACCCGTTAAAGAAATAAAATGCCTTTTTTACGTCGAAAAGTGACTGCCAAATAAATCGATTTGATATTTTCTCGCGAAAATATCGATACTTTCATACCATCTCTCATCTGATTTCTTTCATTTTGATATTTCCTTCGTATTTCCTTCACTCAAATTTAACAGTTAAGAATAGCTCGACTCCGATCAACATTCTTGTATCTCTTTTTATTTCCTTCTGTGCGCCAGCAATGATGCCAAGAACTCAAAAATGGAGCCAAGAAGAAAAAACACTTTCCACTGGAGGAAGTGGCTAAAGTTTCGATTTCCTTTAGAAGTATACATCTCCTGAAAATGGATGAGACACTTTTGAAGGCTAAATTTTAGGCAGTTCAGAGAGTTTATAAACTCCTATCATTCTTACAGCACATCTTCTACATTACTGTGAGCATGTAGCAGAAATTTTAGGCAGAAATTGGCCGGTTAAAGTAGGAAAAAGAAATTTTTCCTTGGATGATTGGATCGTTCACGTGTGCATTCAAGCGAATGGCTTCTTTGTGGAATTTTTATTACTTTATTAGAGAAAAGCAGAGTAATCTCTTAAAATTACGGTTTTCTCAAAAGTTCGCTGTATTGTTTTATTTTGCTTTGTTGTATCTAACATGGTTCTTTTTCAACTAGAAATATACGCGTTCAAGAAGTATAAAAATAAACAAAGAGCTATTTGAAGCTTCACATTGTAATCGACAGAATTGACTTACTTTGAAATATCTACCACTAAAAATTCTGTTACTACATATAAAAGAATAAAATCAGCTTTTTTCAAACAAAGGAAAATATAATTTGCAAATAAATTACTTTTATTAATATAGGATTTCCTTAGAAGATTCACCGCATTTCAAAGGATTTTTTCTATAGAATTATATGTTTTCCCACGCACAAAAAAATTAATGGATCATCCCTTCATGTTATAGAACTCAATTTAAATGATCCAAGGGGATGATCTTAATTATGCTAATTAAATAGTGCATACGATAATGTTATGACATCACAATGTAAACATCTAGCTGTAGTTAACAGAATGGGTGTAAATGAAACTCAAGCAATGAATTCACATCAAGAATTATAGGTTTCCGTCAAAAAATAGTTTCAAATTTTGGCCATTAAATGGTATTTCATCGCTATAACTGCTCGCAAATGATGGACACATGCAACCATATTCATATGGCTTACCTACAAGTATGCATGTCAGGTGTGTAATGAATTTAAATATGCTTTATTTCTTTTACTTTTGAATTGCTATCATCTCCTTTACTGATTAAAAGCGTCACCAGATGGTGAACTAGCGAAATATTTTTTTTCCTCTTCGGAGACCTTTGTCCCATGGTCTAATTAACATATATTTGAAGTTTAATTTTTATCATTCTGTAGAACGGAACTGCGATCTTCTGAGCATAGTGAATTTAATTTTAACCAGCCTGCATTTACTACAATGTTTACTGTTCAGATCTTAGTAATCTTACTTTCTTCCCAATGGCCATCTAGATGCTCAATAGCATTTGTTTCTATAAGATGCGATGAAACTTATTAAAGAAATTGATTTACTGTTTTTGAAGAGTATATGGGGACCAAGTGTGCACCCACTGAATATTATTTGTGAGTACCGTAAACTTCATGATTGCATCTATTTCTGTATGCATCATTTGCATTTTTATATCAGATTTTTATAAATAAACAGTCCATTGAAACCCTATTAATCATTAAAACTGATCATGTACAATCAGGAATACTATGCAGAGTTTATAATAGCTCACTAAACTTTATTCTATGGAACTAAACACCGGAATAGTTTTTATCCCATTACCCTCCCACATATATCAGACTAGTTAATGTTATCAAAATCAGAAAACGTGAATGCGCACTAACCATCCTTATATGAAATGCACAAAAAAACGTGATAAAATATGATAAACAATATTTTTAATAATTTCAAATCTGAAACAATATATTTAATAATTTCAATTATTAAACAGTATATTTAAAAAATAACATTGAGGTTCTACGTTTCTAATGAATAAAATTTTTGAATTCTCAATTAATCAGATTTTTTTAAAACAACTATGCTGCCTTCGTAACCAAATAATTTTAATCAAACTATTTAAAATTAGTTAAAATCCATTAGTTGAGTGTCAAATGTCTTCTATAGACTGAGATCTATTTTGTCTAAATATGTTAGGAGTAAGCGTAATCCTGGAGTAAATCCTGGAGTAAATCCTGGAGTAAATCCGGAGTAGTTATTTATTAAAACAATTGATTGCTAAATCTTGTAATACGGTTTAATTATGGTACAATTATGTAACTTCGTATAAGTAATCAAATTATAATAAGTAATCTATACTTGTGTTTGTTTATATTATTCGGAGTGATAGCACTTATTTCAGTAAATGCAGAAGTAACTGTTTTGGAAACTAAAATTAAGATTAATCCTTTTAGTTAGTTACCAAACTAACCTAATATCAGCTTACGAGTCACCATTTTACGATTACCATATATCTTCTTATTGGATTCCCGTTAAGTATAAGAAAATTAATTCAAGAAATCGCTCTAACTATCTGAATTCATCTTCCAAATAGCCCAGGAACGCATCTAATTCAAATTAATTAATCTCACTCAACTACCGCAAGCCATTAATGGCTCACCATAACTTACCCGATTAAAATTCACGCCCTCTTGTCAATATCTAATTATTAATAACAAAACCCTATGCAGTCTTCTCCAATTAACCACTAACATTTTTTACCTTAATTCTGGTCGTACTACGAATCAATTAATAGAAATTTATTATTAATTTTCGAGGCGGGCACTCAATAGAATCTAATCAAAAGTTGGTTACTTTGATAAACCTGCATCTGCTTTTTGAGGGCAGCTGTTTCAAGCTTGACTACGTCACAAACGTGTTTAGACCCGCTTCATTAACCCGACTAATGAGACACTACCCAAGAGTGCTCAGTTGAGCACAAAGCATTCGCTTAATCGGAAAGGCAAAGAAGGCATTGTATTATTTTCATGAAGAAAGTTTTAACTCTTAAGAAATGTATCATCGGAAGTCAGAAAGCCTTTTATTTAAAACTTAGTAAGCTACGTCTTGATTGAATCTGTTTTGCATAATTAAACGGGAAAAGTTAAAAGATTTTGTTAAAAAAAAAATATTTGTTTATCTACAAGTGCCAAAAATTTTATGTTAAAGATTTCGAAGGTATGAAGTTAATAACTTTGTTGTTAAAACTATTTTCATGTTAAATATAGTTTGCAGAAAAGGGTTTAAGGGAAAAATATGTGATGTAATTCTAAGTTCTATCGAAACAAAGTATTTATATGCTGCTAAATAACTGAAATTCAAAAGTAATTTCTTCAAAGCATTACGCAAACATAAACACATATAAAGAATGAAAACATAAAAACTGAATATAAAAAATAAAAAATGAAATACAAGAAAAAAAATTTTAAAAATTAAGAAATTAAGATTTATTATTATCAATATTTCTTAACAAATCGGTGTAATTTTTTTCTTAGGTGCTCCTCACACTATTATATTGATATTGTACAATGTTAATAAGCACGTTTTTGGCGGATTTGGTCGTGAGAGCTAATGAGTAGCTTTATTTTTCCGTTCTTAAGTTTTATAATTTAAGTTAAATGTTACTGTACTTTCCATATTATTATAATAATTATTTTTTTGTCTTTAATTTCAGTTTCGTGCAAGAGAGTTTGCTTGCTAAACTGAGAAATTGTTTTTATATGGTTCATGAACAGAATGCTAAAAAAAAAAAAAAAAAGATATGACCCTGAAATTCTAAATTTCAATCTTAATGGTTTCTGGGGAAGATCTCAAATATGCTAATTATTGCTAATTTTTAATTAAGTAACGAAATCAGACACAAAATCGCACTTCCTCTTAATAAACATTTTTTTACTTATTTTGATTCTTGACTTTCGAAATATAGGGAATAGCAGTAATCTGTGGCTCTAATAGTCAGAAAGGAGAGCGCATAAAGGTTTTATTAAAGGGGAAAAGAAGAAAAATTAAATTATGAGAAAAAAAATTATAAAGAGGAAAAATTATAATTATCTATTTAAAAAAAATTGTGACAATTTAGAAATATTTAAATTTAATAAACTTACGAGCAATTTGACAAACGCACGCATAGCATAAAATTTTATTCAAATTTGTTTACGTTAATAGCTGATTGCTATTCTATTTTTTTAATTATAAATACGGTGTTTCCGTTTAATTCATCTAAAAATGTATTCGTAATTTAGCAAAGACATTTGAATTCAACGAATGTTCAATTTATATAAAATCTGAGTCATGATGGCTTAGGGGATAGAGCGTTCGCCTTCCAATGAGGTGAACCGGGGTTCGATCCCGGCGATGGCTGGTCGACACGAATTCCGCATCTGACTTGCACCAACCACAGTGCTGACGTGAAATATCCTCAGTGGTAGACGGATCATCATCAGGCTAACCGTGGGAGGTTCTCGTGGTCTTCCTCCCCATGTAACATAAATGTGGGTTAGTTCCACCATAAAGTCCTCCACGAAAGCAAATTTCTCCCAATACTTGATCCAGGAGTTCCCTTGTCTTCTGGATGGGGTTCAAAATAACAAGGCTACGGAGTTGAACATTAATAGTCGTAAACCCAAAAATTGGGTCGGCTGTTCAATGACGGTTATAAAATAAATATATATTCTAGTAGCACCGTGGTGGCTGCGCTGATATAATAATGTCCCCAGTAATAAACAGATCATAGTTTAGAATCCCCTTGCCGTCGGCCTAACCATACAAGGTTTTCGTGCTTTTCCTCTCTATTTAGCGCAAATGCGGGTTAGTTCCATTAAAAAGACTTCCACGAAGGCTACTTTGTCCCAATTCTGGATCCAGAAGTTACCTTGTCTCCCAGGATCAAAATTGCAAGACTACGGAAATGAACATTGATAGTTGTAAATTTAGAATGTGGTCTCTGATAGAATGTGGTTATACATGTGCTTTTTTTTAAACTTTACTTTTAGTAGATCCATTGAATAATTGGTACAATTTCAATAGTACACATAGAAATGCATTGATTTAGAATGGCATATTTGTCAAATTTTTCAATACATATAAGTTTGAAAGTAAGATAAAAGTTTTATAAACGGTATCGTTATGTTCCGCTGATTAAAATTATAAAGATAAAATTATATACAAAGTATGGAGTTACATAAACGATTTTATGTGAAATCGTATCTTGATATTCCATGTCACTTCAAAGAAAATATAGTAGTCAAATAAGTGCCAACATTTTCAAACATCTTAAAATTTCTTAATCGTTATTAATCTTCTTAAACGCCTTAATTTTAAAATAATTTTTTCAATTACCTAGCCACGCGTGTTTCACCGGACTATTTTACCAACTATTTAATTATATTTTTTCATGTTTCAGAATTCTATTCTTTACACTACCACATAGATTATTTTTTCAATAATATTCTAAACTATTTTCTTAATATTTTAATTTAAGTTTTCCTTTAAATTAAACACTCGTTTTTTTTTTTTTTTTTAATTATTATCAAGTTCTTATTAAAAGAAAGTATAGAATTGTTGATAATTAAACTTGGGAAGAAATTAATAATATTTCTGATGCTTTAAAGCACTTATGCTTTAAGCCAAGCACTTTACTTAGCATGCTATTTTTTTTTTTTTTCGAAAATATAGATAGATCGATAAATAGATATACAACGCCGCGAAAATACAACAGGTTGCCCTGTTTTTTGAATGGACAAAAATTATGGAATTACTCTTTTAAATTGACGTTCAAACTTATTCTCTCCCTCTAATTTTAAGAAAATTGCCTTTTTAAAAAAGGTTATATTGAAAAAATTTGCTTAAAAAGTTGCTTATATTATTTCTCAACTTCAGCACAATTCACAAAATATCGTTATATCCGAAAAAATGATAGATATGCCTTATTTTGTTTATTTATTGTGTCAACTTGGTTGCTTAGCAAATATATATATACATATATATAGCTTCCTAGTACCCATATTTATGGTCAAATTGTTTTGAAATTTTGTCGACTTCCTATATTTTAAAGATCAGAAATACAAATATATATAAAAAATATGTTTGTTCAGTGAAAGTACGTTTTGTGTCTTATTTTGTATTTTAATTAATAGTTAGAACTAATTATTTAGCTCATTCGAAGTCTCTTCTTTGAACCATTAAGATTGACATTTAGTACGGGAAAATCGGATCATTAGAACGAAAGTTATTCAGAGTGATATCTTTTTTTATTTTGCGCACTTTACTGGTTTAGAGAATATCTGTTATTTTATAAAATGACCATATCATTTGTAGAATAATTGAAAACAGTGTTTTTTAGCATTGTATTTATTAAAAAAATTCCAGTTACATTGGTAATTTTTTAACAAGATTTAATACTCATAATTCTGCTTTGAAAAAAATATATATATAATGATTGTAATAAGAAATAAAGGACTTAAAACATTAAATAATGAATGCATAAATAAAAACTTATTGAATCAAAAACGCAATAAATAAAAGCATGAATATGGACTATACACATTATGCCAATTATTAAAATAGCCATAACAAAATTTTTTTAATAAAACTTGTTTGAAAAATAAATTTAAAAATATTGTTTTATTTCCTTATATTGTTAGATTTCATGTGTGAAATATTAACAAAACATTTGAATTTGTATTTTATGTCAATAATTCTACTTAAAATGTGTTTCGACTTATTAATAAAGCCTATTTAAAAAATAATTAATTATAGAGTATTCTTTCACTGAGAAAAAAAAGAGTATATTTAAAGCTACGAGAATATGGTATAATTTGCTATGTTTCTAGAACTCTTTGAATATTAAAAAGGTCGAAAATGTTTTCAAAGCGCTTTGATAATGATTTTTGTAAAAATAACAATAAAATATGATTTAATGACATGTGATAAAATTTGGTAATTGTAGTAGAATTTGGTTATTTTATCATGATACCTTAGTTCATGGCTTAAAGACATTCATCTGGTTAAATATTTTTAACAATATTGGTGGTAAAAAGAACTATAATTTTGAAAACCAGAATTTCTACTAAACCGTTAACACATAAACGGAAAAATTACCAAATGATGCTGTAAATACCGTATATTTTTGTTTTAATTGCCACAATTATGATTTTTTAAATGAAATGTTATTGTCATACAATAAGTTAATCTAACAAGAAATTTTCCTCCTTGTTCTATCTTAAGCTTACTGAAAAAAGCCAAATTATTATAATAATTTGGGCAGTACTCTGAAAAAGAAGATGTTCTTAACTAAATTGTTTGTCTTTTCAATTTAAAGAAGTATTTTATTTTAAATAAATACTAAATCCAATAAATCTTTAGTAGTTAAATACTTTAGCTGTAGCTGTAGCAATATTTCATCCATCTGGTGAAATACAACAAATGAAACAAACATTAAAGCTTTATTGGATTTCTAGATAAGTCTTTCGAACTTTAAAGAATTCGAAGAATGCATGTACCAGTTTAGCTATGAAAAACTTTTTACTTTTGGTGATTCTGGCAACAAAAAAAAAGGGTTTGATGTAGCGAAATTGGGACACAACTTTCTTGTAAAAGTGACAGCTAAACGAAAGTCTGAATGAAAAGAAATGTTCTTTTTCAGCATTTTTTTATTTTTTTTATTCGATGTTCTTTTGGCGACAACTAATTTTGTGAGATGACTTCTGACCATGTAGGGTGTAGGAAATGCGATGTAGTTTTCGAACATTTGTTCATTAGTATTTAGATCGAATTCCGAGATCTAAGCGATCCGAAATCCTTTGTTTGATCGACTTTACGCCTTGATTGAAATTTATTGCTAAGTAAATTGTTTTTCACAACGATTATATCAACTTTAAGGGAAATAAATAGAATGCTTGTAACAAAGTTGTTTATTGGAAACTAAATTTAGAATCTGAATTGGAGTTTAGAAGAGAAAGTTAATAAAAACGCAGCTAGCATATTGTCTTATTACTTTTAATTACTTACACAAGCGTTAGATACTGTAAAAATAATTCATCTCAAAATAATTCAGCTATTTATATCTTACATTTTATATTACCTTAAATCTAAAAATAAAGGTTGACCTCCCAAATCAATATATTTTAGTAATTAAAATTGCGTACGTTTCTATGTTTATTTTAATATCGCAAGGGAATTAAACTAAACTCTGTATTCAAACTAGATGTCGCCCCAATGAGGCATCATCCAGAAATATATTTATTCGCGAATCTTAGCGTATTTTTGAGCTTCTTTACATAGCTTGTATATTTCTTAATTAATATTTTATACATTATCTTATGAAATATAAAGATACTAGGAGGCTTCGCCCTTGCTCGCTGGTGCTCACCAACCCCCGGAACTGCTTTCGCAGTTCATTTCGGATTGCTTCGCAATCCAATGCTCGCTTTGCTCGCTCATTGGATACGTTCTTAACGTCTAGCTTTTGTATACTTTTTTGAATGCTGAAGTTCCGAAAACTTTACACTGTAGAAAATTCTAAACCTGTACATTTCAATATTAATTTGAAATTGCAATTTTTAATTTGGGCATTTGGCGATACAACACTTATAGAATTGAAGGATTTGTTACGTCAAGCGCTCTTTGATTTATGTTGCTAAGTTAACTTTCAAAAAATTCTATGGCTGGCAACAGCATTTTTATTTTTTAAGTTGTTTATTTTTATTTTTGCCGCAGCTGAATTGAACAACCTGATAATGCT
Organism: Parasteatoda lunata; assembly: GCA_949128135.1. Lineage (NCBI taxonomy): Eukaryota > Metazoa > Arthropoda > Arachnida > Araneae > Theridiidae > Parasteatoda > Parasteatoda lunata. Next base: position 40,561,208 of record OX421971.1, read on the forward strand.
CACTCTGGTTATTGCTTCCGTTTTTAAAAGCGCTATATGTTGAGCCACCTCAGCTAGATTTGGCATGTGACATTTTTAGATGCAATGATTGGTCGATTTTCTAACGTTGCCATTCGGGGAGTTGTAATAAGGCTTTTTTTTTGGTGCCGTGTAAGAGAAATATATATATAGATTGAAAATGTGATTTACTACTATGAAAGGTTTGAAAAAGGCTACTATGAAAGGTCTGAGAATAAAAAAAATCAGTTTTTGGTTTCTTGTAGAATGCCTCAAAACTAACGTATCAAATGATTAAATAGTATTACTATTCAAATAATGAAATAAACTTGAAACAAATTGTGTGAGATTATAGATGGTTATATTTTAATTACCCGGATCAGATTTTAATAAATACGTTAATAACCCTATTCAATAAAAGAATTTTAATACGCGGTAATGAGTACCTAGTTTTTCTTTCTAGATCTGATACCGGATACCCGGACGTCGCTAATTTTACCAATTATTAAGTGCATTCAGTAACACTCATTTATATTCGACACAAGTATTCATTACTATAGTAAATTCAAAATGATTCATGCATGTAGTTTTTAAATACTTGTAATCCATCAGTTTCTTAGTGATCATGATAAAATTACAGTTTAGGTACGATATATTTTATTTTTTGTGCAGAATTCTAATGCCCGATAAAGAGTGTCCGCCTGGGAAAAGGATATGAAAATTCTGAAACCTAATGCTGAAAATTCAACTAAAATAATATGATATTTAAATAAATACTAAATAATAAATACAAAATAAGGAATTTGATATTTATAAAATCATTAAAATCACACTGAATAAAATATTAAAGTGAACTGTATAAAAATACGACTTATGTGTGTTACTGTCAAACGAAACTTTCTTTCAGCAAATTAGTAAATTAATAGTGTGTTTTTATTACTTGGATATGTAGGCATAGCATTTTATAAAAGTATAACAGACAGCAGTTGAAACAGAACATATGTATTTTATTTCAAATAACACACAAATTATTCGAATGCTCTTAATTATTCTACTGCTGTTAATTATTCTAATGCTATCTAAGCATCTTTGACGATTGATTTTCTAGTAAATAGAAGCACATGTTAAAACGGAGACATATGTTTTAACAGTAATTGGCAAAAAAAACTTTGAAGGCTATTTTAATTTTAGAAACAAAAACATCTTTATTTTTATATAGCTTGGCAAAAAAAAAAAAAAAACTCATTCAGAAATAATATCTCATATTTTCAATATAAGTAGTCATGCGTTTAATATTGAAAAAAAGAATGTATGAATAAAGTTGGCCATAAACTAAATTTTTAGTAGAGAGCACATTATTCAATCGATATAGCTCAATAAATTCAATTTCCAACCACATTAGTAAAAGTTTTTACGGAAATAAATGGGTTCGTGTTTGTTATTTGATCTAGGGATTACTATACCATTTTAGGTTTAAAATTATTTGGATACGAAATTTGCATTGCAGCATTAAGGACAGCGAAACTGATATATTAGTCTTTTATGCAACATTGGTAAAAAGAGCAAAATTTTTTCACTGAGTATCGAAAAGTATTAGAAATTTTATTAAATAATCCTACTTACTCTATCAATGAGTGGATTTTAATTTCGTTTATAAAATTAAAATATTAGTCTACTTTGAGTAATGTTTCAATTATTAAGATCTAACATTTCTTGTAAGGTAGTTTTAAGTAATATTGGAAAGGTATGTGGGGATTGGTCGATCATCTACCTTTTTTTTTTTCAAAAGAGTCATACGAATCTAACGCTTCGCAGAATTAAACAAAATATCACATTAAATAAAACACCACAATAAACAAAACACCACTAAGTATAGAACACAATAAACAGAGCACCACAATTCATAGAACACCACAATTCACCAAACGCTGAAATGCACTGGCAAATGCTTCATAAATTTCCACAATACACTCCGACATCAAGCATCACCAAACACGGAATACCGCAATACACTGACTAGTGCTGCACAATTTTTCACAAAACACCCCGACATCAAGCATCACAAAACACGGTACATCGCGATACACTTAAAAGTGCTTCACTAAATTTCCACAAAACACTCTGACAGCAACGCAATTTCCTCAATATACGGAATACCACAATACACACTGACTAGTGCTTCACAAATTTCTGTATACCATCACAATACACAAATCATCAGAATAAACAGAAATATGTTATTATCTATATTGAAGTGTAATTTTTTTTTCTATAAACGCTCTCTTGGATAACTTGGAGAAGTAAATTATCATTCTGTCAAGAATAAGCCTTTCATTTGTTTGAATCACATAATCTTTTAACTAATCATTTCTTCTAATTGATTATATCATCCTTCATTATTTGATAACTTCCTGCACAGTTAAGAAGAAAAAGAAAACTTTAAATAAGTTCAAATGATGCGAAATACTTTTTTTAAAAAAAAAAAAACGTTGATGTTTTATAAAGAATTTAAGCGCTATATTTAAAAAAAAGCATCATTAAAAACTCACTTTTAAAATCACACTTTCAAAGTTCACCGATCTCCAATCACAAAGACTATTAAACTTTTTTTTAAAAATAATTGACAGATGGCCGTGATAGATAATAGCCGCCAAAGCTTCACGCAAATTACCATTTTACACTCGAAACAGTAAGGAATGTAAAAATGGAACCTCAAAAAGTCACAGTGTGAAATCCAACGCAATCAGAAGCAGATGCCATGCGCTTTGAAAAATTAAGCAATTAATTCCAATTTTTGTACTGACGTCTGTCGAAGCCAGTTGTTTCGAGTTGTTAATCTTTCCGTCTTATTATGGCCATCTATATTGTGGGCGTTTTCCATGGGACGTTAAATGGTAAGAAAAGTATGGGGGAAAAATGTTTTTATTTTGGAAGGGGAATTCTTCGGTGTTGCAGCTAATATCTTAGGTCATTTGTCTTTTTTCTTCACTAACTTTCTCGTTTAAAATTTTTCTTTTCATTGACGAGGCGGTGCATCTAGACTTTGTAATCAATGAATGACAAAGAAACGGAATCCGTAATGTTCCAATTTTGGTTTAAAGAGAGTTAAAGCTCAGATGCGAATTTGTTACACAAATAAAATCTGTTTAATTGGATGTAATTATCATTAAAGTGTCAATTTTTTTTTTGAATAAGTGATTTATAGTTTTGTTTGACGCATTTTTTTTTTTTTATCTGCAAGTATTTTTTAATGTTGAACGAAAATAGCATAAAAATTTGCTTAAAAAATTTAAATTTTGTTAATGAAAAATGAGTAAAATAAATATGTTTACAAACTTAAAAAGCATGTTAAAAACATATTTATATACAATTGGAAATTATTATTTTAAACATTTCTTGCTGAAATAAATTATTAACTAACATTATTTGAATGGAACTTTATTTATTCATTTACTGTAACGTAATGTATTTAATCTAATGCATTTGCAATAAAATAAGCGTTAGGTTGAAAATACATATATGGTTTAAGTTTTTACGGATACATGAAATTCAATAAGTTATACAATTAAGAAAATTTTTATGTCTAATAAAATATTGCATAGATGGATGGATGGATTCGAGTTTAAGTTTGAACTAATATTATTAGGTCATTTGTTATTGTTTTTCTTTGATTTCTTTCTTGTAATATTTTTTTTGAAGAAGTGGTGGTATATTTTTTATTCGTAACCTATGAATGACAAAGAAACGGCGTTTGTTTTGTCTCAGTTTTGATTTAAGAAAGTAAAAGCTTCAAGACGAATTGACTACATAAATAAAATCAATTTAATCGCATGTAATTGTTATTAGCAGTTCCTGTTTTTTTATTTTATATAGTTCTTTCATTCTCCTGTTACTACTTTTATAAATATTTTATTTAAGAATAAGTAGCATGAAAAGCCTTTAGAATAAGTTTTTAGTCACAGCAAAATAAAAATAAATTATACAATTGTTTATTTAAGAAATATGTACAGAAATAGAAATAATTGAATACAATTGAAAATTAATATTTTAAATATTGGTTGATGAATTAATTTATGAGATTTAATTTCGAATTTCAGTTTATGTATTTATTTTTTATTTTAATGTTATCCTTCATTTAAAAATTAGAGATTAAATTTTAACTCTTAAGTTTTCTAATATGTATAAATTAAATAACTTTATAAAGTATTTAATGAAATATTATTTTTATACCAAATTATAAATCAATATTTTATCACAAATATCTGAGTTTCATTAAAAATGATTTGATATAATCCCTGATAATTTATCTTTTAATTCTCTAACCTACTCAATTGCTTTTATGAAAAAAACAATATATTTTGACTTAGTAATGGCTGAAGAACAAAAAAACATAATTCTTAATGTCCCGATTTCGATTTAAGAGAGTTAAAACTAGGATGCGAATTAGTTACAGAAATAAAATCTGCTTAAATGAGTGCAATTATCATTAAAATAATACTCTATTTTTTATCTCAATAAGTAATTTTTGTTTTGTTTGATAATTACTTAATTCTGCTACAAATATTTATTTGAGTATTCACTTAAAGATAATGGACGTTTTTTAAAAACACGAACTAGAAATTTAGGCTTTAATTAATGAACATGATTATATATTTAAGGATTGTTTATTAATTCAAAAGCTTATTTACATTCAATTGAAAATTAATATTTTAAATGTAAGCAACTTAACGGAAAGAATAACTATTTGCGTAATTTGTTCGTATTTTCTTGTCATTTATTGTAATATAATGTATCATTAAAAAACTGATACAGCTAAAACTGCTAGCTTTAAGCTTTTAGAGTACAGTTTAAATTAAGTTTAAAAATATGTATTTAAATATTATTACTTTTAAATCAAAGAATAAATACAAAAATGTGTATTACTTTGTTTAATTATAAATTAACTAAATTTAAATCTTAGAATACATTGGAAATATATTTTTAATTATGTGTATTAAACAGCAATACTTAGTTGTTATAAAAATAGAAAAGTCTCTAATTTTTTCTAAAGTAGAAGAAGGTTATATGTTAACTTGGCACCAAACACTTCAAAAAATAATATGTAATATAATAATTTTTGACAAAGAAGTGCAACTCCAAATAAGCAAAGGCTATGACATAAAAAATTTAAATGAGTGTTAAGTATTTATTGTTTGTGCAAATTGAAAGAGTATAGATAAGAAAAAAAAACAAGATGCATAGCATTTATTTCAAAGGTCAACGCATAAACAGTTTAATTCAATAACTCAAATTCACCAAAATATCACTGAGAACTTTCCTCTACTTCTGATCTTCAATAATGCAATCAATAAATAAATAATCTGAAGAAATTTAAGCGGTATGATATTACTAGATTAAAAACTTCATTCACTTCAAAAATATACAAATTAACAGTCGACATGTTCCAAGCTCTCAAAATAGACGCCCATTTTAAAGACTTACTAGACGAGAGTGAAAAGAAACAAAAGTGATTTGAAATGTAAAATGCTAAGCTGCCAACAAAAGAAGAGAAAAAGTAAAGGTGAGAAAAAAAATTCGAAAATACACAAGCCGAGAGAGAGAAAAAAAATTAAAAACAGAACAAGATACACCACAGTGGCCGAAGGACGCTAAACAGGATAAAATGCATTCCCACCTTCTATAGAGAATTGATAAAGAATTAATTTAGTTAACAATAAAATCAGGATTCATTAAATATAGGGATGAAACGAATTTGTAAGATATCAAGATGAGCTAATGTGACATGTAGACTTATTTCCAATTAGTATATTTTTGCAGCAAATAAAATTTTAAATCTATTAATTTAGTAATTGTTAGTAGAAAGAGTAATAAATCTGCCACATCAATGCTGAATATTTCTTTTCAGTTTAAATCTTCAAAAATAAAAATTCTTTATAATGTGAATAGATTTTTAGCTTGTTTATTCTAAGAGACTCAAAAAATTATTTCTGATATTAGTTTCAGTATTTTTCACAAAATATAAGTAAACTCTTATTTTATGCAGAATAAAAATCTATCAACCTTTTTACTTAACATAAATCAATTTCTTTTCGACTACATTTCTATCTACATCACTGCTTTCATTTTATTTTCCTGGGAACAAAGTGACTTAGTATATTTGTGTAACATATGACTACTAGTTACAAGCAATCACTAGAGATTCATATCTTTTGAAAAATTAATTAGGACTTACAGCTGATGTTGCCGCCATCTACGGCTATAGTTATCTGTTTTAAGTTGAAACTGAATAAATTCTTGAAAACTTTCAATGTCTAAGTAAACTCGTATTTTATGCATAGTATAATTTATCAATATTTTTACTTAACATAAATCAATTTCTTTACGACTTCATTTTTTTTAACATCACTGCTTTCATTTTACTTTCCTGGGAACAAAGAAACATATAACTATCACTGAAATTTACATATTACATAAAACAATCACTAGAGTTTCATAAACTTCGAAAAATTAATTAGGACTTAGAACTGATGCTACCGCCATCTAGGGCTGTAATTATCTTTTTTAAGTTAAAACCGAATATATCCCTAAAAACATTCAAAGTTTAATCAAACCCTTATTTCATGCATAGTATAATTTATCACTAACTTTACTTAACATAAATCAATTTCTTTACGACTTCATTTCTTTCAACATCACTGCTTTCATTTGATTTTCCAGCTAACAAAATGACTTGGAGTATTTGTGAAACATATAACTGTTACTGAAATTTACATACTACATAAAACAATCACTAGAGCTTCATAAACTTCGAAAAATTAATTAGGACTTAGAGCTGAAGCTGCCGTCATCTAGGGCTATAGTTATCTGTTTTAAGCTAAAACCGAATGTACCCCTAAAAGCATTCTCGATTCTCTAAGATTATCACCGACACCATCACATATCCATCAAAAGGCTTCCGTAATCACGTTCGATTACATCTCCTCCTTTTAAAGGAAATTTTCATCCAGATCCTATAAGCCCAGACTTTCCACTCACAAGCATTATAAATTCCTACGTTAAGGAACGGCTTTGACGCCAAGACCCCTTTAAATGCGCCTAATAAGGATGGGGCGCAAAATACCACGTGATCCTCTCATGTGACAAGACGAGCTATAAATCACAGGGAACGGATATTCTTCCAAGTTCCTTTACCGCCTACTGTTCGAAATTGCACTTTCTTTTCTCCCGTGAATTCTTTATTACTTAGGGGGGCAGTATAAGTTATAAAAGTAGTATATTGGTCAGTTTACATGGGTGAAAAGCAATAATGAACTGCGTCAGGGATATTGGCGATCTTACAAAATAAGTCAGTTTCAAGTTTAATGATCTAGTTTAGTTAGATTCTCTTTAATTTTTATGCGGACATTAATTAGAGAATACTAGGTGGTGTATTTTTGAAGTGTTGCATTTTTCACCACTCATAAAGAACTTGAATACAAAACCCAAACGATTTTGGATAAAAAAAATTGATACTATATATTCTAGTATTTTATATATATTATTCATTGGTTTGGGTTCAAAATTACAAACCTACGAGGTTGAACACTGGTAGTCGTAATTTCAAAAAATGTGTCGGCTATTCAAAGCCGATTATAAAATAAATATATATTCTAGTAGCACCGCAGTGGCTTAGGGGATACAGCGTTTGCTTCTCAGTTAGATGAACAGGGTTCAAATTCCAACGAAGGTCTGTATGAATTCCGCAGCCGCCTCCGCACCGACAACTGCGCTGATATAATAATGTCCCCAGTAATAAACAGATCATAGTTTCGAATCCCCATGCCATCGGCCTAACCATTCAAGGTTTTCGTGCTTTACCTCTCTATTTGGCGCAAATGCGGGTTAGTTCTATTAAAAAGACTTCCACGAAGGCTAATTTGCCCCAATTCTGGATCCAGAAGTTACCTTGTCTCCTGGGATCAAAATTGCAAGACTACGGAAATGAACATTGATAGTTGTAAATTCAGAATTGGGTCAACTGCTAAACGATGGTTAAAAAATAAAATATATATTCTAAGAAAATCCTCTTGTGATTTAATACTGTCAATACTTCATTAACTATGATATATAATACTTAAAACACAGTTTCGATGAAAATATTTATCAAAACTTAATTTTGACGAAAAAAATGTCAACTTAAATATTCAAAATATGGTATATAAAGAAAAAATAAACAGAGTTGAAGTCGAAGTTTGAAACATAAGGAAACAATTCATTTTGCAAAATAGATTTTTTTTTCCTTTTAACAAGTTTTTTAATTATATTTTAATAAAATTATGTTTTATAAGGTATAGAAACATAATGATTATTAATAAAAATATTAGGATTAAAGACTTTTTTTTTCTTATAATAAATGTTATTATGATAAAGAATTTTTTCTTCCATCAATTTACTATCAAAAGTCGCAGATTTTTATATCGTGCTAGTTTGATTAACGCGGTGATTGAGATTAAACTATATAAGTCAATCGTCGACTTTTTTTTTTTTTTTTTTTTTTTTTTTTAATTTAAACAATATTTAACTCTGACCGCGTATTAATATGCTTGATTCGATTGATTGAGGAAGAGATATTTTTATAAGAAAACATGTTCCTAAACATACCAATTAAAATTATAAGAACCATGGCACTCGAAACAGCACAATTTTTTGTCCTTAAGTCGATCAAGTAAAATATGATTTTTTGCTCCTCTAACAATCCCTTTTGATAGCACAGATATCTACAATTTAGTTCTTAAACTCTGCTACAGCGGGAAAGAGGTAATGTACTCATTCTACTACAAATATATAATTAAATATATTTCTTTCTTTAAAGACTGATTTCTTTTTATATTAAGTTTTAAACTTTACATCAATTTTTCTGAAATAACATACAATTATCAGTTATTAAAATTGTTTTAAGCGAAACTTTATGCATTATTACTGACACTTACCCCTTTCCTTCCATAAGGAAGAAACAAAAAAAAACAAAAAATGCCCCACAAATATGGGGAAAAGCTGCTTTAAGAGTAAACTTAGTCAATAACAGAAGGGGAACTGTATCATATATCTCCATTAGTAGAAAATTAACCCTACTGTGTTGTCAAAGCCATATGTTTAGTAGTTTCCCCCCGATCTTCTTAGCAAGTCAAGAGAAAGAACTTTTCTCCCTTTTGAGTTCAGAGAGGGCATTATGGTATTGAAACACACACACACACAATATAAAGTCTAAGTACTACTCACCACAAAGCTACGCGAAACTCCTTAGCATTCAATCGATAAACTAAATATTAACTACAAACAAGTAAAATGAACAACATAGTTTTGTTTAAAATAATTTAAGTATATTTTTATTTTTATTTCAATTATTGTATTTAAACGAAGCAATATAAATTATAAATATTACTCGACACCAAGCTCGTGAAATTCTTTAATATTGAATCCGTAAACTAAATATAAACTACAAGGAAGTAAAAAGAACAGCATTGTTTTGTTTCAACTAATTAAGTATATTTTTTTATATTGATTCCTAGTATTGTATTCAAACGAAACGATATGACTTATAAGTATTACTCAACATCAAGCTACTTGAAATTACTTAGTGTTAAGTCAATAAGTTAAATATTATCTGCAAAGAAGTGAGAGAAAAAAAATTCAGAGGCTAAGATAGCCTGGTTGGTAGGACGTTGGCTCGTGTTCGTGAGAACGGGGATTCAAATTCCAATGGTCGAAGAAACCCCGGGTATTAAATGGTGCCGAATGCACGTTAAATCTGCAGGGGTCACGAATTTCTCCAATTTCCCATCATAAATCAATACCTCTGGGTCCTGAATTGGAGATTGATCGTCTTCTGGTTCAGGTCAAAATTGCGATCTGTGGACGAATAAATTGGTCCGCCCTGTCAAACGGATTGTGATGTATATGTATGACTGAAATCATATTCTTGGCCATAGGTGGAGCACTGAAAAACGGGAAACGCACCATCTGCTTTTCCGCTTGGTTTCACCAGCAGGCTTGCTGGCATGGTAAAAAGGCAATAGAAAACACCTTTTTTTTCAAATTTATAAAACTAACACTGGTGTGTTATTAGAAATAAAAGTTTTATTTTAAAACTGAAAGTAATAATAACAATCTGTACAAAAATGAAAGATATATATTTCTAGAGCTAAATAACTATTTCCCTTATATATATATATATATATATATATATATATATATATATATATATATATATATATATATATATATATATATATATATATATATATATATATATAACTGAAAAGCTATTTTGTTTAAAGATAAAAATTACAATCACAGTTGTATAATTTTAATCATTGTTATTATATTATTTTAACTTTGTAAGTATATTGCTTTTATGAATTAGAGCAGTTACTAAAAGCAAAATAATACATATTGAATCAGTGAATGGTTTTTACTCTAGAGATATTTATTATGAAATCATTTCAAATGGTGCATGTTCCATTTGTAACATGTAATATACACTAATTACATGGGATATTTATGCTTAGACATAGAATATTCACATTTTATGTGAGGCTAATCTTTATCAATTGCTCTTGATAGTTGCTTAGATATAACAGTTTCTTAGAATTGATGCAATGAAATATATCCAGAAAAGAAATCTATAAGAAAGAAATCCAGATTCGATACCTATACACAGAGAAAACCTCAAGCATTTGCTTCAATTTTGGGAAGAACAATTGACTTGGTAAACTATTACTCTATAAATATTTTACTAGGAAAAAAATATAGGAGTCAAAAATAAATCAAATATGATCAAGAAAAATAATGTTTGGTGATACAATATTTAAGTTGCAAATTTTGCTACAATAATGTAAAATATTAAATAATTAAAGAATGATTTTCACTTCTTCATAAAATTTAGATGCATCTTTACAGATAATAATTAAGTGTTGTCGCTTTTTTTGCTTTTCATATTACTTACTACTTGATGCAACCTAAAAGTTTTATCCCAACTACGTTTAAAACATATTAAGCGAATACTAATTTGCTAGGGATGCAATATAATCATAAAAAAATATTTATTCTCAAAGCACATAACTATTTTTAAAAGTTGTTATGACTCAAAATTAAAAATTCCCCTAATTAAAACACATGCCTTCCCCACATTTTTAATTCCAAGTCAAGATGCATTCATATTCATTTATTTGCATCCACTTACAAGCACTTCTTTCTTTTAAGAGAAACTTAGTTTCCGAAAACGTAATCAATACCAAGGACTGTAACCGTACCTAATGTTGGTTGCAGCAAATTCTTGTTATCTGCTTGGCACACACATAGTCTTTAACATCGGATAGTAATGGCTATCAATCCATCTTAAGACTCTTAAGTGGGATAAAAACTCCCTCCTCTGCTGCAAATACCATCAATTATTTAGTCCTCGCGAGGAAGAAGCTATAAGCATGGACAGAAAAAAAGTTACCTTGGTTGATTCGACCAACGGAATACGCGTAATGAATCAGAAGTAAATGTTTTTTATTTGCAGTTGTTGGTAAATACGCATAATTAGTTTCCCTTGTCGAAGTAATTTAGAATTTCATTGAGGAAGAGTTGGTAATAAACTATGTAATAAAACCATTTATATGCATTTATTTGTAGAAATTATAGAACAAATAGACAAGCATAAAAGAAGAACTTAAAGATAGTACCGAAAAACGGTTGAAAGCAGCACTTATTTCATTAGACTTTTATTTAAAATATTGCATCTACATTGAAGAATGAAAGAAAGGAAATATTGACTAATTCAACTAAAATACAAGGTTAAAGAAGATATTTGATGCTTCTTGCGGGTCAACAAAAGCAAAGGTAAATTACAGTTAATTATCGAACGACTTATAATTTTAACAGATTATAATCGAAAAGATTATTTCTTGAGAAAGTGGTATAAAGCAGTAATTATTTATCCAAAATATTAAAGGAAAAAAATTAAAACATTTTTTTTTAATAATTTTGATGCGATTTGATGGAAAGTTCCATGAGAAAAGGAACTGAAAAGTTAGGGCAATAAAAATCGTTTATTTAAATTATGTGCAGGTAAAAGTGGGATAAAATACAGTAGCTCAGATTCAAAGGCCTGTTTAAGCTTAACTGTTTGACCTAGAAACTGTGATATTTAATCAAAATATTCATTGTTTAGTTGAGGACAATACAACAATTCTAAAAAGTCATAAATGTACAGTTTTTGTTTATATAAATTATTATTATTTTTTTTTTTAAAGTTAATGCACACAGTCTTACTCTATTAGTGTAGTAAAACCGAACACACGTGTTAGCTCTATGGCAAAATTAGGGTACTGGAGTTTCAATGAAAAAGTGGTAGACACTTCTATTTTATATGACAATTTTAAAAAAATTATGCTTGTAACTAACATATGATGTTTTTATGGCTTTACTCCAGAATGTGGAGAGGGAGAAACAATTGCCCCCGGTTCTCAGGGTCAGCTAAAATCCCGACATGTGTTTTTTTTTTTTTTTTTTTTTTTTTTTTGAAGAATGAAATTTTTTTTTATATCTATTTAAAAACTTCAATTATGTGTAAAAATACAAAAATTCTAAAAAAAATGTTCGAAAGTACTACAAAATACAAAAATAAGGCTTTTTGTGCTGTGAGGAAGAGGCTTTCAATAACTTTTGTCCTGGGGTTCGTATAACCTCCTTGCAGCCTTGGAAGAAGTTATCATCTTTCTCTGCTTCACTGCAAATTTTTTGGAGCCAGCATGGTCGCACATAAGGTGTTTAGGAATCAAGTAGTACCTGGTATAACCCATCTTCTTGACCAGTAAAGTGCAATATAGATTGTTCGTCCGCTAGATAGCAGAATTTACAATGTCCCCTGATTTTGGCGCAATCAAAGTTACCGGTGTCACCCCACTACACCGTCTTACCCCACTTTACCCTAATTAAAAATAATCATTACGATATACCATATGGGGGGGGAAATTATTCGTGTGTCACTATAACTTCAAGTGTAATGTTTACCTTTCCCTGAATAATAATAATAATGAAAACTCATTTTTCTAAATTTTTAAATTTGCCTTTAAGCTTGTATTTCCTTTCATGAGAAATACTTCATTTTAACGGTACTTCATGCTTTGAATTATGTTCTCCATAATTATAAAGAATACTAGTTATATTTATAACATTTCATATAAATACTAAATTAGCGAAAAAAAAGCATTAACTTGTTATTTTACATACAGTTTGCAACAATTTATTTCACAACGTTAACACAATTTGTTTTTATTATGATACATTTACTCTAATTCTGAGAAATTTGTAAACATCTTACGATTTTCTCGATCAGATGGCAATACTTTACAATTGGATAAATCAAATCTTAAATTTTTAGAGTTAGTTTTGATAGTTTTGCAATAAGAACGTGTGATTTAATCAGTGGATTTACAATTCATTTCATTTATGAGATTGATCTAAGCTGGCGTATATAAAAGGTTTACGTATTAAAGCCGTTATTTATTTATTTCTTATTTGCATAAATGTATTTAGTATGTTTACATATAAGTCACAGATAATATGAAACGCTAATAATGCATACGTGACGAAAACCAAGATTTTTTTTTTCTAATTTTTTATTCAGCTTTCAGGAAAAATAACACAAATTTGTTTCATATTTTTGTATTGTTAGCTTTTTTCTATTTGTTATATTTGTTTTAAGCATTTTTGGAATGTACTTAAATTGTCAATTATTGCGTGATTTATTCATATTTAAGCATTTTCATTTTTAATACTAAATTTACATAAGACATATGTTAGTACTTTTATCTCTTTCTTACACATAAAATGTTAAAAATTCCAAATTAATATAACACTCGAAATTTAAACTACAAAACTCCTTAATATTGTGTTTATGCATTGGACAATACTAGCTCCATGTAAGTTCAAATATATTTTTCATAACGACTATCCAACTTCTTTCAAAAGAATTGTGTGGGTGATAGTAACTTATTATCCAACTTTACTCTAAAAAGGCTTAAAAAATATTTTATTGATACAAATGGGATAAGATAAAAAACTAAAATATTCATAACATTTTAATGCCATTAAAAAGCCATTAGTTTGGAAATTGTAACTTATTTGCGTCCTTTATAAAGAAAATGAAAAGTTACATATTGCAAGATGTTAAAAGGAAACACTCCACTTATAATATTCAAGCATATCGGAAAAAGTTAATTCATAAAAAAAAACTATAATTTAATTATGTGGGAAACATTTTGTTAAAGTTGTCAAAAATAATTCCCATCGTTCGCTTTATTAACTCACTTCATAAAGCAGACGGTAAGAAATATTTTTATCGTTTGATTTTTCAAGTGAGTTAATAATTGAAATTTATATTTTTGTTATTCTAAATTCTTTGCAACTATGTTTCACTGCCATAATTTAATGACGCTTTTTGCTTATTTGGCTATTTCTTTCGAAAAATAAGACTTAAAAAACCTAAATTACGCATGCATAATAAAGGCTAATCTATTTGACTTTAAATTGCAGCAACAGCGTTTGCTTTCTCAGAATTAAAAAATATAGCAATGCTTTAAAATTTGAAATGAAAGTATTGCCATTTAATGTTAAAAAGTTAAAAGCCCATTAGCGTATTAAGTTTAAACATGTAAATCATATTTGTGTCAAAAGTTTAAGTGTTAAAAAATATATCAGTATTTGATGTTTAAACGTTGTAAGTACTTTTTTGTTAAAATTGTGAAAGTTAGAAGAACTTTAGTGTTTTAAACATAATTTTTTTAATAGTTAATGGTTTAAATTTAAATTTAAAACAGAAATTAAAGGGCTGATATTTCCTAGTTGGCAGGGTGCTGGACTCCCGTTCGTGAGAACCGGAGTTCGAATCCAGCGGACCCAAAAATCCCCGTGTAGTAAATGGTGACTAGTCCACGTTAAATCTGTCAGGTCATAAATAATCCATGTTCCCATAACAAATTATACCTCTGGGGGTACTGAATTGAAAATTGATCGTTCTCTGGTTCAGGTCAAAATTACGATCTGTGTATGAATGAATGGGTGTATGAATGGGTCAACCCTATATACTGGTGTGATGTATGGGTGTAGCAGAAGTGGAATTCTTAGCCATAGATGGCGCCACTGGAAAACAAAAATTTCACCCCCTCTGCCTTAATGGCTGACAACAACAACAATAACAGAATTTAAAAGTTTTTGAAATATTTAAAAGTTAAAGAAATATTTTAATAAAATTAAAATATTTCTTTCATTTTATATTTGAAATATGTTTTTTTCAACTGATAAATATATTTAACTTACATTATATTTATTTTGAGAAATAAAGTATGGGCCAAAACTCTCAGAAATTTACCGTACTTTTGACTCCATGGGATCACCAAAAACTTAGGTAAATTATATTGAAGCACTTTGATAATCATTTTGGTAAATTTAACAATAAAATAAAGTTTTATAAAAACATCTTTTAATTTTATCATGATATTATAGAGCTTGGTTTAAAAATCATTTATTCGGTAAAATATACTTTTCAGTTTTTATACTTTAAAGTTTCAAATATTTTGCTGAATGTGTGATAAGAGCTATAATTTTGAAAATCCGAACTTCCAGTAAACCGTTACCATATCGTTACCAAAAAAAATTACCAAATGAATGGTTATAATACCGTATAATTTGGATCCTCTATCAAAATCATGTCTTTTTTTTTTTCCTTTTCTTTTAACCAGAAATATCATTACTATACAGTACGGTAATTTTATCAGAATTTTTTTCACCATGCGGAGCAATATTTAACTCTTAAACCTATAGTAACGATAAATAACTATAGTTTCACAAGACGAGTAAACGCAAGCGCAAAAATGCCTCAAATCATTTTCTAAATTAATAAATGGTTCAAAATTGTCTAAAATTATTTTTTAGTCTTTCAAACTATATTATTTTTCCAATTTATTCATAGAATTATTTTTAATGAAGGCATTATCAGAACTTTCGAAACTTAGTTTTTTTCTCTAAATTATTTTGACCAACTTACTAATAATTGATTAGCTGCTAAATTTAATTTCACTGGTCAAAGGATTTGATAAATTTATATTCTGTATAATAATTAAAAGATCAAAATGCATTGCTTTAAATCTCGAAAATATTTCTGCAAACATATACTTTTGTCACTGCAGGCAGAAATAAAATTATATTACCAATCATCTCATATCCATACTCTATGATAGAAGAACTATTGTGTTAAATACGTTTGTTAAATATCATGACTGGCAAGAGAATTTTAATTCACTCCTATATGCTGTATTGAAACATTGCACTTGAATGAGTAAACTCTTCCATAAACAAATAAGGATTGCTGAGAGTAATGACGCTATTTTAATACAAATTTATTTTGGATGTGTGTCTCTGAAATTATCAGAAATATTATTAAATTTACTTTGCCTTGCCATCATAACTAATATACGAACAAGCATCTGTTATGTTTTTAGCTCGCTATTTCTTCGTCATTATGATAAATAATAATAATAATACTTCAAAAAAACTACTTTTAATTTGGAATATTGAAGTTGATATTTACTGATTTATGAATTTGATAGTCAAAACACGTATGTTTCTAGTTTGTAACTTACGAGTCGAATGAATAATTACAATAAAATATTAATTCGAGCTGCCTTTTTATGTAAGATTTGCTAATTATGAGAGGGAATTATTTTTTAGATAAATCCTTCTTATTTTATTTATAATAAATAAATCAGAACATTAAATAATATATACATATAATGAAATAAATAAGTTATTTCTCTCTATACCAGATTGCTAGCATACCGTTAACTAAAAAAAATAAGACATTCAACATTAATAGAATACGATTGATTTTCTTAATTATACTTGTAATACAGAGACATTTAAAATATGGAATTTTCTCATTGGCGTAGAGGAAGTCATTGCTTTAAAATTAATTATGGATGATTCCTTTTAGCCAAATATTTTAACGATAACATCATTGATGTTTGCTAGCTTACATCTTTAATAAAAGAAGTTGTTTATTAAAAGTTGTTAAAGTTCTGTTATACTTAGTTCTTTTTTTATTTTATTTATATTGTTATGCCAGGAAGCAAACTATACCACCAAACTGTTATTTCTGACTTAATATAAAACCACGTGCTTATTTCGTTTGTAGTAATTCTTATATACCATACTTTTATAAAACTAAATAATTTGAAATCAACGGTAATTGAAATAATTAAAAAAATCAAATTTTGTACTGAAATTCAAGTTTAATGGTGAAATTCAATGAGGTTAAACTAATTCAATGAGGTTAAATGTAGAAAATACCAATTTTATTAATGACATAAATTATTATTAATTTTAGTAATAGTTACTAATTTAAGTAAAATAATGAACTATGTTTCAAAAAGACTAATTTAATAGAGAAATGTTATTAATTCGATTATGGGAGCATAATAAATCGACAAGCTATTATTGACGTCAATCATGATTAATCAGTTTTGGGTAATAAGTACTAACTTAAATAAATGTAAGCTTTGAACTAAAAAGAAAAACAGAGAAACTGTACTTATTCGTTAGGGGTAACCGTAAAAAGTTGCTCATCGACACCAATGATGCTTAATTTTCGTAATATGCGCTACTGGCATCATTCGAATTGGTGCAGTTTTAACAAATAACCAAATATACGCTTTTATAGGTGCAGGAGTTAATTTTATGCCGATATCAGCTTCAATAATACCGTGCATTTTGAGGATGGATTTTTTCGGCCCCTTGAAGATACAAGTGCAGTAGAAAGTAGCTTCATTGCGGTGAATTTTAATAATTATCATGAGTTGCCTCGAGCAACTACATTATGCAAGATGATACTGCATACAGTTAATCTATATTTCGATAGGATGAACCCCCAACTACGTGGTTTGGTTAATCGATTAATCTAAAGCCACCAAAAAATGGTCACCGAATAATAATAAATAAATAAACCATTGGAATTATTTAAAATTTATTGTTTGTGTCGGCAAGACAGTCAGTTTTGAACACGATTTTGCAGTGCTGTTCAGCCCTGGTTCATTGATGGTTTTCGCACCCTCGTACAAAAGGTAGTCAGTTTATAATATGAAATCATTTCCAAAAAAAAATCTGATCAAAATTATGAAAGAATAATAATACAAAGTAAATTACAAAAATTAAGCAAACAATACTTAAGAAATTTTCTACTTAACCTAATAAAAAATTCTATTTTTTTTTTATTGTAAACAAATTTGATTGAAATTTTATGTTCAGATTTTTTTTCTTTAGATTTTTTTCTGGGGTTCTGAGTAAAAGCATTTTATCGAGTTTAAAGCGCTCTAAATTGATATTATCAAACTAACTTCTCTTCTGTCTGATGTATGAGCAGTTGAAACCAAAGGTGTCATTTTAACCGAAATAAGGTCAGCCAAAGTTTGACAGTTTCCCGACGAAAATAACAGTTCACTATATTATTATGTCTGACCTTGTTTCTAGAAAGCTGTATTGTTTCAGTTTAGTCTAGTTGTTAAGTTGAAAAATCTTGACAACTTGTTAAAAAAAAATTTTAGTTTCGATCACGTAATAATGATAAAAAGGGGAGCTTACAAAAAGAAAACTGAGAAAATGTAATTGAACAAGAACCATTAACTGACGCGATTATTTCGAAACCATTTTTAAATTGTAATTCTTTACTTGAATGAATTTAGACATGATATTTACAAAATAGTTTGCAAAATCTCTTTTTAAAATTCATAGGAACGTTATATAAGGACTCTTAGGAAATACAATGATCTACGAAATTATTCTAACGATGATATTCTTACACCAACTGTTCCATAGTTTTTTTATCGTGTCCAATTACATAATAAAGGTATGTTTAGTATAGTTCTCAAGTTTTGTGCCAAATAAACGATTTCCTATGTATATCTTTAAAAGTTCTTCAAATGTCGGTAAGTATCATGGCAACTTGCTAAGTAGAGTAAGCTTCAATCACGCAATAATGATAAAAACAAAGCTTACAGTGATATAATTTTTGAAAATATGATTACTAGTAAACCATCAGTTATTGTAGTTTTTTTTTTATCAAATTTTTCAAACATAAAGTAAAACGTAAAGTACATCGCCTCCAAAATTGCTTTTAAAAACATATTTATTTTAACAAAAATATAAAGTATTGCGTAATGCTTAAAAATATTTGACAATACGAGTAATTAAAGCAAATGTCATATTAAAAATACATAAGTACTTCCAAAAATATAGTGATAAACAGCACTTATTGCAAAAGTGATATAACTACAGCTGTTTCTTCGTACTGATTTAAAAAGTTTTTTACTAGAGGCCATTAGAAGATAACAGTTTTTATCGGAATAGAAATTGCGGAAAATACTAAAATGAAAATTGGTGGAAATCACGAGAGACTCTAAAATAAAACTATTTAATTCAGGTAAAATTACCGTGCAGTCTAGTAATGACGTGTCTCGTAAAAAAAAAAGACAATAATGGTACTAAAAACTAAATATACAGTATGTCAGCGATTCATTCGTTAACCTTTTCGTTCATATGGTAATGGTTTTAATAAATTCTGATTTTTATAATTATAGTTATTATTACGACGCATTTAGTAAAAATTATGAAACTAATGATTAAATCGAAATAATATATATAATAATTATAGTTCGTATTACAACCCATTTAGTAAAAATTATGAAACTAATGATTAAATCGAACGGTTAATAAATAGTTTTAATATCATGCCAAAAGATATCATGATACTAAACTTTTTACATTCACCAAAATTTATTATATATTATAAAAAATTTACCATAATAATCACCAAAGTAATTCGATAAAAATTATGGTGCTTTTTATTATTTACAGATTCAGAAAATCAGTTACTTTTACCATATTCTGTTAGTGTGTTCCATACCTTTTTTTGCTTTATGTAGGTCTTAAGTATCTTAACATAACCAGTAAAATGATTCATCAAATATAATTTTCACCTTAGGTGATGTATTTTAATTACAGTAATTGACAGACCATAAAAACGTTATAAAAACTATTTTTCATTGAAAGCATTCAGTTTAATTGGCTTTTGAATTATATTAATAACATATGGAATTCTCTTAAATAGCAAAATAAATGCAATGGAAAAAAATATTTCTTTCGTGTTTTATTGATCTCACATTTTATTATAACTCTTTTAAACTCAGTGCTTTACTTTCTCAAAATAACTTGCTAATAAAATAAATCAATAAATAACTAAAAATTCTTTTCTTCCAAAAACAATTCATTGTTACAAAATTATAAAATATTCATTTTGCTTAATTGAAATCTATATGTCAATTAAATCTTTTTGCACAAAATTAGAAAATGTGAACTATTTTACACACGACTTCACTTTATCTTTTCTAAAATTTACGACCAATCAGATCTGTTGTTGTCAGGTGACGTAATCAAATTGTTTGATAATTTGAAATTTTCACATCTGGTTTTGACTACCGAAGACAGATGATGCAAAGTAGGGGGAGTTAATAAGGGGGGATATCAAGCGCATAATTAGCTTATTTTTTGACTGAAAATCACCGAGTTCCTCTTTGAAGCTTGGTAAATGCGTAGAAATAATGACTAAACGCGTTGTGAATATCATTAACTATATATGTAACTGATCAGAGTTAATTACTGTAGTGAGGAAGAATTGTACTTCGTCGAATTGTATTGTCGCGGTTATTAGAAAATTTTAAAAAGAATGAGGTTTTATGGATTCTAGTTGATGTATGAAAAGATTCATTCATTGTTCTAAGTTTGAACTGATTTGTGTGAAATGTTTATTATTAATATGTTTTTTATATATATTATAATTAAATTATATTGAAATCGGAATGTTATTAAAATTTTCTAAAAGTATATTACACTGTTAGAAATTCCTTAAAAAAATGGCTAAATAACGATTTATTTAATTGTTATTTTACCATATTCAAACAAAACAGTTAAATAACCATAAATAAGATGATATTCAAACTGTAATTGTGCGAAAAACCAGTTATTTACCACTTTCACCTAAAACGGTTAAACAACCAGAATTTTATCGCACTAACTAGTCCCCACCTACTGAAGTAACTCAGTTCCTTGCAACTGGCTACATGTTATAGCTGAAGGGCGAATCTGTCAATCTCATGTCCGAAAAAATGGGGGTTCGAGTACCAGCGTTGACGCCACAAAATTTCCTCCAATCCCTTAAACACAGGAAGAGATGTCAGTTTCCTGCTCTCCCTAATTTGTGACCTTGGTATATTAAAATATGATACTCTAATTCACACACAGATGGCAGCAACATGAAGCTGCTAAACTATCTGCCATGTCCAGTCTTTTTAACAATTCTGAAACCTTACGAGTTGTAAATGGTTAAAAAAACATATAATTTTGTATTCATGGTTTTTCAACCATACAAATTGTAAACGGTTTTTAAACAGAAGGAAAAAAATATTCTCTACCGTAAAGTTTACTGTTAATTAGATGGACAAACTGCTGCCGGTTACTTTACCATAATTTTAGGGAGAAAATTCTAATATTGTAGCGAAATGCAAATGAAGTATTGGTATTGAAATATATAAGTGAAAAGTTATTGAAATACTTTTACTGAAACATATTAGGGAAATGGTGCATCTGAAAATTATTAATGAAGTATATTAGAGAAATGTTATTGAAATATTACAATTGAAATATATTAGTAAATTGCTTATGTATTAGTTAACATTTTTTAAATTAAATTTTCTAGTTCCTTTTTAAAGTTAAATGCAGAAATGTAGTGAAATGTAAATGAAATATAATTATTGAAGTATATTAAAGGAAAGTTATTGAAATATTATTATTGAAATATATTAGTAGAATGCTTATGTATTAGTTGACTTAATTTTAATTAAACTCTCTGGCTCATTTTTGAAATTAGCTATAGCAATAATGATTAAACGATTATTGGACATCATCAATTATGTATATAACTGTTCAAAAATAATTACAATTGCGGAGAAAAATTTTACTAAATACTTGTAAGAAAATATTATGAGGTTTTATGGAAGAATTGTGAACGCAAATATTCATTTATGAATATTTTCATTCATCTTTTGGACTTCTTCATTTTATCTTTATTTTCCTGCACATGTTTGAGCTTATTAGTGTATTATTTAAATGATATTTAATTGTTACTATTGAAGTATGAGTATATTGGTGAAATGTTACAGACATTTTCTTATTGAAGTATATTAGAGAAAAGTTATTGAAATGTCAAAGTATAAGTTAGCATATTTTTTTTAACTTAACTCACTAAATTCTTCCTTGAAATTAAACTAATATGTAGAAATAATAATTGAATAAGAATTGCATATAATTATTTATGTGTGTAGCTGATCAGAGTTAATTACAACTAGAAAATGTATTGCACCAATTGTATTAAATCTGAATTCAGATTTTAAATACAAAAATAGTTTATTTTTAAGTGTTTTCTCAGATTTATGTGAGGGAATTATATGAAATAAAAACTTTATCAAATTTGATAGTCTGGCACCAACTATTCCCCAATAACCTTTCACTGAGAAAAACTTAATAAGTTTTGTAAAATTCCTGCTTAAGGACACCGAATACACTCTTTGCCTTATTATCCAAAATAATACTTTATATTATTCTTGGAAAAAAGTTATGAAAGCACTCATAGGGAAATATAAGAAGCAAAAAAAATATATATATATATATCTGACTGAGCTATTTGTGCCACGAATTCGTATTTTTAATGAAGAATGCATTGGTTGAGGAAGTCAGCGCGTTTTTAACCCTGTAGAAGTGTTTCTCCTTCATAAAAACCGAAATGAGGAGAAAGTAGGAGAAATAAGGATAAGAGGAGGCTACTTGCTTAGCGTCCTATGAGGAGGCGCTTCCTATGCTGACATACCCTTATCAAATCAAATGCAAGTTAAAGAATTCTCTTACTTTTGTTTCGCTATAGATGAAAATAACCTACAAGAAACAACATTTAATATTTTTTCATCAGTTTCTTTAAATGCGAAGAGAAATACCATATATATTTTATGATTTTTAAATATCATTTTTATTAATTCTTATTAACAAAATAGTTTTTATTCAATAACTTTAATTTTCCTCATTTCTTACGATTTAAGAAAGCAAGCAATAAGAATGCATATTATGTCGTTTCAAGAGTTGGCGATGTTGATAAGAGTTGGCGATGTTGCACTGGGACCTTAGTACCCGATTGGCGTGAATTTAAACGCAAACAATCTCTCTTCATAAGGGTAATGACTTTTTCTTAACTTGCAACGGAGTATAGGAATACTCGCTACCTCACACTTAATGCCGAGAACTTTGTTAAAAAAAATAGTACATTGTGTTCATTTTCAATAAACAATTTATGTTAGTAATACGAATTGTTATCCTATTTTTAAAATTTTTAGAATAAATTATTATTAAAAATGGAGGAACATTAATTAGATTCAGACAGTAAACGACACTCAACAGAATATTTTCAGGCCAAGTATCCTAATACATAATCATTTTTTTAAACCTTCAACGAATTTTATGAAATTCGCATTGGACTAGGGTATTTACGACTTTAATTCTTGACAATTAGTTGAAACTCAATTTTTGGTACTTACGTATTAACGCAACCAGGCCAAAATTCGCATAAGTCGCCAAATTTGGCGACCCTACTTACGGCAACCCTAAGTGATTTATATTATTTTTCTTCACACATCTTGAATAAATGTATACCAGGCAGTGGCACTTGACCTTAACAAAAACATCAGTGTAGGATATACCGGGCAAATGTATACCGGGCAGTGGCACTTGACCTTTAAAAAACATCAGTGTAGGGTATACCGCAAATGTATACCGGGCAGTGGCACTTGAACTTAAAAAAACATCAGTGTAGGATATACCGGGCAAATGTGTACCGGGCAGTGGTACTTGACCTTAAAAAAATATCAGTGTAAAAAAATATTAGTCCAAATCGCATACATACAAAAAATATATCATACAAATCGCGCCAACCCGGCTGCGATAATACGTAAGAACCAAATTTTTGAGTTTTAACTGGTTGGTCTTATCTGACTACCATAAATTATTTTAAAACATTGCACTTATGAGTAGTTAAAATAGTACTTTATTTTCGAAACTCCAGATAATGCCCAATAACTGAAAAACCTTTTTTTTTTTTTCATTTTCAGTTAAAAATATCCACTGTTAACTGAACAATGTTCACAAATAAAAAATTTACAAATTAATATCTAAATACATAAGTATTCTATAATTATTTTATCTCTTTTCCTTAAAATCAATCTCGGAACTAATTTGATCTTAGTATTGCGATATATTTAAATTTAATTTCGACCGATTAATTTTGTGTATTTATTCTATAATGTTTAAACCTTTTCATTAAGATTTTTAGTTAAATTTCTAAAGGCACAATACATCCCTACTTCCTGCAACAAAAGGTTACTTTAATTGTTTACCTTTAAAACCAATTAAACTTTCAGTTAAAACTATGCTTACGTGCGCCTTAAAACAAAGGCTCCGTGAAAAGCCTTTTTTTCTTTTAATTTACACTTTAATCTCTAGAAAGCATATGATTCTTTCGAGAGATTAAACGTATGTTTAAATATTTAAATTACCTATTCTTAGCTTGTGTTTTATGTACAAGTTAATTAATTGTTTTTAAAAACAGAAAAATTTAGGAAGCATGCTGGCGAATTTCTGATACATAACAATAAAAAAAGGACTGATTTCAATAAATAAAGATGTTCTGTTTAGATTAAATATTTTAAATATGTTATTATTATACTTTAAGATAATTAATGTTTAAAGCTTTATATTTTATAAAACTAATAAAATTTTTACTGTAAATCAATTCTGAATTGCAATGTGTTCACCATAACAATGCCATTATAATTTTAATTGCAATGGATTATTCTTGATTACAATGAATTATTCTTAATTACAATGAATTATTCTTAATTACAATGAATTATTCTTAATTACAATAGATTATTCTTAATTACAATAGATTATTCTTAATTACAAAAGATAAATCTTAATTAAAATGTATTATTCTTAATTTCATTGAATTATTTGCTTTTTTAAGAAATAAAAATAGAGATAAATGTCTGCTCGCTGCTGCCAGTCACAAATGGAAAATAATAAATACAAATAAAAAATAGATACCAATGACGGTTTTCAAAATATTTTTATTTTTTTAAAATTTGTACTATGTATATTCACAGAAAATTGCAGAATTAAGTTAAATATTTTGGATTGATTTTCTGAGTGCCTTTGATAGAACGAGTTTTTTCTTATTTTTTATTACTGAGAGGTCGCTGAAGCTTTAAAAAAATAATTTCTGATATGATTAACGTTATTTATGAATTCTGAGTAAATATCTGAGGTAAAATATAAACTTTACATTTGTCATACAAAACCAAATTAACAATAATATTTATTTAAATGTATTCAATTATTAATTCACAAGTCACAGCAAATAAAACTTGTAACTTTTAATACGAGAAATGTTTTTACCGCTTAATATAATTTAATTTTTCTTAAATATAAAACTTAAGCTATATTAACCCTCGATACTGAATTATAAAGATACTTTTACCTTTTCCTAAGAAGAAATTTATTTCACGAGGTACTAAAATAAACAAATTAATGGTCTCAACTTTAATTTACTCTGTTATTATTTCATTTATTGTTTTTCTATTATTTTCTAATTGTTTATTGTTATGAAATAGATGAAGAAAAAATACTATATATGAAATAGATGTAGAAGAAATTACATGTAAATTGCATTTACCTTCAGCAACAGGACACTGAGTCAAAAGCAATCAGTCAATTTCCCTGCACATTTCGGTTTCAAGGGATATGCCCGTGGACTAATTTGGTAGGTAAAGAAGACTTTTATATTTTTATTTTTTCAATAAGATTTATTTGTTGCATTTTGTTTATTTTTCACTTTGTACCAGAGTACAACACCCTACATCTAAAGGTTCAACATGGTGTTTACTGGTTAGCTAGGATGTAAAAAATAATTAAAATTCTCTTATAAAATAGCATATTTCTAATTTTGAAATGTGTATAGATTTTTCAAATGTTAAGCAATGAAATATATAATTTGTATTTTTACTATTTCTGGAGGTAATAAACAAAAGAAATAAACGCGCGTCAACCGTTACTATCCCTGTTTGTATAATCATTTCTAAATATTTTTAATAAAGTAGCATTCGTGATAACTGGTTACATACGATTTGAATTCATTTTACTCAATTCGAAAAGTAAATGACGCAAATATTTATTATTTATTTTAGTTTATTTTCCCCCAAAATTTAAAAAAAAAAATTCGCTCATTTAAATTTACAAACTCTACAATAATGCGTAATTTATCGTTTTATATTAGAATACTATTCATTCCAAAAGGTACCGCACCAAACAAACCAACGCTCTTCAACTATAATTATCCTTGTACCTATAATTATTCCAAAATGTTTTAAATAACGTTGCATGCATGTTATCTGAAAACAGAGGATTTTGATAAGCTCCAATTAACTATGAAAGTAAAAAAGGCAGATATTATTTTTTATTATTTATTTTTAATTAATATCTTTTTTCAAAAAAAAAGAACCTATAACCTTTATAAGAAAGCCTTTTTTTTTATAAAATAGTATTCATATTGTGAGGTAACAAAACAAACAAACTTATAGTACTTAACTTAAATCCGCGCCATTCCTATAATCATTTCTAAATGTTTTAAAAAACGATACATTCCTCTCAACTGCAAGCAGAGGATTTGAAAAGCTCCAGTAAACTCTAAGAATAAACAAGGCAAATAATATTTTTTTATTATTCATTTTTAACTGGGTTTTTTTTTAACAAATAAAACTTTACCACCGTTGAAACTACACCTTTTTATAAAAAGAGACGTGTGTCTTTTCATAAAACAAATTATATTCAACGAGGTAACAACCCAAACAAACTAATGCTCCTCAACTTTAATTAACCCTGTTCCTATAATCATTTCAAAATGTTTTAAATAACGTTACATTCATGTCAACTGCACACAGAGGATTTGATTCAACTCCAATGCTCATAATCAATGCACTTGTAATGATTTCCCATAAAAGGGCATTTTAAAACAGTTTCCTGACGACTATGCGATTCAATTAAAGCATTGAAGGGGAAGATCTTTACCATCAATATACCCACCATCATTATCTAAATTCTTGTTCCTTGGGGTACATTTAGCCAAATATAGTTTCCACTAATTGTACCACTTTAGATTTAGAAATGTTCTCTTCAAATTTTGTCCTCATTTAGTTTAATTAATTAAGCGTTAACTAATCACCACTGCTCCAATCATTTGTGTATCAAAGTCTACTGCGAAACATAGTTAGTGAGTTTCTATTTTATTTTTTAGTCTCTCAATTTTAAAAAAAAATACAATTTCTTGAAGATGAATCTTCAACAATAAATGAATAAGTAAATAATGATTTAAAATTTTAGTCATTTTTTGCATTTGAAAAGTTTTTATTCACCTTATAATACAAGAAAATCAAATATATTAAAGTTTTCTGTTAATTAACGTAGTGTTGCATACCTACAATTAACATTTAAGAAAATAGTATTTATCACAGCCATATACAAAATCCTTGATTGAAACAAATATTATAATCATACTATAATCATGCATAATATTATAATCGTACTATATATTTCATTGGAAACTAATTGGAATGACATATGCAGCTATATTTTGTTGCCTATAAATAATTTCCGTAAAATTATTGATAAACCAACATTTTTAAAATTTATTAAGTACTAGTCGTATTTACAAAAATTTAAGAGGTTTTTATTGCTAAAAATTAAGTTTTATACGAATAAAAATTAAAAATAAAAATTAATACCGCACTAGTGATAAAAATTTTCAACTCACTTATTGAATCTGAAAAAAAAAATTTTCTTCAAAATTTTAAGTGTAAATTAGTTGCAAAAAATATTAGGTTTGTTCCAGCACAACACATTTCAACCATTTTAGACATGTTTGGATAACTTTTCCTTACTTTCTTTTATGGTGTACGCCAAGTTTTTGATATTTTTGTGAGTCTTTGTACTTCTATAGCCCGTTTAAAGGAATGGATATATAACTGATAATTTGACTGAAACTGAAAATACTCTTATATAATATTAGCGTTTTTATTTATTATAAATTAAGAAAGAAATCATACCTCCTGACTACAGTATTTATTTCAGTAGAGAATCTCCATAACTCTCGTTGTATATTTAACTCATTCATACTTTTTCAAAATTTTATACTTCAAAATGGTTTTCAATTATCTTCAAAAAAAATTAACAATTTTTTGATGCAGTAATTTCAATAAATCGAGAATATTTTAGTTAAGATAATTGAACCAATCTTGCTGCTGAAGAAAATTCACTCGCGTAGAAAAAAGTATTGTAATTTATTTATTTTTTTAATATTGCTTAGTTGATGATCAAATAAAAAAACGCATTTTCTTTATTCAGTAACAACTTTTTTAATCGGATTAATTAACATAAAGCAATGGAACTCAACCTTAAAAAACATCAGTGTAGGAATTACCGGTCAGTGGCTTTCAAACTTAAAAAGAGCAACAATATAGGAATTACCAGGCAAATGTAAACCGTGCAGTGGAACTTAACCTTAAGAACTCTTCGTGGAAGAAATATCAGGCAAATGCATATTGATTAGTGGCAGTTAAACTTAAAAGTATATGCGTGTAGGGTATAATAGGTAGATCTGTATCGAACAGTTTCATTTAATCTTAAAATAAACATCAGTGTAGGGAAGGCGGGCAGTGGCACTTAGCCTTAAAAAAGCACTTTAAAGAATAAAGAACAAATGTATATCGGTCAATGGAAAACAGCTATGGTAAATCGGAAAAGTGTAAATCGGACAAACATCTTTACCTTAGTATTTTCGGGATAATTCCGATTGTTATTAATAGGCACTAGATATTTTCAAATAAATCAAGAAATCAACAACAACAATAACTATCTCAATTAAATTGTTCCGAGTCTCTTAATTGATTATAAGGACTTCAATTGTTGTTGCGAATGCGTTAATTTTCATAAAAATAAACAGTGCATAATTTCAAACGTTTGAAATTGGAATAACGTTTGGATGAATAAGCATTTTTATGTTTAAAATTACACTGTGAATAATACAAATGTATCTCAAAGCTAAAAATTATGGCGACTATTTTTCACCAAGATGTTGCAGTGAAATGTCATATATAATTCTTAGATCTAGAGTTTTACTGCACTATTGAACACGATCCAAATCGGTGTTCCCGTTATCGATTTATAAACAAACATCCATACACTATATTCATTCACTTTTATATAAATAGAGAAAAGGTATTTTAAATTTAAAACACCATAATACACATAATACGAATATAAAATCCATTGGCTTCTTGATCCATATGTTTGCGAGTCAAGGAAGCTTTCTAATTTCCCAGATAATTCAACCCACCAATGAGTTAACAATTGAATTCGTAATTAATAACACAACGGCTTTAAGTACTCTCGCGTATGGGCTATAATAATCATATTATAGACTACCCAAATGTGTTAGAAGTTTTACATAAACCCATCGTAATCACTTCGCCACTGTCACAGAAAATCGGGAGCTGGACGAGTCGCATTAGCGATATTTGGTGGAATCTTCACGAACCCATAAATATTCCACAAAATCTTGGCGCTTCTGGTACCCTCCAATGCCCTCTTCTCATTAAAATATGCAGCCTTAATGATTCTGAGGTAGGCGGTGTCCGGAACAGCATGTCCTGGCCACATGGTGGACTAGACAACCGGATTCATTAAATTTCGGGTCGATGAGGAGTGGTAAGTGGGAGACCGAACTTTCTGCAGTTGCTTGAAGGAAATGATAAGACGCTGCGAACAGAAGTCTCGTATTTGAATAAATTTCTGGTGCTTTTGGGAATCGGCATTGTAAGTTTTGTTGTAAGAGTTAACGAGTTACTTCGATTAGATTTGTTTGGGGTTTCTCAGTGAAGAAAAGTAGCTCAAGTTTGGAAATTCTTAGCTGTATTTTAAGTATTTAAGGCGTAGTCGAATGCATTTGTATTTAATAAATTCTGACATCAATTGCTGTGAGGTGTAAAGATAGAATAGAAAAGAGCTTTCATTTCTATGATCATTTATTATTCTTTACCCGGCAGATTTATTCTTTATCTGAATTTTTCCTAATGTCGTACGTGAAAACAAATAAAAAAAGAAAAACTATTTTATTAATATAATACTATAAAATTATTTTAATACTATAATATTTATTTATATATTACTAGTTTTATTTTATTAATATTTTTTTAATTATATTTTATAAAAAAAAAAAAATCTTAGCTGTAACAAAATGTCTAAATCTTGTACCAAAGAAAACTACAATAAAAATTATTCAGAAATGAATAAGAGACCACAAAAAAAAATTACACAATTATACTTAACATGTTTGGATACCAAATGTTACAGTAATAATTAAACTAAAGGTAGTTTCAAAAATGCTTAATAAAGAAATAAAATAAAAAATTCTTTGTTAGAAATATATTAAAAAATAGATACATTTCTAATCTAGAATTACACTGATGAAACGAATGAATAAAAAAATCCGCATGTAATCCCTTACCCACATCGAACCAAACAATGTCCTTGAGTGGACAGTTCATCGAGACCAAAGAAATCGAATTGGAGTGAGCTTATTTCATTTGGCTCTTCCAACTTCTAACAAAAGGGGATTCAGGTCTATTCATGTATTCTTTCTTATAAAGCTCCATTTCCGGATTCTGAAATGGAACAAGGTATGGAGTAACTTAAGACTTACGGAAATAGGATGAAAACCCTCCGAAAGTTTCTAGAGAGAAGAGACTGTTAAAAGTGAACAACCAAAATCGAATTTTCGAAGTTTTCAGCTTTCCGGAGGGGGTTCATCACGACATCTGACTTGTAAGAATGGTAAGTCACAGAGGAATGATTTACAAAAGGGAAAAAAAGGCAGGGAAAATGAATGCTGTTAGTCGATTTTGTCCTTTGAAAGTTAATCCATAGAATCGAAATCAATTTATCGGTAACTGTTGAGTTTAATTTAAGAAAGAAAGTTTACAAATGTAAAGCATGCACAGATCTTGTGTACGAATAAATTTATCGTTGATGGATTAGTGTAAAAAATACATATATTATTTTAAAGTTCAATTTTTAAATATCCCTGCAATAAATAAAACATATTTATAAATGTTATTTTTTTTAAATGCTTCCATAAAAAATAAAAAAAATTATACATAATTTTCCTCTAAAAATGCAAAAAAATGGTCGGGTAAGCCTGGTTGGTAGGGCGTTGGACTGGTGTTCGTAAAAGCAGGAGTTCAAATCCCGCCGGCCGAAGAAATATTGACTGGTGCACGTGATATTTGTCAGGGTCCCAAAGTCCTCCAAGTACACTTAAAAAACTAATACCCCTTGGAAGTTTGAGATTGATTGTTCTCTTGTTCGGGTCAAAATTACGATCAGTAGATAAATGAATGGATGTACGAATGGGTCGACCTTGCATCACGAGCAGTGATGTTTGTGTGTGGCGGAAATCGTATTCTTAGCCATAGATGGCACTACTGGAAAACAACACAACCTCGGCCTTAAATTCACTTGGTTTCTCAAGCAGGCTTGCTGGCATGGTAAGTAGGCAATAGAAACAAAAATATAAATTTTGTATGTATTGTTTAAAAATTTTTAATTTCCAGCCATGAACAATACTCCTGACAATAGTTTTGTAGGTAAAATATATTGTATAATTTTAATTAAATATAATTCGATGATTTTATGTATACAAAATATTCATCTGGGACAAAAAAAAAAAAGAAAGATGTATTTTGTTGAAAATCCAAAACTCATCCATGTAGGGAAAATAACGGGGAAGTGTATACCGAGCAATGAACACACATATCTTTCTTATTATTTTCTCAATAAATTTGATAACTAATGATGATAAATTAACCTCGTCACTAATAATCTGCATTCCATACACATATATTTTCCCTAAAATATCTTCAATCTATAGTTCAGAAGAAAAAGAGAAGTATAAAAAAGTATTCTTAGTATAATAAAAGGAGAATATTTTAATGTATAGGAGAATATCTAATGCAGTTTTAATGAAAAGTAATCCAATATATTTGAAACACAATTTCATAGTCATGAGTAAATTGCCATGGTTAAAATACAGATATTATTTAATAATATCTACAAACTTAACATTTTGAGAAATTATCTGAAGACATATATTATTAAAAAACATATATTTGGCATATAAATTATATTTAGAAATTTATTTTGAAGCAAAAACTAGTACATATCGCCAGATATGAAATCACAACGTCTGACAGAAACACTAAGCGTGTCATTTCCTCGCCAAATGGGATGAAACAGTTTTTGTCAACCGCCGTAATAGGAAATACATGAACCAAAAAATTAAATATTTCCTAATCGTATTTATAAAATTTCAAGAATTTCATTTACAACAGCACGAATAAAAAAAAAATAATGTTTAGCTTCAAGGGCTTTTGATTCCATTAATCATAAAATTGAATATTTAAGCTTACAGTGCAAAAATTTCGTCATCATAAAGAAATAATGTATAATACAGACGGATCTGAGATGTTCTTGAAGCTTTTTTCACATTATGGATTGATCTCTCTCACTAAACTTACTATTAACACGAACCAGCATGTTGATTTTAACATTTTAGCTGATCATCGTATGCAGCTGATATTTATATTTTTCTATGTTCATTCAGCTGTAAGAATATGTGACTGGTTTTAAGAACGAACACATTATTACATCTAGACTACCCCGTAATATCACCAGAATTGAATCTCAAATTAATTTTCAAGGGCATGTATCCGCATAGGGGGTACAAACCCAAAATCAACGTACCCGGAACTTGGTGTATTCACGAGATAAGTTTTCTGTTAGTGGATTAAACTGAATAACACATTCTTGCAATACCTTCTACCTCACTTCCTAGCCGAATTCGGTGGTTATCAAGTCATCGGTGGAGTTACTTGGTGACTTTCATAATTTTTATGAGTGACTTATTTTTTGTCTGGTGAACTAACGAACTGTGACTACAACATGAAACAGTACTTTAAATATGAAAAAAAACAAATATAAATTATAAGCATAAAGTCAAACGCGATAAAAACTTGCCATTAGCAGTTGAATTTTGAGCATAATATAGTATTTTTTGTAACTAAAATGCAGTACCATCTATGAGTTTATTAAATTTTTCCACAAATATTTTTTACACTCATAAATTTCACATGTCTATTTTATTATCAAAGAGAAATGTGGGAATGCATCAATAAATCATGAACTAAATCTTTTATCCTTACACTTAATTAATATTTTTTTCAAATAATTTGAAACAATGATATTCTTTATACTTCTTTCAAATATCTTTCAAATCGTACTAAAACTGAACTTACATAAAAAAAGAACTTTGAAATACCTGAATGTCCACGTTTGACAGTTAGTAACACCCTTGTATTCGTAAAAAGAAATGCATCTTTCTCCCTGTGACAGATTCGATATGACCGCATATTCTTTTTTCTACTTGTCATCTTTCAGA
Source organism: Parasteatoda lunata (assembly GCA_949128135.1). Lineage (NCBI taxonomy): Eukaryota > Metazoa > Arthropoda > Arachnida > Araneae > Theridiidae > Parasteatoda > Parasteatoda lunata. The sequence goes on from OX421971.1 coordinate 40,594,983, forward strand.
TATCAATCAAAGCATTTGAAAGCTGTCAAAAAATAGAATAAAAAAAAAGAGTATGGTTAAAATTTTCTTTGTAGTGCAGTTAACTAAAACAAAGTTTTAAAAGAAATTCCAACATTCTTTGTAATTGCAAATCTTTAGTCATTTTATGATTAACGTCAATTGACTTTAGTTTTGACTTGTTGAAGTTTTTAATTAAAAAATATTCCTAATTTTTTATTCTTTTAACAGCACAATTTTTTAAAATATTAATATAAGAAGAGGTAGCCAAATTAAAAACTGGTTGTAAGTTTTTAATTAAGTAACTAAATCTTACCTGATACTTACACTAATTTCATTATAATTTCTAAGATGTTATCAACGAATTGTCTCTTTATACAACTGCTTATTTTCGAAACAATTCCAAATTTTTGTGATTTTTGTCAAATAATTCTAGAGATATACACTCAAATAGCTAAGCACCTAGAAAGGTTTTTAAAGTTTCTATATTTTAGCAACAGCAATTTTTTTGTCCTATTGTCATACTTAAACCGCGTAATTTTGTCTAGGTGGCATAGACAGAATCTGAGATTGTATCACACGGCGTCTTTTTTTCTAGTATGCGTCCCGCAGTGAACTGATCATAAAGACGCGATTCCCAGTAGAACATCGAAGTCAAGCATCATTGTCTGCGGTCAGTAAGCAGGTGGGTGACCACTTTAATCAACCTGTGTAGAGAACGAGGTTTCGTAAAACTGTTCTACCGTAAAGTGCTCACTTCACGTGCAGGTCTTTGGCCTACCAAAGCAGGGAGCAATCCCCTCTGCAGAGTATCAATTTTGCGATGGCATGTCTTCGGATCATCATTGGGGATGTTTCCCAGACCACCGCCAATAGCCAATTATGCAGCTCTAGTGCGACGTAAATAAAGTGCCGATCTACCTTTCTAGTATGCAAACAAGATTCACCCTCCACCAGGTGAATGAGCGGTCCCTAGCGGACTGCGAGGCAATTTTTTGAAAAAAAGGATAAGAACTTTTAACTATTTCAGCCCATTTTTTATACCAAATCATTTTATAATTTGAACATTAGACGGTATCCTAAATCTACTAATTTAAAACTTCTTCGAAATCTTTATTACTTCAATCAGAATACTATATAGAGGTAGAAGCCATCAAAAATATGGAATTAATTTTCTAAAAGTTTGGAATTCACTTTTTTTTTCCTAATTTACTTTTTAAAGTCTTTGAGCAAGAATTATAAAACTTTGAAGAAACATTAAAAATGTAAATTTAAATCATTCTATCTTTTCTCTAAATAATATTCGAGTTTTAAATATTTAAGTCATAGTTTTCAGTTAGATAAAGTTAATTAAACGCACAGTAAGAGTAGGTCTACAGAACTGTATCTTAGTGGTTAAGCACAATGCAATATTCTAATATCATATTGTATTATATGGTATTATATGATATTATATCATAACAATATGATATTGTATCAATCATATTGTATCGTATCAATATCGAATATCATATTCTAATATCATATTGTGGTGCAATGCAATATTCTAATATCATATTGAAAGGAAAATCGAATTCAGACACTGTCATCAAATATCGATTCATTTTTCTTTGTTGAAGATGAAAACTACAAAATTTACTTTCCAATACAGTTCTCTATAAGTTTAAACTTGTATATATCTATGTTTTAAAAATAAAACCAAAATGATTATTGAAAATAAATATTTAAATAATATTTTACAGAAACAAAAAATGATTTGAGAAATTTTCACTGGAGCAATTCAATTCAAAATCAGATCAATAAAACTACTCACGAATTGTAAAAAAAAAAAAAAAAAAAAAAAAAGTTCATGAAATTTTGACAATTTAATAACAAAGAAAGGAAATCGAAAAATTCTATTAAAATAACAAAAATCCGATATCGTATTTCTCCACGTCTTCCAATACAAAACTGAATTAAATCGACTGAATTAAAAAGCAAAGTTTCATTAATAAGCCTTCACTTCAACGAAAAAAAAAACTGAAAGAGTTGTTTACCGAGGAATAAGATGTTACTCCAATGTGAAAGGAACAAAAAGAATTCCCACTTTGCGAACGATAGATCTCTGATAAATTTCATTTTTCTTTGTTATTAAGTGAGAAGAAAACAGGCCACATGAAATACACTTTGAAGAAAAGATTCAATCTAAGTTATTGTAAACCCCACAGGCTAAAAAGCAAAGTCTTTCAATTGAAATTTCATTTTCGGAACTCTTGTTCCTTAACGATTTTTCAGACATATTTTTCTCTCAAACTAGTTCTAATTTATGCGCTTTTGTTCTGTGGGCTGAAGAAATTTTTGTATCAGAAATACATCGATCTGTATACGCCTACCACCCCTCAGGGTATGAAGATAGCAGACGTGTACTTAACGTTATCGATTATAAAAATAAAACAAAGCAAAACTTGGGTTTCAAAAAGAGAAGCATTCAGGGCGCAAGCAAAGAATATAAGGGTATTGAACGTTCGAAAGAACGAAAGAATGTTCAGGTGAATTTCCTCAACCCCTCTTTATTCCGCCCCCCACCCCGATATATTTCTTTCCGCAATGCTAAAGTTTTTTCGATATTATATTCTTTTTGAAAGTCAGAAAGAGGATATCTAAGATGTGTTTTTGAGTCTCCATCATATTTTGTGGGGGGTGGAGAAATTTTTTTTAAAATTCTCTTCTTCTTTGACCTCAAAAATATTTTGAAAAATACTATTTCTTTTTGAGAATCTTTATCCTGATTTTTTTCATCCTTTGTTGCATTTTTTGAACATGATTTTCCACTTTAAAAAGTTTTTTGCATACATGAAAATTTGAAAAATAGTTAGAATGGTTTTTCTTGTTTTCAGGAAAAGTTTCTCTGCTTATGTTATCAACCGATAATTTTTCACTCCAGGAAATAAAATACATTTTTAAATATATTCTGAATTTTAATCATAAAATCTTAATATTCCTTCTTAATTATTCTGATATTCTCTCTTCATTATTACACATTTCTTAATGTATTGACATTCTCTATTTTTTAAAGGAATACAATTTCTCTTGTTGATAATCTTAATCTTGGATTTGTTTTGCTTTTATTACATTTTATAAATGATTTTCCACTTTAAAAATTGTTTTACATGGATGAAAATTTGAATAATGGGAGATTTTTTCCTATTTTTCAGAAAAGTTATTTTTTGCTGATTATCAACCAATATTTTTAAAACCCTAGAAAATAAAATGAATCTTTTGTATAATAAATGTTTTTTTTTAATTAACTGCTTATTATATTCTATGAGGAAATCATAACATTAAAAAATTGCTTTTAATAGTCTTTTACGGCATAATTTCGGTCACCATCAGTAGAAGTTTGAAAATATAATAAATGTTTAATAATATATAATACTGTCCATGAGCCGTAAAAAAATCGCCAAGCTATTATTAACGTCAGTTATGCTCGTAGTTGTGGTAATAAGTATTACTGATATTGTAAAAACAGATACTGTGGTAATAAGTTCCTAGCATACTGATGTGGTACCTGAGGTATTGTGGTGAAATGGCTTTTACAGACCAGTACACTTTCAACATCCAAGAAAGAAAATAATCAAATAAAAGCAGAACGGATGTATCTGATAAAGTTAGATAGAATATAATTTTGGTATATTCTATACGATATAAATTAAATACGATAGAATATAAATACGATAAATCTTATAAATTAGTTTGCAGATAATCATAATACGCATTGATAAATTTTTCTATTCTGATGAAAATTCGATATCTAATAAACTAAAAGTACAAATTGAAGCCACTGGTTTTTTAGAGGTTACTAGATTGCTGAATCTTAACAAGTTGAACGATATAAGTGAATTCACTTACTTTCTACTTATAATAGGCTTAGCTCTAGAGGCTAGGCTTAGCTATTACTTCCAGCATTAATTTCGATGGGCAGAATTGAACTCCCAACATATCATTTAATTTATTTTATAACCGTCGTTGAACAGCCGACCCAATTTTGAGTTTACGACTACTGATGTTCAACTCCGTAGCCTTGTAATTTTGAACCCAATCCTGACGTCAAGTGAACTCTTGGATGAAGTATTGGGAGAAATTTGCCTTCGTGGAGGACTTTTTGATAAAACTAATCAGCAGTTGCCTTACATGCAGAGGAAAACCACAAAACATTCCATCGTTAACCGGATGGCAAGGGGACTCTAACCCATGATCCGTCTACCACTGAGGATATTTTACGTCAGCACTGTGGTTAGTGTGAGTCAGATGCGGAAATCGTATCTATCAGCCATCTCTGGGATTCCAATCCGATTCAACTAATTGATGGACGGACGCTCTATTCCCAGAGCTACCACGGCACTATTTAATTAATTTATATTTTATTTAATGACTGTCGTTGAGCATTCGATTCAATTGGTAAGGTTTACGAGTACCATTCATTTAATTAATTAATTGAATTCTACAATGTTTAAAAAATAATTCATTTTTATTTATTATAAAAAAAAGTTATGCCTACTTTTGTTATACCATCCGCGATGACAATGATAGTATTAGAAATCTGATTATCATGTGTTTATCACCCAATTATCCACCAAAACGGACTTTAAGCTTGAAGTATTGAATCAACAATCTAGATTTCTAGTAAAGATCAGTGGTTGATTTCTATATGAGAGAGATTAGAAGTCAAAGAGGTTAAAAGAATCACAATTTCGTGACCAACGGTATGATACTTATATATACAGGAAAATACAACCGTTTTTAGAAAGTACAGTCAATTCAATCTGTAAATGTTAAGGGAAGGAAAAAAATAGATCTTTTTTAAATTATTATCAAAGTTGCTTTTTTGGGGAACAAATCTAAAAATTTAATTTTAAATCTTTGGTTCGAAACTTTTAAATAGTTATTTAAAGTAAATAATTTAAATCTCGCTTTAACTTTGATTTGGCTCGGTGCTATAAATGCTGCAGTACGTAATGCTTCGTTGCGGAAATAAAGCTTTTTGGACTTTTAGAAATTGAATTTAAAAATATTTATTATAAAGGAAATATAAAGATATAAATTTAAAATAGAGGTTTTTTATTAATCATATGTTTTTAGTTATTTATTTGCTGCAGAGATTTCTTCATTATTACTCCTTTCCATATAATATACTACGACATATTTAACCCATCCAATGATAAAACTCAAAACTAACTTGATTTTAGCGTACCCACTATAATTCAATTTACCCCTCAGACACAAAATTTTTATTAACCCATTATCGACTGACGTTGCGTTTTCACAACAATAGCAAAAATATTTTTTTTCTTCTTCCGTGTTACGTAATTTTTAAAACTTTTTTTTTAATAATGGACAAGGCTTCAATGCACCGGAGAAAAAAATGTTCCTTTCACACAGTAAAATTTTTTAAAATAAGTTTATGCATTTTTTGACAAAAAATTCCTTTTAAACTTGAGTTGATAACATAGATGGCGCCACTAGTCAAATGGTCTTTATGAAGTTGTTTCTTTCTTCAACAAGAGTTAGTCAATAAAATGACGTCAAAGGTAAGATTACTATTTTGTCTTTGTAAGTATAAATATGCATCTTCTTTAATATTGTGAAAATGCAACTGCAGTTCAAAGCTGCGTCTTTTTTCTATACAGGTATTTTCATTTATAGATCTTGCAAATCGAGGTGTCCAGATAAAAGGAGTGGAAAAACAACAGCGATGCCTATCGTCTCACATTATACACTGCGATTCCTATCGACATTGAAGGCAGTGAAAAAGGGAAAAAAGAAGTAATTAAAGAAAGATTACAGGATCTGAACTCGGTAGATATATTTTTACAATTGTTCAGAGAAAATCTTATGCAGCATATAATCCAAGGAAGTATAAGGTATGCCAATTTTCACTGTAAAAATAAGCCAAATTTTTGATGAAGAAAAAATGGGCAAAGTTTTTCACTTTCTGTTGCTAACTTGAAACGCTTTATAGGCTTTCTGTTTTACACAGACTATGCATGTCTTCCTCAAGAAGGACTTTATTGATCAATTGCTGAAGATGTTTGTTGTCCATTCGTACATGAAGCAATGCCACGTTCTACGTTTACTTCTTCCAAATAAAATTTGCATTTAGTAGATAATAATTCACTTGATAAAACTGATAAATTAGCTGAAGTTCACAAGTATTTAAATATTTTAAAAGCTTTTTCATGCAGTATGGTGTTTTTTCATCAATTTTTTCCATTGATGAACTGATAGCTAATTTTCAGACATTCGTATAAAATGCTTGTGAAAAGAAAACAGACTCATTTCGGCTTCAAGATTTGGTGTTTGTGTTCTTCCGAAGGGTACTTATATTATTTTGATGTATACTCAGGTAAATCTGTAGATAAATCAACGGATTCAGTACAGGGTTGAAATGTTATACCACGTCTTTTAAGTGTAGTGGGACTTCCTTCGAATCACTATGTATGCTTTGGCAACTTTTTTCACATCACACATACTGTTGTCAAAATTAAAAATGTCTGGGTTCATTGCGACTGGAACGATCCGTGAAAACAGATTAGGAAAATGTCCTATTACACCTGTAATTCCTGCAAAGAAAAAGAAAAAAAGAAGATCGTGGGGCATACAACTCCGCATTTAAAAAAAGGAGCGCAGCATCACAGTAGTTCAATTGAATGACAATTCCGTTGTTACAATTGCTTCCAATTTCGATACGATTGATCCACCTTCTTCGGAAACCCCAGAAAAGAAAAGAAATCCGTGTCCATAAAACAACCTAAACTCATTGGAAATTACACCAAAAATATGTGTGACGAGGATCTGCATGACAATTTCGTTGCGATTTCAGTGCGCAAGTTGAAAGTAAGAAATGGTGGTGGCTTTTTTTTTCAGAATTTCATAGATGTATTGAAATCTAATGCATGGCAATTACATAGGGAATGTAACAGATCAAAACATTTCCATGTTAGATTTTCAAACAAGCGTTGCATGGGTATTACTGAAAACAAAAGAAGAACAAACTGAAAATTCACTGCCTACTTCTTCATTCGTTCATTGCGTTGGTACGCCATCTTTCTTTCGGAATTTAGCTTCCAACGAAGCAAGAAACGATCCTACAAATCATATAATCACGAGAAGTCGAACGAATAAAAGAAACAGATGCAAAAACTGCAGTAGCCGAACTATTACTGGTTGTAGCAAATGTAATGTTCCCTAGCATAGGAAATGCTTTAAAATGTTTCATGAATCCAAAAAGTAACTGCTTTTGACTGACGTTGCGTTTTTGCAATATTTTGTACCTTCTATGGAAATAAATATTTTTTTCTTGATAAGACCTTAATAAGTCTAAGAAAACGATTTTTGTTCTTTTAATTCCAACGAAAGGTGGTGCGGTCATTAATGTATTGAATATATTTCAATATATTTTTCAGACTTTTGTCATTATTTTGTATTATTTAGGCCGAAATAAGTACAAAAATATAATATGTAACATTTTAATTACTTATGGTTTTTCTGCATTAAACGTAAAATCTTCTAAACAGGGCTCACTTCAAACACTATTTTTGAAAGCACTTATTTGCATTTTTTAGATCTAAGAGAAACAGTTATTCATCAATAAAAAAATGTTAATTTACATAATCAAATACTGATAAATTTTTGCATATGAAAGAAACAAACTTTTACAAACGACATTTTTTGGATATATATATATATATATATATTTACTGCCCCCAAAAGAATTTATTCACTTATGTTTATCATTAAAGGCTCTCCAACCACTTAATAATCTCAGGTAGGAGTCATATTTTAGAAATCTAAATTAAAACACTTTTCGAGAAAGTCCGAGAATTTTGGTCCATTTAATGCCATATTCTCAAAATAACAATAGAAAACGCAATGCACTCTGGGATATTTCTGATCCAACTGATCAGAAACATCACATCAATTGATACTTCTGATTGTGTATTTTTATACAAGGGGAAAACATATTCCTATTAGTGTTCTTTGAAATATATATACACTCCCTAAAAGAATTGATTCACTTAAGTTGATCATTAAAGGTCTCCAACCACATTACGATCTCAGGTAGGCGCCATAATTTAGAAATGTGAAATGCGCACTTTAGGAGAATGTCCGAAAATTTTGGTCCATTTAATGCCATACTCTCAAAATAACAATAGAAGACGCAATGCACTCTGGGATACTTTTTCTTTCCCCATTTCAAATTTTCTGAATAATAGACCGCAGGTAATTCGAACCAGGAGTTCCTATAAAATGGGAAGACTGCTACAATACTGTATTTACCGTTGTAGGACTGCATGAAAAAAAGGAAAAAAGGCAAAGAATGTTTTTTTTCTTTAGATTACTTTTTTTTATCCTCCAACTTACGTTTGAACGTGCCTTACAATGGTCTTCATTATTTGAACTTCTCCTTTTTAATCAGATAAAAATCCACCATAATGGTTTGGAGAGGAGATATTATCACCAAGTTATCAATTTTTTAGGTAAGTATTATCGGCCGAAAAAAAAGTAATATTAAAAAGTGAGAAGGCTGCTTGATCAAAGCGACAAAAAGGGAATAGTTTTCAATATCATAACAATAAGAGGTTTTTCTTTTATTGATTTTCTCAGCATTGAAAAGCTTTACAAATAAATAAATTGTGAAATTTTTTATTTCAATTCTTATACCGCAAATAGTTTTTGCAATGCACGAAAAATTAAATAGAAAGTGTAAGTTTAATAATTACCGGAAAAAGTTAACAATTAATAATTACCAGAAGTAAAACTTAAGAATTTTTCTCTTTTTCTATAGTTTTCTAACTATGATGCATTTGCACTTTTCACAAATAAATTAATAAATACATGTATAGGCATAAAAAATTAAAGCAATTTAGGTAAAATTAAGGATTCAGATTTTATTAGGGGTAAAAAATAAGTTTAAGTTTTTTATAAAAAGCTGCAATTATTTAAAAAATTACAGGCAGTAAAAGTTTCATAGATTTTTTCTACGCTATTTTACTTTATTTTAAGTTAATATTTGAGTTTATGACTACCAATGTCAATCTCCATAGCCTTGTAATGTCAAGCCCAATCCAGACGACAAGAGAAATTCCTGGATTAAATATTGAGAGAAACTTGCTTTCGTGGAGGACTTTTTAATGGAACTAACCAATATTTGCGTTATACGGAGAGGAAAACCACGAAAAATCCCCACGTTAAGTCTGAAGGGAGTAGGACTTTATCCACTTATCATAGACTAACCCATGATCCGTCAACCACGGAGGATATTTTTTTACATCACTGCTGTCGATGAGAGACCGCTGAGAAATTCGTATCAATCAGCCATCACTGGGATTCAAACTCAGGTCACTTCTTTTTTGTGAGGCGAGTACTCTAAAAAAGAAATTGCTGAGATAAATTTTCTATTCCAAAACCAGACTTAAAACCTTCGCAAATAACAGATTTTTTTCTGTGGGGCAAAATAAAGTGAAAGTCTGTACGGGTTATGTTAAAATAAATAATGTTTATTTTAATCTGAAGAATCGTAAACTATCCGATGTTTTGTAGTGCTGCCATCTATCGAGGAGTGAGAGAGCTGCGTGGTTTACAATGATGAATAAGGCGGCAAAGATGATCACTGGTCACCCGCTGGAATCAAACCAAGTGACTTTCAGACCACAGCTTGAAACTGTACCAAATAGAAGAAAGTTGTACACTACCCAACAAGTGTTAGCTATGAAGATTTATGTAATTGCAAACGTGGACTCATCACTACGACTCACTCCTTTGAAGATGTCTATTAAAAAAAAAAACTACTGAAAACAGTTGAGTGCACATTTCTTTTTTTCTTTTTATATAAAATCTGAAGGAACTCGATTTAGCTAAATAAGAGAGCAATGTCAGAATGTTCTGTTAGTTGTTGTTTTGAAATTATAATTTTTTTCTATTCAAAACAGAAATATTTTCAACCAACGAATAAAATCTGTATCAATGATTACAGATTTTATCTGTTTACTAAAAAAATGTTTCATTTGATAAAGTGAGATGTAGTAAATGTAGGTAAATATCCCAGGGTAAAGACGGTTTAAAAGAAGCCTTCACTATACTCTGGGATTGATATAAATTATAACTGGGATTATTACAAATAGTCAGAAATAAGCCGGGGGGTAATTGAACAAGGAATAATATAATTTCTAATTAGCCTGAAGGCGTGTTAACTCTTGACAATAAGCCCAAGAATTATCAAATTGAAGAGAAAATACCGGAATATTTTGCAATTAACCTGTTGCTTCAGAAATAACGGTGGCTGCTTGTAGCAGGATTATGCAAACTATTTAGTTTGTTTTATTATTCACATTTGCTTAAACATATATGTTTCTTTCCTATTCATTCAAAAATGTCCAACATTAAAACTGCTATCCTGTTATGGTGCCTTTTTTTTTCAAAATTTATAGCAGCCAAAAGTAATACAGGCTAAAAGTAATTTCAAATTAGATTTTTTTAATTTACTAGAGTAAACATTTTGCGACTTGAAAGTATTAAGAAATTACTTGAAAGTATACTCTTATAATTCAAAAAAATAATAAGTTTGTGTGTGTGTTATTTAAAAAATTAGCTCCTTAAAAACAAAAAAACTTTTTTCGCAAAAGCACATAGAGATTCAGCTGCTTGAAATGAATATATATGCATTTATAAAATTTAAATATACGAACGATATTTTAAGATATTCTTTAAAAATGTGTATATTGTTATTAACAGTTCTGTTGTTTGTAATTTAGAAATATCATCTAAACTTTACAAAAAGTGATATATTTCCTTAATATTATGTTCCTATCCCAAAACACTCATTAATCATCTTAAATTTGTGTTAATACACACCAATCCATCATATCTAAAAACTTTCCTCAGAACAAACGAAACCATTCATCAACAATGGGGAAAAAACACACATACACATAAAAGCAAAAATATCATTCCAGAAAACTGTTCAAAGTTCTAGAATGAAAGGTTCGTTCTACTCAACAATTATCTCCTCAACGATCAGCACGAATTCTCCACTTTCCCGTTTTCCAGGAACAATTCCCGTTCAAGAGAGAATGTACCGTAAACTGGGAATTTAATGCCTTTGATAAAACTTCTGCGATGCGTTTTAATTGGACCCGCCAACTAGTCATTCTCTTGAATAGAACGTGCACCCTTCTTCGTTCTCTATCGTTCTTGAAGATCGTTGCATCAAAGTCAATTCATAATGAATGTGTCTTGAAGACCATTGTCTGCGGAGAATAATAACGAAATCGTGTCAGAGAAATGCCTGTAAAATGAAAATCAGTAGAGTTGTTCCTCTGATAAGGTGATAAAAATGCGCCGAATGGTTTATTTTGAGCTGTTTTACATGTGATGAAACCTAATACTTTATCTTTAAAAGCCACAGTTTCATTTTATATAAGCTTTAATGAAAGAAAATCTAAAATTCATGCTATTTTAGTTAATTAATTAGTTATTTAATTTAGTTAGCAAAATTTTATGTTATTTATATGATTTATACAGAAAACTTATATCATTTTAGTCAGAATTGCATTTAAACAAACAATAAAAATTGTGATACAGTAATTAAATCAGTGACTATTTCATAATGATAAATTAAAAAATATATAAAATGCTATTAAAATAAAAAAAGCTGTAATAAAAAATTTCTAAAATGTTTGTAACATAAAAGTCAAAACATAAAAAATTCATTTAAAGAGTAATTAGAAAAAGAAAGAAATAGATACAGTTAAAAAAATTTAAATAAATAATATAAATATCGTAATAATGTAATTGAACTAGCGAATATTGTATTCATATAAAGATAAAGGTTATAAAATTAAAATTGAAATAAGCTAAAATAAAACATTTTTAAAGTAATGAAATAGTAGTAATAAAGTCAAAGCAAGAAAACTAATTTAAAGTTGTATTGGAAAAAAAAAGAAGCAAACGCAATTACAAGAATTGAAATGGCTAATATATATATATATAAATAATGTAATAATGTAACTAAACTAGCAATACTATATTAATGATAAATTAAAAAAAGAGTTTATGCAGTAAACATTCATCTGAGCTCTAATAAGACATTATTATAAAAGCATTATTAAAAAAAAGATTAAACAAGATCAAAACATGAAAAACTCATCTGAAGAGTTTAAAATAATATAAATAATCAATAAAAATGTCTTAATAAGGTAACTAAACTAGTAATACTGCAGTAATGATAAATTTAAAAAAAATTATACACTAAACATTCATATGAGCTTTAATAAAACATTATTAAAACATTATAAAAAACATTAAAAAACTTTAATATTATCAAAATATAAAAATGCATTTAAAGTATTAAAAATAATTTGAACAATCAGTAAAAATGTCTTAAAAATGTAAGTAAACTAGCAAACTAATACATTTTGGTAAAATTTATATATTCTAATATTAGCAGTAGATGTGTTATTCTGCTTCCGCAGATGTGAAATAGATGCGTCAATTATGTTTTCATTTATTATAAATCTTTTATCTGCTATTCAAAACAAAACAAAAAAATATAGACTTTAATAAAGAAATTAACATAGTTTTTAAAGCAATATTAAGAATTCTAATATGCGGAATCAAATGTATTGCAACATTCAGATCTTCAAAAAATCTTTAGGAAAAGCAACTTATTTTAATAAAAAAAAATCTAAGACTTAGTAGATCTTTGAAAGGAATTAAATGAATGCGATATTTTAAAAATATATACATATTTTATTTAGTTTTTAATTTTTGATGTAAATTAAGTGTCGAAACATGAAATGATTCTGTGTTCCAAAGTTAAAGAAGTTTACTAAACATAATACTTAATCTACAGTAGGGGAGAGTGGGGTAAAACCAGGTAGAGGTGAGACCCGCGTTCCTTGGTTGTGTCAAAATTTATTCTGAATTACACTTTACAAGTCAAGAAGGACTAACAGTATTGTCTTGAAAAGTTTGTTTTGCTATGCCAACTCTTATGTACTTTTATTTTTAAACTAGCCTTATTTAATAATTATTGTATTTATAAAAAAATATTTTTAATCTAGCTCATTATACGAATACTCAAGATTCATACTTTAATAAACCGTAAGGATTCAGTCTAACAATAGCATTTATCTATTATGTTTTTATAACCTCTATTCTCATGGTAAGATCGGGTACTATAGAGTACGGTATTGCCCCCACCTCCTTGACGAGAGCCTATGATGAGCCCTCGAAGGCTGAAGTGCAGCAGAAGAGGAACTACATCAAAGACTGAAGATACGTTATAGGGCCCCAGTATAATATTTCTTGCGGACCCTTTCCACAAAAAGCAAAATGCCTCAATTTCTTATTCTGTTGAATTTTTGAAGATCATTTAAACACAATTGTAGTTTTTAAATAGATATAAAGAAATTCTCAGCAATTTCTCTTTTAAAACATCTAATTAATAAACACTTCTTTTTTTTTTTTTTGATAAAAGAATTTTGGTCCCAATTCCCTTAACAAATCAACTTGAGAACGTACTTCACTAAATCACATTCAAAAATGCATATTTGTTATTCAAAATAGAAATATCTGATACTTTTTTTTGGTAAAACTCTAGTGTTTCTAAATTTCTCACAGAATTATAATGTGTCACCCGTTCTTACCCCACTAGTGGGGTAGACTTAGGCTTAGAGGTTTGGCAGCTCTAACGAGCAGGGCACATCGACCAGAGGTCTATTGTACCCAAACCCTAAATCGTGATTAGCAAGAAAGCCCTATGGCTGAAATAAAATTCAGCAAGCACCTTACGGGAACATCTTGCAGTTCCCAGGCATTGACGCAATGCTGCCCTAAATGTTCAAATCGTTGAGCAGAATAGACATCACAATCACAGAGTATGTGTCGTGATGTCTCTTCTTCAAGATGACAACCCCGGCAATGAGAATTGGGTTCTATTCCCATTATGTGTAAGTGTCTCCTCAGGATGCAGTGGCCAGTGAGAAGACCTATGATCTTCCTTAAACTATTCTATTAACCTACTGGAGTAAGACATGGGGATTAGGATTTTTCTAGGAAAAAAAATCACTATTACATCTAATATTAGTATTACATCTAAGGCTTATCAGAAATGATGTTTGTACTTAACTAAACGTCTGACAGCTTTTAGGTCTTCCAACAGGATCTTCGAATCTTAACTACCCAGCCTTACCCCTCTTTCCCCAGTCAGTTTTTTTTTTTTTTTTTTCGTATTTAATTGTTGCACTTTATTCGCGTTGTCTAGCTTCATTTTCATACAGTACTTATCGTACGTTTTCTTAATTAAATTACTTTAGGTTAAAATTTGAGTTTCAAGCAAATTACTGAGCCAAAAAAAGTTTAATTTTTTGGCGAAAATTACGATCTTTTTTATGGAATATATAGAAATTCTTACATATGTCTTTAATCCTCAAAAGAAATGAAAATAATAAATTATCAATATAAATTTTATTTTTTATAAAATCGTTTTTAAATAAAAAAAATTTCATAAATCAAGTAATTTTTTTTTTTAATTTGAGCAGTGATTTGCACAGGAGTCGCGTTCAAAAATTTCACATTGGTAGTGGACTTCCTTACTTTTAAAACATAATTGCTCTCTTAGAGAAAGTAAATTTAAGAATTTTTTTTTTTCATTTTCTGAAAAAAAATAATATTAAAGAAAAGCAAACTAATTTCACAATGTACTAACTATCAAAAAGAGTCTTTTTATATTACTATAAAAATAACTATAAAAATGTATAATTAAAAACTATAAGACTTAAACAATCTGAACATTTCATGTAACTAGAAAATTAAACTAACAAATAATAAATTTCCCTACTTAAAGCTACATTAACGCTTCTAAAATTAAAAGCAAACAGCGAAAAAATAAAGCTTATATTCTCGTAGATTTATTTTTTAGTATCTCTAAGGAGGTGTTTAATAGTTAGTTAATTTTTGAGCTAAGTCCGTAATAGTTATATCAACGCACCATAAACCCAGACCAAACAAATTTAAGTAAACACAGGGTAAGAAAAAGGTTTAAACAGGGTTTTATAGCAAAGATGGTTTTTTTCTCTTCGAACTCTTTTTTTTTTATTAAAAGAAGAAAAGGAGTTTTTTAACTCTTTTTGATGATGAACTTCACGCAGAGTTTGTTTTTTTTTCTAGTTTCTTGCACCTTGGATTATTTTGTATGTTCTTAGGAGGAAAAAATATCTTTTTTGCTGCAGGTTTTTCTAAAAGATAATCAAACTAAACAGCGTTTAAGAAGAAATCGATAGAACAATCCAGACAAGAATTTAATCCTTCTCTACCTAGTATGGTTTTTACATTCTTTTTTAAAATCAATTTGCGATGAAAACAAATATTTTTTTTTTTGTTTTATTATGAATTGTTGACTTGAAAAGGAACTTAAAATCAATTTACATCAAAAGTTACTTCATATGAAACTAGTTCCATGTCAGTAAATGTCAAAGTGGAATTATCATTGAGGTTTAATATACTTCGCTTTAAGAATCACGATATAGACTAGAAGCTTCGACCACAATGTGAATTTTGATCGAAAAAATTCTTGAAAAATAAATATTCTGTTAGCTTTTTTTTTCTTTTTAACTTAAAGCTCTGAAATAATGGGTAAAATCTAATATTGACGAATAAACTTATAAAGTTTTATCAATTTAATATCCATTTTTATGTAATTGAGAAAAGATTGATAAAGTTCCATGATTTTCCTGGTCCATATCAGAATTTCTATAAAAAGAAACTGATCTGAGATGAATGTTCCACTAAACACCGTGGAGAGTTCCATTTTGAGTGCATAGTAATACCATAAATAAATAATAAAAGCTGAAATAAGTTATTTATATAACATACTAGAAATAATTGCTGGTTGTGAGAGTAAAAAAAATAGATTATTGAGGTTTTAATAAAATTCTTGTTAAAAACCATATAGAATAGAGAAATGTGTGCATATTGTTGGTATACGCACATATTTTTATGCTTTTCTAGGGAACATTCTGCGGTGTTCAGGGTAATTTTCATCTCACACAAGTTTCCTTTCATAACAATCCTGATATCGATCAGGAAAATCATAAAACTTTATCTCACTCTTCACAGCTGCATAGAAATGGAAATAAAATTCTATGTTTCCCATCGATAATATCAGGTGCACAACAGGTGACAAAAATTTGAAAAGTGGTAACAACTTAATTCACATTAAATTATTTATTACCTCTTTAAGTATGGAAAATTGAAATTAAACTACCTTTATGATTTACATTTTAATTTATTTATACTTAACAAAAACATTCTTTGTAATCACTTTCAATAGTAAACTAATAAAAATATGCTATATAAAGTTGTTACTTTTAACCTCTTCCATAAAATTTTAAATTTTATTGGTCACCACTATTAGTCACCACTATTAGTCACCACTATTAGTCACCACTTTTAGTCACCACTTTCAGTCGGCTAGCAATGCATTTGGCTAACTATGCATTAATAAGAGCTTCTCTTGAACGATGTATTAATTTTCAAAAATTTCTCTATGCACCATCGAGTGAAACCTTCTCAGCATTATTTTTTAGTCAGCTCGAATTTTGAAATAGTATTCCGATACATTTATTCATCTGATTCACTTTCATTTAAAGACATTATATTTTTAATCAATCAGTAACACGCCTTTACACTTAATAAAGACCTCGCAAATCTCTTTTCAAATGTTAGTCTTTAATTTAATCAATCGAGTAACTCTAATTAATATTTGTCATTGATTGTTACTCAAGATTTTTCCATCTTTAGCTAATAATTATTTTCCAAAATCAAAATTTATTTTGCGAACAAGAGCCATGGATAGAAAACACATTTTTATTTGGCATCACTGGAAGATGGTAAGATGGTAACCTTGAAAATTTCGTTATGTGAAAAGAACATTTTCAAATTCCATGTTCAATTCTCTCTTATGTTTTTCATCTCTATGCAACTCGCTGTCTTGCATTCTTAAAAAAAATAAAACAAAAGAAAACTAAAGTCATTTTTTGCCAATTTATAAATAAATAAAATTATATTTTATTATTTCACAAACATTGTATTTTTTTATCACGGTAATTAATGAATACGTCGAGCACAACGATGTAATAACTTTTTTTTTTCTTTTGCATTAAAATGACAGCTGCACCAAATTATTTTATTCCAAAATTATACTTTATCAAATCCCCCAAATCCAGATAAATTCAATCATGGTACATCATTTATTATTAGATGCAAGCAGTTTTACTAAAATAATAAATAATAATAATGATAAAACAATTTTCTAAATTTTTAAATATTTCAAATTTGGAAAAAAATGACAAATTTGTGCATTCTATCTCTCTCATTTTCGTTATTCTCTTACGGATAATTCTTCCCATTTAAACATACTAAACATTTATTGCATTTTAAGTAATTATTATTTTACTTTACATTGCATGATTTTATATAAGAATTATAGAATAGCGTTGCTTTGAATGTACAAGAATTTTTACAAAGTCATTTGGTTAAGCACATTCTAAAATGAATAATTTCATAAATATTCCTCAGAGTATATCACATATTTCCTCGAAAAATTATATTTCATGTTGAAGCTGTATAAAACTCTCATATAGGATAATTATTCTTTTTTACAATGAAAGAAATATTTTTCTTAGTCACTCTGGTGGTTGTATATATTTAAATATATATCCCAATAATTTTCCTAACAACTACATGAGTAAAAAAATTGCACTTCGTGTCTAAAAGGATCGCGTTTCTTTCATAACTTAATATATTGGGATTATGCAAGATGCTTGAAATACCAAGGGGAAATATAATAATCCTTCTTCTTTTTTATCCATGGAATCCTCATTTAAATAATTGCATAACATACTATTTGCTAGATATTTTTTGAAGTAATTTGTTAGCAGACGTAAAGATAATTCAGTTAATAAGTTTATTCACTTAGCTTGCTACAATGTGTTTTAAAAAGAGTTTGAGAACAGTAAATATGAGTACAGAACGAAATGCATGAAGTTAATTTTATTTAATAAAGGAAAAATTTTTAATTTTTATTAGGTTTCTTTTCAAAAATGTTATTTTGTTTAGATCTTAATTGTTTTCCTTTTCCTATAAAATAATAAACTGTAATGTGTTTTAGTAAAATGTTTATTTAGAAAGGAGTTAATATTTTTTTAATCACATAATTGCAAATTCTAGTAAAACATTTAGTTCAAAGATACGCTTTGAAAATTTGAATAATTTATATGTCACATTCTTTTATTGTTTGAATTAAAAAAATATATAATAATAGGAAAAAAAAGAGCATTTTTAAGAAAATTATTATAATAGCAATGATGCAACTTAATTGCCAACCTTTTATTTCTATTTTTTTATTTAGATTAATTAATAAATAATAAATATGTTAAAATAATTATTCATGCGAACAATTATATGAAAATTAAAAAAAATCTTTTCCAAGTTGAAATTTCAGACATAAATTTTTAATTCCATCACAATAAATTTCATAATTTTTGTTTTAAAAAAATTTTTTATAGAGAAAGCGAAGGAAAGAAGACGGTTAACAGAGAAAGTTATTTGTTTTAAAATCAGCAGTTAAATTTCTTGAAATAAATTATTTTACATCAGATATAATTTATATACTTATTTATTTTTTGTTCCCAAATCTCATATTTTATCGCTCAAGAATTTCTGACTAAGAGTTGCAAAATTGTTTGAAAAAATGTTATGTTTAAACTCAGAAAATTGGTTTTGTGCTTCATCTTGTAACTTAAACAGTCCTTCACTGTCATTTATTTATATAATACGCCTTAATCATTATATATATATATATATATATATATATATATATATATATATATATATATATATATATATATATGGCAGACATTATTGACTAAAAATGACTGCTGCATTATTTCTTTCAAATTTATAGAGGGTTTCATTTAATCAAGATAAAATTTTGTTATGCATGTTATTTTTTTAATTTGATTTCTCTCTTTCATGAAAAAAAAACATTTACTTTTAATTTATACAAGGAATAACTAGACCCCTGCTCCCTAACTCTTGAGCATACTTCACAGTTTCTCAAGGACCGCTTCGCGACTTTCGTTTATTTTCTAAATTCACATATCGAGCATACAAGTTATGGAATAAATAAACACATGTTTCAACGTATGATATATATATATATATATATATATTGTATATTAATCTTTACATCAAATGCTTTTATCTAATTGCACTGTAAATACATAGTGTTACGTAATGACCTCTCCTTATACATTATCTTAGATATTTTAATAAAAAAATATATCAAACAAATATGCAGATTGGAACTCGCAAAAAAAATGCCATCGAGATCTGTAAAATCTCTGGGAAGATAAGTGGAATGAAGAACATCAAAACCAAAATTATTGCCGTATGATCTTTTGAGGCGTAATCTTATGTTCTGTCTTCTATGCCTCTTTATTTTTTATAGCAATCAAGCAGGTTTTGACTTTTTCAGGCCAACGTTTCTTAGCTGGAATTCATCAGAATTTGATAACCGTTTAGTGTTCTTCTCACTTAAACATTTCTTGCTACCCCTATACTGTATATTTTTTACTAACTTCTCTTTTTAATTTTGTATGTGATTCTTTGAATTTCTTCTTGTTGTTTATTGCTATTTGTTTTCTTTTTCTATCGGTCTTTTCTTCAAATCTTAACTATTAACCAATAAATGCCTCTTTAGGGGAATAGGCGCTGAGTTGAATATTGGTGTGTGCTTTTTTTTTTACTTAATTTTGGTAAAAATTAAAGGATATGATATATCATTACAGGATATGATACATATATGATATGTATAAACATTTGTTTAAGGAAAAATATTCAGTTTATAATATTTTATAGTCATTGCTATGTATTTAAAACGTAAGTTAATTCAATTAATGGAATATTCATTTCGCAACTAATTTATTTATAATTATGAACCGTGATTAATAAAAAGCTTGGTTAACATTTTAGAAAAAAAATTAATACACAGCTTAAAGCTGTGATTTACTCAGGGGAAAGAGTGCTTACCTCCCAATGAGGTGAACCGGGTTCGAATTCCAGCGATGGCTGGTTGATACGAAACCCATACCGGGCTTACACAGACCACCATGCTGACGTAAAATTTCCTCAGAGGTACAATCCCTTCATGGATCATGGGTAGAATCCCTTTGCCGTGGGACTAACCGTCGTATGTTTTCTTGGTTTTCTCCAGACGCAACGCAAACGTGGGTTAGTTCCATGAAAGTGGTTAGTTCCCACGAAGGCAAATTTTTCCGAACATTAGATCGGAAGTTTCCTTGTCTTCTGGATTGTGTTCAAAATTGCAAGGCTACGGAGTTGAACATTGGAAGTGGTAATATCAAAATTGAGTCAGCTGTTCACTGACGATCATAAAATAAAAATGTATTGCTGAGTACAGGTAAAGTAAGAAAAAAAAAACAGAGATATTTTACCAGAAGTTTAGGGTAAGTATTTTGTTTTTATTAGTTCCTGCTATATCTGAAATGAAACAGTAGAAATTAGTAACAAACATAAAGTTTAATGTTAAACATGTATTCCAACATTTTGTACTTTATCTTCCACCCATTTGAGTTTTATTTTTATACTTTATCAAACTTATCTTGTAACGCTCAACGTATTTGCATATCTACTTTTATAGCTCGAACAAACGTAATTTCATCAACTGTTAAGAGCTCAATAAAGTTTTATCTATTATTTCTTGCAGCAATAAACCTCAAATAACTTTAGTAAAACGATACAAAATTTACACAAAATAACATAAAAATATCAGATAATGCAAAATGGAATTTAAAATTTAATGTGTGATCTTTAATTAACATATAGTTCATTTAAATTTCTAGAAAAAAAAAACTATTTATAGAAATCTAATATCATTTGTAGAGACAGCTACTTGGATTATTAATCGATTATGACATGAAAATGTAGAAAAGATTAAAAAAAAATTATAAAACTATTATTAAAATTATTATTTCTTTTTTATTCTAAGCTATAGAAAAAACTGCAAAAATATTAGCGTATAGCGTAGATTTAAATAAGAGAAAAAATTTTTAAAAAATATTAAGGGTGAAAATAGTATTAAAAAAGAAAGTGTTCCTTAAAATTGAAAATAGTAAATTCTAATAAGAAGTTGCCATACTTTAAATATTGTGATACATTTAGAAGCATTAATTAAAATCTGTCACTTAAGTAAATAAATAAAATAAAAACTAAGACTTTTTTGACACTATTTTAATTAAATTAATCGCTTAAAACCTTTATTATATTTCCAATATGTCATAACGAAGAATTAAACATTTTATTCATAAACGTATATACGTAAAACCATGTAAGAGTATGTTTTTTTAAAGTTTGTTTCTTAAAACTATGGTAAAAACTAAAAAAATGTTATTTAATGCTTTATTCGATAATGACAGAAGAATTTAAAGGAAGATGGGAATTAAGGAGAATGAACATTTTCAAAATAACGAACGAATTTGAATATAATAACAAAACATTGTTATATTTTAAATACTTTTTGATGAGTAATCTAAAAAAATATTTTTGATATGAATTGAAGTTATTAAATAAAGAAAATGTTTTTTTAATAGTTAAAACAACTAATATCCATAAAACATAACAGCATAATTTCTTGCTGTACTTTTTGAAGTTCACAGAATTGTTAAGAATTGGAATCGTTGACTAATCCAATTTAAGTACTATTAAGGGTATTGATTAAATAAATAAAGTACTGTTTCTAAAATATCCATTATCTTTTTTAACACTGATAAACATTGTGTTAGAATTTGCAGTAATATAATGACAAGCAACCCTAAATGATAGATACCCAAATTTAAATCTAACTGTCCTTGTTAAAAGTTGTATTTGTTTTTTGTTTTTTTTTTTCAAATAAGCCTTTTGCAAACTTAAAGAAATTTCACTAAGTAAGAAGAACACAAAATAGAGCAATATCTCAATGCCTTCATGAACATTTTTATGAATTTTCAGAATTATGCTTCAAAAAACATTTTGATGATCAAATTTAAAATGTGACTTCCAATTATAGTGCTGCCAAAATCTCTCTGGTTACAGAAAATCCTCAAACACAGATCAGCACTTTTTAGGAAATTTCCTAGAAAACAACACAACAATATCTTATTGTCTGTATGAAAATCAACAGTTTTTTCACCAATAATACAAAATCTCTAATAATTTGAAAGTATGTCTTATGATTCAATTCAATTCTGGTCGGCTATAAGAATTATGCACCAAAAATATAAGCACTTTAAAAGGTTCCAGAAATTTCACTATATAACAGAGGGAAATATCTTATCGCCTTTATGGACTTATTTTTTCCCCAACAATGAATTTGTGCATTTGGGTATGATATATATACATATATATATATATATATATATATATATATATATATATATATATATATATATATATATATATATATATATATATATATATATATATATATATATATTATTTAGATTAATTAAACATTTGTTTTTTTTCTTCCATATTTATTCAAAATTAGCAATATAATTGTGATATTCTGTTATAGTCTGTTATAGTGTAGCTATAGAGCATCTTGAAAAACAGATAAGCACTTTGCAAAACTCTTTTCTTTTAGATAATATAGATAATAGCACCATACTCCGAAATATCTTATTACCATCATGCAAACTCTTATGTTTATTACCAATATTATGCTTTAAAAAATAAATTTTAAAAAATTGAAAATGAAATTTTTACGGTCATAATCCTCAAATCTTTTCCATTATAGATCATCTTGAAACACAGGAAACACGTCTGGCGATTTCGATAGATGATAGCACAATATACGGAAACCTTAGAGTTTTCGTGGAATCTGTAATGTTTACCATCATTACTTCATTTAAAAAGAATCATGACGTATTATTTTTAAAATAAATGTGGCTTATGATTAAAATTCCTAAATCTCTTCATTTATAAAACATCTTCAAGCATTCAGACATGCAGTATAAGAACAAAGCAGATTAAGAACTTAAATTGACTGACTTCTTTATGTTATAAAAACAAGAGAAAAATCGATATTTTCAAACTATAAAGCAACTGTCTTAGATTTAAATTAAACATCAGGGAAACATACATAACAAAAAGTTCATTATGATATTTTATTAACTAATGATATCAGCGGAAATAAACATGACTTACTAACTATAACCATAATAATTACTATCTAGTTATGATAATAGTTAATATCGAAAACCACCTGCACTGCATTAAATTTCCACAAATTAAATGTTGAGACTAATATGATATACGTTCCCTAGACTAATTAGAAATCAACAGTTACTGTTATTAAAATTTAATTTAAAATTCCTATAAAATTCCGTATAAATATTTTCTTTTGAAAATTCTTTGACAAAACCCACTTCTTCATTAAAATTAATATTTCAACGAACAAAGATTTAATAAATGTGTATTTATTTGTTAGTTCTATCCATTTTTCAAGACCTTATTTTCATTATATCTTGTAACTTCGCTAATAAAAATTTCTTTCATACATCAAACCACACATTTTAAAATAAATGTTTTTAAAATAATGTTGCAGATTTCTTTCTGATAACCTATAGATTGAAAACTGAATAAATTTAAAAAGAAAAAATTCTTGTTCAATTTAGATAAGTCCAAATATACTTTGGATTTGAGAGAGAAAATATGAAAATTACGAAAAAGAAAATAAAACTATGGAGCAGTTTTTCAATAACGGAACTAAAACTTATTTATTATGTTAGGTTCTCCTCTTACATAGAAATAGCATTTGCAGATAAGCAGTAATCTCTGTTCAGCGGTAATAATCGCGATTGAGAATAAAGTGATCTTATCAAAATTTTGAAAATTTTAATATTTCTCCTTATAAATTAAGCTTTTATTAAAAAAAAAAAAAGTATTTTTTTAAATAATTAATTTTATTTCTTAAATCAATAAATTTTTAATTTAAGGAATTGAATTTACAAATCATCAAAATAAACGAATAAAATACTAACGGTTTTTAGCTGTATCTTTCTAAGTTGTATATTTATAACATAGTTTTTAGTTCAAAAAATACCCCTTAAAGATATAAGTTTAGGTTTTTATTGTTATACATGTTTGGAAGTAAATTTTCAAATACTTATTAAAAACAATTATTTGAAATATAATTATGCAATTATGTAAAGTCGATTATGTGAGACTCTTGGATAGATCTAGTGTTATTAGAAAATGTAATACTGGATTTAGTTCAAAGTTACTCCATGAACTTAAAAAAATTAATAATCATTCTTATAACACAATTCACTTTATGCTTATATTTCTTAAATTTAAGCTTTTCAGACTTTTTATTTTAATTCCTCAATTTTTTTAATAAAATGTTTTAAAAATAATAATGTAAATGAGAATAAAAGTTAAAGATGTAATATTAAAATATCTTATTTGACTACTTAAGTTGTAAGTTCAGCGTCCATAAAGAAATAAAATAAAAAAGAAAAGAAACACGACTTCCATACTTCATTACTTTATGGTTTTATTTTGCTTCAATAACATTCAAATTAAAAAATTAGGATCTTTTTTTTAAAGCTAGCTAGTGAGTAAATATTAATTTTAAACGAAATATAAATAAAATATTATTATTTAAATCTATGTAATGTATTATATGTAGTGTAATAATGTTAATAAATGTAATTTATTACTATTTTTTTTCAAATCCCTATGAATAGAAGTTGAAAAAAGAAATAAAATATTATTATACAAGAATTTACATTATCTTTTCTTGAGAATTAAATTGTTTATAACATCAAACATGACTACTTAAATTGTCACTAATAACAATGTAAAATAACATATAAAAATTTTAAAATCTTAAAAATAATTTAAAATCTAAAAATAAAATTTAATTTTGCGTCTACAGAACAGCACTTCATCAGGGGACACACTGTCTGCAAACACACAGATACATTTTATTTTTAGATTTTAAATTATTTTTAAGATTTTAAAATTTTTATATGTTATTTTACATTGTTATTAGTTTTAAAATACAAATTTGGTTTTTAGCTGCATTGTGCGCTGTACCAGTTTGAATTGGATTAATTATTGTTTAGTGTTTTTCATACCTCAAGTATTATAATTTTTAATTTAGTTTTTGGATTGTGTTTGGGTACTTAAATTGTCAATCAGACTTCAGAAACCATAATAGAAATAAACACGAATTTCAAACCTTATATGTCCTATTGTTTAGCTAGTAACTTTTTCAAATATTATAAAATAAATCAGTGAGGAAGTTTTAAAAAAAAAATCTAAAAAAGAATAATCCAAACGTTTGCTCTCTCTTTTACCGAATTCCAATCATTTAAAGTCTCAAACATGACTACTTAAGTTGTCAATTCAGCTGTCAAAAATTTATAAAAAAAATACCAAGAAGCGTAAGCAGTATCTTCGTATTTAGATGGGAGCTCTAACGGACGAATAGTGTTGTCGTTAGCATTTCGTTTTGTTTGCTCTCTATTCCTATATCATTTCCCCCATCACTTTACATAAGCGTTTCAGACGATGTTGTCTTGACAGTTCAATTCTTTTCGTTCAATATTTGTTTCTACGCCACCAAAGTTTGGGCATTCACTTTCAGGATGAGCGCCAACTGTTTGCATTCGTTTTGTTTTAGAGCTGAGTTTCCAGATATATGAAGGAGGATCGCTTTCGGTTTCTTTCAAAAGTAATATTTGCCCTACCCGTAGTGTTTGAGTTTTAAAATAATCGAGATGCTTTAGAAGTGTAAGTGAAAGTTCTGCATACGTTCGTAAAATTTGTTGGACATTTTATCTCATAGCAAGAACTAAGTTCAATGCTGTGGATGAGATTTGAATTGTAAGTTAGTTAGAGGTCATTACTGAGTGCTGTTTTAGTGAATGTACAATTTTGGTTTTTTAGCACTTTTAACTAAATAAAAACCAACTAAGCTAAATAGAAACAAAACAATGCCTGGTAATTAAAATGCTAATAATATAATTTAAGAGCGAAAAATTTTTTTTCAATATAACTGGGAAAATTTAAAAAAAAAAATTGAAATTTTTCAAAAATTGGTACAAGGCTATAATGTTGTATGTAGTATCATATAAACACAAAACATATAAGTACCAGTTTAGCCCCGTCCTTTAACGGTCGGTAAATTATCAAGAAAACGGTCATAAAAATGCCTATTTTTTAATCACATATCACAAATACACGTATTTGATTAGTGCTGACATCTAGTTTAAAATAAACTAGCCATCTACAATTAACTTAAAAATTTCCAGGTACTGCCAACTGGTGTGCAAAATGAGAAATAAAATATTTTCCGGGAAAAGAAATGAATTAGTTTTATCCTTTTTGGCACGTTACTACTGAACACTCCAGCCCGGAAATATCACGGAAGCGAGAAATAGAGAGTGAAACCTCACCCCGTAATTTTTACGGGAGCGAGAAGGAAGGGAATAGTCTTCACGAAATAAGATTATGATTGTGGTTATGACAAATATTGAACATCATAATTTACGTTATGAAAACCGTGCTTAAACACATGCTGTTTTATTAATAATTTTTCTTCCAACATAGGTTTGGACAAATTCAATAACGTAATTTCTCCAATATAGGGGAAAATGAATATAGCCAAGACATGTTAGTAATACGGAAAATTAAAAGCAAACCTGAAATGGAAAAAATCTATCGAAATGGATTGCTTAATTTACAAAAATTGACTAAAATATAGTAAAAATATAATAAAAGTATATAAAATAGTTAAAATACTTTTTTTCGAGAATTGCAAACCTCTGCTGAAGACAAGTGTTAGTTCAGAAAAAATACAGATCTACAAAACTAATTCTATCATCTGGTAAAAAGGAAGAACTATTGGCTGGAAATTTTCTCGTTGGACTCATGAAAGGTTAACCATATGGAATTTTAAGTAAAGCTGATTGGGCGGGCGAGACAATAAAATTATGCTCTATAATTTGTAATTTAATTAATATGTCAGCAAAAGTATAGTATAAAAGGGTAAGTTGAATTTCTAAAGTACAATATAAATAGATTGAGTATTTTATATATTATGTAAATTTCAAAAATCAAGCCCATTTTTCAATATTTTTTTATTATTATTGAACTTTTTATTGAAAACAAACTATTTATTGAAAACTTAATGTCTGTCAAATGCATACAATGGAAAACAGCAAGAGAAATGTCGCCAACTAAACTCAGCGGAAGACAAGAGTTAGTCGAGAACAGTTACAATCCACAAAATAAAATACATCTTCTGGTGATAAAGAAAAACTATTGGCTGAAAGTTTTATTGAAGAAGAAATAGTATATCAGTCATATGGAATTTTATGCAAAACTCATACGACGGGGAAAAAATAATTAAGAAAATATACTCCAACGATATAATATAAAGAAAAAAATAAGGCTATGAATAAAAAGTATGGAATAAATGGTATAATTAAGTATCATAAAAATAAATTAAGTACATATCATGAAAATTAGAATAATCAGGCTCATTTTTTTCAACAGAATTGAACATTTCTATTGGTTCTACATTAAAACATTCAATGAAAAATCAATGCCATCTGCAGCTAGGTGGGTTTTATCCGAATTTTATTTTATTTTATAACCGTCGTTGAACAGCCGACCCAATTTCATGGGTTTACGACTACTAATGTTCAACTCCGTAGCCTTGTAATTTTGAACCAATCCAGAAGACAAGGAAACTCCTGGATCAGTACCCCCAGAGGTATTGATTTGTTATGGGAACATGGAGGACTTTGAGACTCGACAGATTTAACGTACATCAGTCACCATTTACTACACGGGGAGTCTTCGGCCGGCGAGGATCGAACCCACGACTTCTAGGATATGGGGCCAGCGCCCTACCGACCAGGCTATCCCGGCCTTTTTTATCCGAATTTGTATGGACTCTCTCTTTTTAAACTGTCATACGCAATACCGGTCAAACGTTAGACGCATATTAAGGAAGGCAGCAAGAGAAACGTCGCCAACTAACCTCTGTGGAAGACAAGAGTTTGTCGAGAACAAATACAGACCCAAAAAATGAACTGAATCTTCTGACGGAAAGGAGGAATTGTTGGCTGGAAATTTTCTCGAAGATGAAATGAAATGTCAGTCACGTGAAAAATTTAAAGAAGCTGATTGGACAGGAAGATCTCGAAGTTCAAGCTGATTTAGCTTTATCTTAATTTTAAAATATACTCCAACGATATAATATAAATGAAAAATTAATATAATTGAAAAGTCAAGAACAAATGGGTTAATTAATTAAACGACTGAAGTATTAAAAAAATGAATTAGGTAATGAACATATAATAAAAAATAGAGAAATCAAATTTATTTAAATGGCTTTTTTGACATAACTGAACTTCTATACTGATTCCCCATTTAGACATTCGAAAAATCAAGAATGTCAGAAACATAGCAGATCACTAATCCAAAATTTTATTAGCTTTCTCTATTTAAACTTTGATACGCAATACCGGTCAAACGTTAGACGCATATTAAGGAAGGCAGCAAGAGAAACGTCGCCAACTAACCTCTGTGGAAGACAAGAGTTTGTCGAGAACAAATACAGACCCAAAAAATGAACTGAATCTTCTGACGGAAAGGAGGAATTGTTGGCTGGAAATTTTCTCGAAGATGAAATGAAATGTCAGTCACGTGAAAAATTTAAAGAAGCTGATTGGACAGGAAGATCTCGAAGTTTAAGCTGATTTAGCTTTATCTTAATTTTAAAATATACTCCAACGATATAATATAAATGAAAAATTAATATAATTGAAAAGTCAAGAACAAATGGGTTAATTAATTAAACGACTGAAGTATTAAAAAAATGAATTAGGAAATGAACATATAATAAAAAATAGAGAAATCAAATTTATTTAAATGGCTTTTTTGACATAACTGAACTTCTATACTGATTCCCCATTTAGACATTCGAAAAATCAAGAATGTCAGAAACATAGCAGATCACTAATCCAAAATTTTATTAGCTTTCTCTATTTAAACTTTGATACGCAATACCGGTCAAACGTTAGACGCATATTAAGGAAGGCAGCAAGAGAAACGTCGCCAACTAACCTCTGTGGAAGACAAGAGTTTGTCGAGAACAAATACAGACCCAAAAAATGAACTGAATCTTCTGACGGAAAGGAGGAATTGTTGGCTGGAAATTTTCTCGAAGATGAAATGAAATGTCAGTCACGTGAAAAATTTAAAGAAGCTGATTGGACAGGAAGATCTCGAAGTTTAAGCTGATTTAGCTTTATCTTAATTTTAAAATATACTCCAACGATATAATATAAATGAAAAATTAATATAATTGAAAAGTCAAGAACAAATGGGTTAATTAATTAAACGACTGAAGTATTAAAAAAATGAATTAGGAAATGAACATATAATAAAAAATAGAGAAATCAAATTTATTTAAATGGCTTTTTTGACATAACTGAACTTCTATACTGATTCCCCATTTAGACATTCGAAAAATCAAGAATGTCAGAAACATAGCAGATCACTAATCCAAAATTTTATTAGCTTTCTCTATTTAAACTTTGATACGCAATACCGGTCAAACGTTAGACGCATATTAAGGAAGGCAGCAAGAGAAACGTCGCCAACTAACCTCTGTGGAAGACAAGAGTTTGTCGAGAATAAATACAGACCCAAAAAATGAACTGAATCTTCTGACGGAAAGGAGGAATTGTTGGCTGGAAATTTTCTCGAAGATGAAATGAAATGTCAGTCACGTGAAAAATTTAAAGAAGCTGATTGGACAGGAAGATCTCGAAGTTTAAGCTGATTTAGCTTTATCTTAATTTTAAAATATACTCCAACGATATAATATAAATGAAAAATTAATATAATTGAAAAGTCAAGAACAAATGGGTTAATTAATTAAACGACTGAAGTATTAAAAAAATGAATTAGGTAATGAACATATAATAAAAAATAGAGAAATCAAATTTATTTAAATGGCTTTTTTGACATAACTGAACTTCTATACTGATTCCCCATTTAGACATTCGAAAAATCAAGAATGTCAGAAACATAGCAGATCACTAATCCAAAATTTTATTAGCTTTCTCTATTTAAACTTTGATACGCAATACCGGTCAAACGTTAGACGCATATTAAGGAAGACAGCAAGAGAAACGTCGCCAGCTAACCTCTGCGGAAGACAAGTGTTTGTCGAGAACAAATACAGATCCGCAAAATGAATTGCATCTTCTAGCGAAAAGGAAGAACTGTTGGCTGGAAATTTTCTTGAAGGAGAAATGAAATGTCAGTCACATGGAAATTTCAGAGCAGCCGATGGGACGGGAAGATCTCGAAGTTTAATCTCTTATCCATACTTGAAGCAGGGAAAACCTCTTCAAAAAGTCATTTTTCTTCTGAAGTGCTACTGAGGGTTGTTTGAGAACTAGTCTAGATTTTCGAAGGACTTGGCATTGTAAGGATTCGATAGCGATGACTCTTAAGAATAAAGTATTTTCAGTAAGCTCGGAGCCATTGCAAAACTCTTCCTCCGAAAAAGTAATATTGGCTTGTTTTTTATAGTTTTTTCGAAGAGAAGTTTTCTATGAATATAAAATGGGAGCATGACTTTTAATTACTCCAGAAATGTTTGCAACTTTTGAAATTCCTTCAAATGGAATTGAAGAGTGTGGGGGGACGGGGAGGAAATTATTCGGAAAAGAGTACAGATTTAATTGAAATTAAAGCATTGTTCAGATTCCTTTTACGCACTCTTAAAACTCCAGATAAATATTCTTCAATATTGAATTCCAATCTAGATGAAAAACTCGAAAACTTATTAAGGAAAAGTCATTCCAAAATTGTTTATTTATAATTAGTATTCATATTTGCGCGTTAATAATCGAATATCTTTGTTTTAAAATGCTTGTAATCAGCAGGTATGCTTTGTTTGCTTTTGCATTTTTAATGTAAAAGCAAACAAGCTTTGTTTGCTTTTGCATTTTAAAGTAATAAAATGTGTTTAAGTTCATTCAAAAAAATTGGTAACATATTTTAATATTTATTTGGTAGCATCGCGCCATAAAATTTTCGAGTAGATTCTGAACCTGAATTAACAGCAAACTTACCGATGTTAAAGCTTTGTTTATTAGAAAAGTATATTTCGGAAGTTTGAATATCTTTTAAATTTAAAATGAAAAATTTATGGCTGCCAAATGTGTCAATCACTTTTCAATTAAATTTCAAATTTTATAATTGGAGATAATTGGTAACAAATAATGCAGTATTGCCTTATTATTAAAAAAATATTAAATAACAATCTCGTAACAAAATAAAAGTCATTAATTAAAAATATAGTTCTAATAAAAAAAAATAACTGTTAACAAACTGTAAGAAATTTGAAAAAAATTATTAATACATCTTTGCTTAAAATATGAATGAAGAGTATTTCATTTTTATAGAACTTTAAAATAATTCCAAAAAAAATCTTCTGTTAAGATAAAATGATGGATATGGAATATACACGGGTTATCACAATAAATATTTCAAATAATGATTAAAACGCGGAAGTGAAAATTAGAATTAAATTCTATTTCCCGTTTTCAAAATAAACCAAAGATTTCTAAAAAAAAAATAATAATAATAGATTTCTCAAATATTGATTCGAGATTGGGAAACGCAATATATTTCATGTTCAACGAAATTATTTGTGTTCCCGCCAATCTCAATTCAGATTTTCATTATTTTTATTTCGCTGTTTAGAAAACAATGGATAACAATGTTTTTTTTTCCTTACTGCGTAGCATTTGTTTTGTTATTGAAATGGGTTTGTTTTCAGAAAGGAAGTTTTTCCAAAATATTTTTATTTGATTGGAAATATCAAAAAGGTTACATAGAGGAAAATAAATCTCAAAGCTTTGGGCGAAGGAAAAGTAAGAAATTTCAAAATCTTTTAGATATATTTTATTGATTGCGCTTGAATCGATAAAATACATGTCGAAGAAACAAAGTAATTTCCACTTTTTAAAAGCAGTTTTACGTTCCTAATAGAAGAATTTAAGTCCTGAATATGTAATGTTTACACTTTTATTGACAAAGAAAAAAACTTAATATTTTATAAAACAACTAACAATAAAAACTTACTGGCAAAATTAAGGAATTTATAAGTTAAGGATTATAAAAGAAATATTATTACCACAGTGCTAATAATTGTATAATAATTCATATTAGTAATAGGCACCTCATATACTAACTACACTACACTACCTACACCTACACTACCCTATAATAAAAGAAGATATAAGTTCAGTTTTTTGTCTTTTTTTTTCTTTCAAATTCCTTAAATATTTAAGGAAATATTGTGTATCTTCAAAGGTGATTATTGCATTCGATTTCTCATATTGATCAATAAAGTTTAAAAACTTACAGAGGTTTGAGGGTCAAGCAATAAATTATGAGTGTTTTTCAACCCCTTACGTAAAAAAAATAGCAATACGTTTGTAATCAGTATAGATTATTTGTGTATTATATCCATTAACTGCATAAAATTTTGTAAACCAAAAAGCTTAAATGTTTAGTGGTCATTTTTATTAAAAAAACAAAAAAAAATCATTTTTTAAACTTTTTTTACTATAATAGTAAAGGTATTCAGTAAAACGAAATAAAATTTATGAAGCAATTTTTACATAAAAACGTAAAAATCATTTAAAAAATTTAAAACAAAATCTCACAAAATAGGAGCATTTAAAGTAGCCCTTTTATACTGCGCATGCGTGGAAAATTTGATTTTTTCTCCTTTAATTTTTTTTTCAGGGGGGAGGGAATCGTATTTGGTAATTTATGAAAAAAGTCCGATTTGGATATCTTAAAAATTTAAAAATTTCAAGTAATTTTCTTAAGTTTTTGTAAATTTTGAATGAAAATAATGAACTATACGAGTTTCTCCACTAATTTCATTTTGTACCATGAAACAAGATTTATTGAAAATGAAGCCGAGAGTATGAGAAACCATCCCCTAATATTAAATGTTTTATTTCGCGCATTTTTTTTTCTTCTATCATTACGTTTTCTTGCCCGGACAATTATCGTAAGGTGTTATATTAGTTAATTTTAATTTTTATTAAACTCTGTCTTACCATGCAAATAAAAAATTTATGGAAAGCCCATTAACATTCAGAGCTTAATTTAAAAAACTAAAACAAAAACTACTTAGAAAACTGCTAGAAACTTTTTTAAATTTTTAAGATAAACAAATCACGCATTTTTTTAAGTTATCGAGTACAATATACAAAATTAAGATGTAAAAACTCCTCAAATATTTTCTACGTATGCGCACAATGAAAGGATAATTTCGAATGCTAGTGTATCACGAAGTATTTCCATTAAAAAAAAAAAAGAAAAACCTTTAAATAATTATTCAATAATTAATTAAATGTTCTCATATTGTTTTTTTTTTTGTTTTTTTTTTGTTTAATTTCACTGAATACCTCTATTTGAAAAATTTTGAAAAATACCTCTATCTCTATGAATATTTAAGTTAGGTTCACAAATTTTTATGCATTTAAATTATCTTCTGCATTTTAAATACATACTGCATTTTTTATGCATTTTAAATTATCATCATCCTCGGGCCGGGCAAGGTTGACTCAGCCTTTCATCCCTTCAGTGGTCGATAAATGAGTACCAAGCTTGCTTGGGAACTAAAAACTGGGGGTTTCGCGTTCGGTTGACCACCTAACCGAAACATCTGCTGCTGCACCTCAGAGCCCAAGGTCAAGAAAACTGAGATGGGCGCAGTAGGCCTTGCCCTTCTATGGGCTGTCGTGCCGCTGAGTTTAGTTTTATATTATCATCTCGTTCTAGGATTTTTAATAGTTCAAGAATCTCAAATAGTTCTAGAGTGTGACTTAAATATGCTAACTAGTTAGTGCAGACGATATTTTAATTACGAAATCAAACACAAAAACGTACTTTCTCTGAATAAACATACCTTTTTTTGATGGATTCGGATTTCTGACCCCCAAAATAATCTGGCTAATATGGTTCCAATAGTTTGGTCAGGAGAGTACTCAAAAATTTGAACCCCTCATTGTTAATTTTACATTTTCCGTATTTCGCTATATCTCGAAAACTTTGTAAGCGAATGGAAAATTTTTTACACACAATTATAAAATTATTATATCCAAAGATAATTCCCTGCGAAAAAATAACTTTTGATATTTTTTTATTATTTTATGTAATATTAGCCGAAAAAATTTCGAATTGTAAGGTATACTATTTTTTACATCATTTAAAGAGTTTAATTTTGAAATTGGTAGAATTGTTCACAATAAATCAAATTGTAATTAAAAACTTTTTCAAAATCAATTTCTCACGAACTATTCGACCGATTTTGCTAAAATTTCGTAGTTTTCCTTTTAAAACTGTCATATTCTAAATGATGTAAAAAAATGGTTTACCTTACCACACACAATGTTTCCGGCTGTCAATAAAGAAATTAAAGAAACATAATTCATAGCTACTGAAAGTTATATTTTGTATGAAATTATCTTTAGATAAATAAATTAGTCTCATAATTGTGTGCAAAAATTTTTTCAATTCCCTTACAAATTTCTCTAGATATAGCAAGACACGCAAAATGTATAACTAACATACTGGCGGAACCCTAAAAAATGTGTTATTGTAC
The DNA here is from genome assembly GCA_949128135.1 of Parasteatoda lunata. Taxonomy (NCBI): domain Eukaryota; kingdom Metazoa; phylum Arthropoda; class Arachnida; order Araneae; family Theridiidae; genus Parasteatoda; species Parasteatoda lunata. The sequence continues at coordinate 40,629,805 of OX421971.1, forward strand.
AGTACATTAGTATGAAATCATTTAGAATTTTTTTTTATTAATTTGATTTTTCGACTTTTTGATCAATTGCAAAGCTACTTAGAATGCTTTATTTATAAATATATTTCAAATTCTGATAAATTTTGTAAAATAATAATAATTAATTAATTAATTAATTAATTATAAGTTCATTTGAAAAAATATAAGGGTCCCGGAACATATATATGTTGACTACTAGAAAAATACAGAAGAAAAAATTTACTAACATTTTTGTGGAGGCGAGTGGAACTTTTATCAAATGATATACTAAAATCCGTTTCAACACATATATTAACCAGATACTTATTACAAGCAATACAAACATAAAAGATACATGTTGTCCGAAAGCAACAATTGTTCAAAAAGAGAAATATGAAATGACTGACACATTTTACAATTAATTCTGCACACACACAGAACATATATTAGTAATATCAAATTATTTATAAAAAATAAAAATTAACTTTGTTACAAAATCTCACTGACAAGTTTTACTGTTGCTTCTGAAAGAGTGAATCTAAATGGAAAAAAGGAAAAATTAAACTGCAACTAAATCAAAATGTCCTTATGAATACAATTATGTACAATGGTAAAAAAAATTGTAAACATTGTACTACGTGGTAACGAGATAAGCTGTGTTGGGAATATCGGTAGTAAATTTTTAAAGTCATAAACGAACAGAAATATGTTTACGGTACAACTTAATCTTCAAACAGCTCTGAGAAATGTCTTCAATATTATTTTCACGATATTTTCACACAAAAGGGATTCACAGTTCCTATAAGCAGAACACCTTTTGCCCTATCTAGCAAAAATTTCAAATGCGTAAAAAACAAAAATTTCCAAAATTTCTACAAACAAAGTCACGCCAAAATTCGTATGTCAGGTTTTTCAGGTCAGCTGCCATCACCGTGCGGCAGCAAAAAATACGGATTACTTTCACAAATTAAAAAATTCCTAAGTTTTACCATTAAGTGTTAAACATAAGAGTGTAAAAATAAAAAAATGCTGCTAAAAAAACAAAATTTTTATAACAAAACATTTACCTGTATACCTAACCTACTTTCGTGTGGATGAAATAAAAACTTTAAAATCCACACTTTGATATTTTCTCAATCATTCTGTGACTATCAATATATTCAGAATCAATAGCCAAATGGAATTGATCACCAATCAAATTATTAACCATTTTTCTACATAAATAAGTAGTCATAGAACTAAAATTAAGAGAGTTAAATAAAAAAAAAAAACATTAATAGCCATGTTTTTTTAAAAGTGTACTAAGTGGCAGTTTTTTAGACCTAAAACGAAAAACGTTGAGTTTATATTACATTCACAATAAATTTCCATCATCTTTTAAAATGCACCTCCAAATTTATACTAAACATAAAATTGGTGAATTCAATTAATAAATTAACGTCATAAGGAATTTATCTCCAGTTGAAATTTAAACCAATTTTCCACATAAGCAACAAATAGAATACTAAAATGAAAAAAAAAAAAAATGATACTAAAATTCCAGTTTGTCAAATGGAATTAAAATAATTTTTTATTTCTGTTACACCTAAATCGGAAACCGCGTACGTCATATCAAATTCAAAATAAATTTCCTTCACCTTCAAAAATCCCTTCTCCAACTTTTTCATTTCAGGTGAAGCAAAAATGAAATAATTTTTTACCCTTTTAAATCACTTAAAAAACGGATTTCTTTTAAAAAATTTTTATATTATTTTCAATACAATAACTTTTAAATACACTATCTATAAAATAAAAAATTTTATTTGAGATCAAACTACAATGCGGGAGAAAAAAAAAATTCTATGCTCAATCATAGGGGTACAGAAGTCTACGAATCTCCACACAGGAATGGCCCCTAAGGAAAAGCAATTCTGTTCTTACGAAAGACTTCACTTTTCGCCTGATCTTCTATATATTGTGGGATTTATATCTATTTAGGTAGGTACTTTGCATATTTATAATACAAGTTCTTCTTATAAAATGGCGAAAATCAGCTGACTGGAAACGGACTTTCGGTTAAAGAGAAACGAGAATAGAATCCAGTTTGGAATGGAATTCCAGCTCTCTAGTTTCATTCCTTTTTATCCCATTCTCATTCTTTTTTTTTTCTTTTGGTTTTGACTTTTAAGAAAGAAGTATATTTCAGGAAAAGCACCCCATTTACTCCAAGCTGAGTTTTTATATTACCCCTGAGTTAGTGGGGCGTAAGTGTTATTTATAACAGGATTTAATTTTGAATGTGTTAAAATATCTCGAAAATATAAATATTGCCTTATTTTATCATTTGTTTAGTATGCGTAAAACGAATCTGAATCTTAAAAAGGATAATTGTTAAAATGAAAGTATTACGCATTTTAAAACTGAGAGTAATTGCTTGATGCATTATTATATTCAATATATTCCTCATTTCATAATAAAGTTTCAAATTGATTTAAAAATATTTTGAATGTGCAATATTCAACAAGATACAATCAGTTTTCTTCATCAGGTTAAAAATGTAAATAACCACTATTTTTAAAATATGTAAAAATAGAAGATAAAAAGAAGGGTAGTTTTTTTTTTATCTTGTATTAACTGTGTTTCACCAAGATTTAAGTTAAAATTAAAGGAAAGGAAATAAAATCAATAATAAAAATAATAAAAAAGAAACAAAATAACCAAATACAAGTTAAAACATATAAACAAGTAGCCTGTCTTATCACAATTTTGTTATACCGCAGCCTTTAATCTGAAGATAAAAATATTGTCAGTTAGAAATATTGTAATCTTTCCCTTTTCTTTTTAAGTATTTAGGTCATTGGGATATCACAATGCGAACGGCTTAGAAGTTTTGTTTTCTAAGAGAATTTTGTTTCAGGTTTCGGAAGCTCTAATTCATAATAATATTAGTAATACTATTAAGAAAACCAATTTAATAAAATATCTGATGTTTAAATTACGTTAGAATTTAACTGAGCATAACATTCTGCTAATTTTTCATTCATAACTGTTATCTTTCCTTTATAGGTAATATTAGATAGAGAGTTAAAAGAAAAATAACTTAAATCTTTTATTATTAAAAGAATTGTCCCTTTATCCATTTTACTAAAACATCTGATGATATTGATGAACTGATTGTCAACTAAAACCGATACTGTCACTAAATAGAATTATTTAAAACAGGAAGAATACATTTTATATTGTGGTATATACTACTACCCTAATAATGACCACCCTAATGAAACAGCAAACTACATACGAAATTATTTATCCAGCATTATGAAATTAATCACTGGATAACCGCAATGTGGTAAAGGCATGATGAAAAATTAAGCATTTGAAGAAATTCTGCCAAAAGCAATATGGTCAATGCACAACCGCTAAGTGTGGACTTTACGATGGCTAACTAAGACTTTTCCTCCTATCTTAATAAATATTTTAATAGTCTCAGAAAGGTAAGTACATGATAAAAAAAAATAAAGCACTCAGAGTAATTCTGTCGAAGACAACATGACCAATACACAGCAACTCATCTATGAATTCAAGGTAAAAAAACTGTTTTCTCCTATGTTAGCAAATATTCACTTGGGAGCTTCTATGCAGTAAGTGCCTGAAAGAAAATCAAGCACTCAGAGTAATTCTGCCGAAGTCAGTACATGGTCAGTACATAGCCTTTAAGTAGTGACTTCACGATTAGTAAATAAGACATTTCCTCCTACAGATATTCACTTGAAGGCCACGAAGCCATAATTGCATGATTGAGAATCAACCAACCAGAGAAACGCTGCCAGACAAAAAAGGTCAAGGCACTAGTAAGCTGTGATTTCACGATGAGCAAATGAAACTTTCCCTCCTATAGTAGCAAAAATTCACTTGGGAGCACAAATCAGTAAATGCATGATGGAGAATCAAGCCCACAGAGAAATTCTGCTGAAGGCAACTAGGTCAATGCACAACTAGGTGACTTCACGATGAGTAAATAAGACTTTTCTTCCTACAGTAGCAAATATTCTCTTGTCTGCCAAAAAGCAGTAAGTGAACGGTGGACAATCAAGCATTCAAATAAAAGGTGCCATAAGCAACATATTCAGGGCAAAACTAGTAAACTGTGACTTCACGATGAGTAAGTGTTTTATCGGTAGGGTCGTTGTTCATCGGTTAGTTTCGAGTAGTTGGTTTGAAGGAGGGAGCTGTGTTACAGTGTTACACGCAGGAAAGATCGCTGGTCATACTGTGTTCTTTTCATACTCCAAATGAAAGACAAATTGATCAAGGCATTTTTCACTTCGGCAAAATAAATGTTAGGAAGATACGTGAACTGGCAAAAGGGTATATCTCCGACTGTCGCTCCAGCTCCTTCCTGTGTGCTCCAGAGAGAAGATATCAATTTATATAAGCATCATAACGTTGTTAAAAATTTAGTAATATTAAAGATAAATTTTTGTTTAAAAGATAGTTGTAAATTAATAAAAATAAAGACAAATATGAGATACACAATCTGTGAGCACACAGGGGAGAGAGAAAAATGCAGAAAAAGAAGGAACAAATTTTCGGTGAGAGCTCTACGGGGAATACTGGCCTACCTCCAGAAGATAGCGTCCCCTCTTTAGCGGTTGCGAGAATCTCTACAGTCAACTCGCTGGACGCTGAGGCCTAGAGATCTCGCAAAGGCCAAAGACAACAAAGAGGGCGCTTCAGTTGGATACAGCCCAGTAGGCAATTGGTACTACAAACATTGTGATGATCACATCACAGTGAGCAAGTCATTTTCTCCTACCATAGCAAATATTCACTTGGGAGTCACAAAACGGTAAGTGCCAAATATCGAATCAAGCACTCAGAGAAATGCTGCAGAAGACAACGTGGTCAATGCACAGCCACCAAGAGGTGACTTCGATGGGTAAATAAGACTTTTTCTCCTTACGTACCAAATATACACATGGGAGCCACAAAGCGGTAAGTGCAAGATATAACATCAAGCAATCAGAGAAAATCTGCCAAATTCAACATATAGCAACTAAGCTGTGATATCATGGTGAAACTAACACTTTCCCTTCTATTATATGAAATTAATCACTGGGAGTCGCAAATCCGTAAATGCTTGATAGAGAATCAAGCACTCAGAGAATTGCTATCAAAAGCAACATGAGTGATATATCGCAGCTAAGAGATGGCTTCTTGGTTAGGAGCTAAGACTTTTATACTGAATGAAATTAATTTTTGGGAAACTGTAAAGCGGTAAGAGCAAAGGGGAGAACCAAATGCTTAGGTAATACGGTCGAGAATAGCAGGGTCAAAAAAAAATGCGAAGTCATATGTCCTAAACCCATACAACCTAACAATAAAAAGCGAAAGTATTAAATAATAAACTATTTGATTCTGAAAAATTAAAAAAAAAGGAAACATATTTTCACTTATAATATTCAAATGTTACGTGAACTAAATATTATTTTTGAAAATGCATAAATTTAGAGCTTAATTAAGTAACCTTCTACCAATAGATTAGGAAATAATGCGCATGAATTGAGTTTTTGCGTCTAGACTTAATGCCCAAAGGCACCTAACATTTTTGTGTTGCATTTACTTAATCATTGCATCAAAAGGCGTTTGTGTTTTTTACTTTGTTTAAGAAAATAAGAGTTTTATAACATTTTTACATACTTGCGGAAACAAAATATCTGCATGAAATTAAATAAATATAAATAGAAAAATACAAAGCTTTATTTTTTCTTTCATCGCTAAGCTCAATAGTTAATTGTGAAAAACGAATTTTAAAATAATAATGACATGTAGTGTATACATACAAAACAATCGTATTTCATGGTTAAGTTAGTTTTTGTTAAAAAAAAAAGATAAAAAGTCTGCATTATAAGGATTTAAGAAACATTCCCGTGAGTTTAAATGTTTTATCCTATCTAATATAAACAACTTTCTAGTATGATAAAGATATTTAATACATGCAAATTATTTATGTAATTTTATTCGTAATGCGTTTATTGATTATGAGATAATATGAATTTAATTATTGTCTTTGTATTTTGATATTTTTGTATTATGATATTTTTGTATTTCGTTATGCTTGTATTTTGTTATGTTTCTATTTTTTATGATTTTATTTTGTTATTTTAGTGTTTTGTTATGTTTGCATTTTTATGGTTCTTCTCTCTGCTTTCGTTTATAAATCAGTGAGAAGATTTATTTTCAAAATTATATGTTGAAGTTTTAAAATATTCTTTAAATATTGATTCAATTTTATTTCACAACTTCGTTACTTTTTATTAATATAATGAAAAATTATATTTTTTCAATTTTTCTGATTACTATTTACAGTTCATTTCGTAATACTGGACACAAATTTCAGAACTGCAAACATTAAAATTTTAAGACAAGGCGTTTGAACCAAATTTAAATAGTGCTATAAATTAAATGTACTGTGAAAAAGTATTGGAGAGCCCATTGTCATATCGCATGACAGCCAATAGACTGGCATTTATAAAATAAATAATTAGTACTATAAAAAAATAAAGGACTTGAGGCAATATAATGATAATCCAAATTTTCAATGTATTCAAAAGAGCAGTTTATTAAACATTTTTCAGGAAAAACACCATAATTTTCATGTAGATCATAAGAATTTCTTTGCAATGCGCTATTATTTAGAGAAAATTTCAAAACTTAAATCAAACTGGGGAAAGGTTTGATATAAAATTGTGACCCTTGTACTGCTAGAATTCTAAAATTATGGTAAAATAACCGGTAGCAGTCGTACCATCCAATTAACCGCAACGTTTACGGTAAAGAATATTTTTCAGCTTTACGGTTTTGAAACCGTTCACAGCTAGCATGGTTATAAAATCGTGGATATAAAACTATACCGTTTTTTAACCATTTACAGCTACCATGGTTTCAAGTCCCCCCCCCCAAAAAAAAATATAGGAGCTAATTTTAGATAATGGGCATTGGAGAGTGCAGGACACTGGAAATTCTTCATGCGTGATAAAGGGAATAAAGGTGTCAAAGCTGGGAATCAAACCCCCTTTCTGTCGTTCATCAGATTGACAGATTAGCTCTCTCGGCTATTTTTTTTTTTCAATGGCGGGCACTTGGAACTATCTATTGGCCACAGAAAGTGCCAGAACTGCTGACTCTCTTTTCGTTACCCAGTGGGCACCTGTGGCGAAGCCACGGCGGTGGAGCAGCGTCGCCCACGGCTCTCTCGGCTATAATATGTACGCAGTTGCAAGGAAATAAGTAGTTTCATTAGGAGGGATTAGTTGGTGCAATGAAATTCTTGTTGTAAACTGTTTTAGATAATAAAAAAAATAGTTAATAAAGGAGTTTTCTGACTGTTAATAGTTTCATTGTCATCTTATTTATGGTTATTTGACTGTTTTGTTTAAATATGGTAAAATAACAATTAAATAGATTGTTATTTGGCCATTTTTTTCGGAGAAATTTCTAGCAGTGTGTAAAATATCACTGTATCACCTGAAGCAATTAGTATTCCATACTTATGACATTATATTGCTGAAAGGAAATTTCTGTCAGTATTTCTGATACCGAAGATTGGAGACATACAGCCAGTGATCAGACTTTTTAGGAAGATTATGATAAAACAATTTTGGTTGCGTTTCGGAGAAACGTGAAAATAGCCAATTAATCATTGACGCTAGTTATGCTTAATTAGTTGCGGTAATATGTACACCTAGTATTCTTGTAATTGGTCATAAGTACTGTGGGAGCAGCTGGGACTCAGGGGTCATAGCGTTCTCGTCCAATGAGATAGACCAGGTTCAAATCCAATCGTTGGCTAGTGATACGAATTTTGCTTCCGGCTCGCACCGGCGACATGGGTTAAAATCTATTTGTCGTTAGACAGACAGTGTGAGGTTTTCGTGGTTTTCCTTTCCACGTAACGCAAATGGGGGTTATTTTATCATAAATTTCTCCACGAAACCAGTTTGTCCCAATACTTTATGCAGGAATTCCATTGTCTTTTAGGTTGGGTTTAAAATTACAAGGCTATGGAGTTGCACATTGATTGTCTTAAAGTCATAATTGAGTGGACTGTTCAACGCTTGTTACTAAATAGGTGCTCTTGTAATAAGTACCTAATATAATAATCATTATTACATTAGGTACTTATTACAACAGCAATTACAATTTTCAATTATCAATTTGTATAAGGAGGAAAAACATAATAAAATATAAAGGTGTAAAGATAGTTTTTTAATTTGAATTTGGGGTTTGATAAAACTTGAAATTAAACGGTTATTGAGAAAAACTCTTTCTGTGAAGTGAGTCTTGTTTTTTTTTTTTTTTTTTTTTTTTTTTTCAAATTTTATGCTTCGAAATTTCGTAATAATTTTTTTATATTTTTATTTTGAGAAAAGGCCATTCCGTTTCTCTATACTAATCATATTTTATACTTTACAAACGTCTTTACATGAAATACTATCAATTTGTACTAACAATTTATTAAAACACAATCAAAATCAGCAATATAAATAAGGCTTATATGAAAATTATTGACTAACTCTAAAATAATCGTATTAAATAGACATTAATATATTTTAAAGTTTTGAGAATTTAAAGATTTATTACCAAGTTTTGCTATTTTTGCTTTATGACGTCATATAAGTATTGACAAATGAATTCAGCTTAAATTCATGAGTTTAGGAAACAAATAATTTTTTTTTGTTACTGAAATTCCATTAAAAAGACATTAATCATTATTTTGTGAGTTCGAAATAATAAGGTCCTTATTTTTTTTTAAATGATATCTCATTTCTATTGATATTTTTAACGTATATATATACTTTTTTACTTAAACGAAAAAAATAATTTGTCTGTTGAATCTGTATACAGATAATGTTTTTCAATATTCCTTGAAACAAAATTAGAATAATTTTCAATCATAGGCATTACATGAATTTTAATTGATCTCAAAAATAATTTATTTTTAAAAGTTTACTAATATCTCGCTTACGTAATTATCTTGTTGTTTCTAAATTTAATATAAATAAATGTAACTATCATTAGTTAATAAGTAATGAAAAGAAATAAAGCTTTCTTGCATTTACATATAAACGGAGAAGCGTGTTTTTGGATTTGAAACGAACTAAAACTTCTCATTTAATCAAATATTTTTATAAATATAGATTAACAGCAAACTAACATAACGCATAATCACTTTTTTATTATATAACTAGAAACTATGTGGAATATCTAATTTTGATTCATTAAGTTTTTACTAGGGGTTATGAAAGACTTTGTCACTTACCAAAAATTAAAAACTTCTCTCGTACTAATTGCTGATTTATTTGGTAATTTTAAAAATTATTAGCAATAATACTAAACATTTAGTTTTACTACGTAAAAATACAATCAGAAGTAAATATAATACTTTTTTTATCTCTTTTCAAATAGTTGAATATAGTTTGCTTACATTTTTCTTATCAAAATATTTCAAGGAAATGCTATATTACATAAAGAAAAACGTTTTAAATTTTCTTCTGATAAAATAAATATAAAAAACACAAATATTATTTCTCTGTCCCTCAAATAATAATAATAATAATAGATTTGCTTAAATGTAAATTCAAAAAGAAATATTGAGGTGGAAAAATATGTGGTGATAGAAAGTATGTTATAAAGTGAAAGATACATAGAAACCTTTGCAAAATAGATTATGAAGGTTTAAATAAATCATAACAATCAAATACAATATAATATGAATTAAAAAACAAATACAGTCCAGTAGTAAATCAAGTAATATGTTTATTGATAAAACAGCCCCGAAATATTTATTTTCTATAACTGTTACCGATCATATTGCAAAAACAATTTCTATCATATCCAATACACTCGCGTGAGTACTAGGTCAAATAAATATATTGTTATCACTATCACAGGGCAAAAAAACATCCACACATCAAATACAACTCTCTAGTCATATTGACGTTCAGCAACAAAACATATCTAATTTTTCCCAATAAGGCTAAGTAGACACATTAAATAAGGAAATATATTACCACATATGATAACAAAACATGACAGATATCAAGATCTAAATTGTTATTTGTGACTGCCGATGCAAAAATGCACAAAAATTGCAGGGAAAAAATAAAGAAAACAGCAAACGTCAGGAATCTTTATATTTTCTTAAGGCGGCTGAGTTGATGGTCGGAGAAGATGCGTGTCTTTCAGAAATCCAGTCAGCCTAATAATACCCTGGTTGGTCGTAAAATATATGTTGCTCCTAGCAACAAATCCTGAACAGGGAGGTTTGGTTATAAATTTAGCGGACGCTGTTTCTGATACAAGGCTAATATGCGAACAACTTCTGTTTGATTGGTTGAATTTAGCTGGGGAAATGTTAAGATTTCCTTTACAAAAAGTTTATTTTCATGTGTATCAGAAACTAAATTAAACAAATAATTCTATTTGTTGTATTATTTAGATGTTTTTTTTTATAAAGTATCGTTTAATATTGAATAACAAATAATATCCAGAAAAAAGTTTTAAAAAAATATTTTACTTAAATTTTTAGGAAATTTTCAGTTATTTATTTTAAAAATATTTGGCTATTCAAGTGTGTTTTTATCCATCCTACAAAACTGTATTAAACTGTAATAACAGTATTAAACTGCTCTGCAACTGAAATTACTAATTGAAATACAAAGAAGTCTTTGGTATCTCTAATATCAATGAAACTCAGCTAGAAAAACACATTAGTAATGTAAACAGTAATAGAAAAAATGGCAAGAACACACTCAATCATTTGATTTCACAAATCTATGATTTAATTGATGAATCAATAATCTGAATCGGGTTTTGTTTATTTCAATAACGCAAAGTCACCATAAAGGGCATCAAATAATATTAAATAAATTTTTTTTAATTATTTTAACTATGTTAATTGAAAAACTTAGTGGAAGAACCAGGTAAGTTACATTTTTAGTAACTAAAAAAAAGTTGCAACCGAACTATTTTATTACCAATTTATTAGAAAGATGGACAAATATTTCTTTGTTTTTATTTATTTATCCCTGCCTAATTTGAAATAAAAATCATGCAAGCATACCGAAAACCGATGTAATTAATTATGTTAAGATTTGAGTGAAGGTAAAAACAGTTCTGCAACATTAAACATATCCGTATTGATACAACCACTTTTTTTTTCTCTGATTCATTAATTCCCCTAAAAATTTCACTTACCTGTTTCTTCCACTAAGTTCTTTAATTGGATCAGTATATGATTTTTAGTTTTGAGCATTATTTCGTAGTGTTTCTCAATACTGATTCATTGAATTTCTATTTATTTTTTTACTCTCCACGTGAGAAGAAGGGGTATTCAGCTAGCATTTAATATAAAGCATAGAAATTATAATTTTTAAGCTTCATTCAAATTTTATCTATATATTTACTTTGCTAAAACATTCAAAACACATTTTTTCATTTCCAAACATTTATTTTTTTTGTTATTATTTTAAAGCCTCTCTAACTTGATTGCATGACCTATTGAAGAACTAACTCTTACAAAGTTAAGATACATGATTACTGTAAATGAATTATACATTCTTAATTAGCATTTTCTTAAGAAAAAATATTCACGGAATTTTTTTTAATTAACTGTCACTTCAGAAAAATCAAAGAAAACAGTTTCCAAGTACCTAAATTGCATTCAAGTATAGTTGAACTGCCTAGGGAGGTCAAGGATAAACCCAATTAAAAATAGAAAGATCATTATTTATTTCTAATAAAACTTTAAATATTTTTTATCAAACTGAAAATTATATATTAATAACAAATGCCTGTTTCTTTAAGATAAGCCTGTTTTGATAAGATGTCTAAAAATAAAATTATTAAAAATTTTAAATTTGAATGATTAATGTGCAATTAACAGTGCTACAAAAATATTTTAACAGTTTATATTCTTAAATCGATCTGTAAATTTCGATATTACTTACCTTGAAATTAATCGCTCTAAATCGTAAAAGCTTTTATTTATTACGAAAAAAGGTTGATACAAAGCTTACATTAAAAATTATTTAGTTTATTTAATTTAAACATAATTAAATTAAAAAACGTTAAGAAACTAATTTAAACTTACAAAACGAGTTTATTTATCATAGAAATAATATATAAACCCACCCTTTTTCCTAACTATTGCCATTACAGTTTCAGAAAGTAGTTGTGTAAAACAAGAGGCACCTTTTTGTCCCGACAGGACATTTTATCACCCACGAAATGGGGCAAGTGTCCCTTTTTGAGGATAGTTTTTCTCCATCGATGGGACTAATATGGGCCTTAAATATTTCGCCGTCAGGCAGTCTCAATGGTGCAATGTCCTACAAAACTTTCTTTGTAGCGCCGTTTATTGCCTCAGAAAAGAGAACTCAAATAACGAGAAAGACTAATGAACTCGAAATAGCGACACCCATTCAAGAAATTAATTATTAGTTCAACTAAAGTTAAGGTAGTTAAATATTTACGTGTGTCATAAAAGGTTTGAAAGGAAAATTGCGAACCTTAAACGAAGATTCGACAAAATGTGTGTTTTCTCTTTTCAAAGCAACAACGGTCAAACAAAGTAATGAAAATATTTCTTTCAAAAGAAAATGGAGGTCGTTTTATGTATTGTGTAAAATTTTGTGGCTCAGTTAATGTCAACAGTGGGTTAATATAAATTAAATTAAAATTAACGATTATAGAAGTTTAAAGAAATAAAACAATACAGTTGTACATATAAGCTATAGTCATTTTTTTAAAAAAAAATCACTCTTACTATTTTTCTAAGAAATAAAGAATGATTTAATTTATTTACTATTAGAAGCAAATAGAATAAAGTTAGTTATTTTTCATTTAAAAATTAAAATATGAGTTTCAAACCTAGGAGTATCATTTTGAATTTTGTTGAAATGATTTTTTTAGAAGTAAGTCTGCAAAGTGTCTCTAAAATATAAAAATAAAATTATTCTTTGTAAACCTTGTAAACTTTTCATGTTAAACATATTTTAAGAAGAGAAATTTTATGTTGGTTAAGAATTTGTATTTTAATTTTTAAATAATGAATTTCATTTAAGTTTAATGTAGAACTTGCATTAACATTTAAAAACTTTAGAAATAGTATAGTATAATAATCAATTATGATATATACAAATCAATAATGATAAACAATAAATAATGCTTAATAAAAAAGATAAATAAGAAATGATGCTTAATAAATAATGATAAATAATAAAATCACATAAGTTAATACTTTTTTTGCAATGTAAATGGCTTCCGACGTATGAGTATACTTGAGACGCACTGTTTCCCTGGATGATTAAAAAAAGCTTCTTGGAAAATCATTTCTTTTTAAGCCTTTTAAGCTTGGCAGCTGTCATTAAATCACTGAAGTCAATCATCAAGGGCAGAGGTCAGTATATCACCGAAATCAAGGATCAATGGCAACGGTCAGTAGATCACCAAAATCAAGTATCATTGGCAGCGGTCAGTAGATTATTCAGGACAGCATTCAGTATATCACCGAAATCAAGCATCATTAGCAGTGGACGATATATCTCCTAAGTAAGGTATCAGTGGCCGCGGTTAGCATATCACCGATGTGAAGCAACACTAGTCAGTATATCACCGAAATCATGCATCAATGACAGCGGTTAGTGAGTGGGTGGATGATTACTTTGATCAGCCTAGGAAGGATCCCAGAGAGCGCGGTATTAGTTTTCGTTAAAATATTACAATCTTGGTCCAGTAGTTAAACTATTCTGCCATAAAGTGCTACACTTTGCTTGCAGATCATCAGGCTACCAAAGCGGGGGAGTCATCCTCTCAGCAGAAGACCAAGATTGTGATGACATGTTCTCAGGGATGTTTTCCACACTAGGGATGTTTCCCCATTGTGCCAATACTGATGTAAAATAACTTCATGATTAGCACGGGGTCTAAGGGATTCTTACCTATGATCGGTTTTTCACTAAAGTTTTACGTGGTTTTTCTCCCCACGTACAGAAATGCGGGTGCTTTATCCAGAAGTTAAATTGTTTTATAAGTTGGGATAAAAATTACAAGACTATGAAGTTCAGCATAGCTAGTTCTAGTTCTGAACTCAGATTTGAGTCAGCTGTTCAACGTTATATATATATATATATATATATATATATATATATATATATATATATATATATATATATATATATATATATATATATATATATATACATATATATATATATATATACATATATATATATACATATATATACATATATATATATATATAATATATATATATATATATATATATATATATATATATATATATATAATATATATATATATATAATATATATAATATATATATAATATATATATATATATATATATATATATATATATATATATATATATATATATATAAAATACGACTATAAAGGGTTTTTTGTAAAATCATGAATAAATGGAATGGCTAATGTAATTTAGTATTCATATTATATTTACATTTTTTCATCACTTCTATTTTTAGTAAGTTTAAAATCCTAACTAAATTTTATTTAGGTATATTTTAAATGTTATGTTTTTAAAAATCGTGCTCATGCTCCAAATCGCATTATTATCGTGTAAAATATTGGGTTAATCAAATGTTAAATATAAAAGAAAAAACTAACTTTATTTTTAAAAGAATAAGTACTCGTAAAATAGTAGAACTATATTCAAATACCACTAAAAAGTAGCATTACTATATTGTAGGCGTTCTTATGTTAGTAGCCACGAAAGAAAATATGCTAAAAACATTTTGGAATCTCTTAACTAATATAAATAACACTCTATAAAAAAAAAGACACGTATTCTTTTGCATCTTTATATTGCATTCCGCATTCTCAAAATAGTAATTCCTCAGGGTAATAAAATTACTTCACGTCTAGACATGAACAAACAAAGTAAGCAAAACCATTTTTCTAAGTGATAAATTTACTTTCCTAAAAATTCCAAACGGGAATTTTATCATTAAAAAATCCCTTTTCCGCTTTTTTCTCCCTAATTCATTCTGTTTGTATGAACTTTAACATCTGTCAGTGACAGGGGCTAAAAAGAGAAATTCGAACACATGCTTGGCTGCATAGGGATAAGTATGGCTGATTCGAAAATAGAAAAAAAAAACATTTTTGGTCGCCAATATCTTATAAAAGGATTTGTCATATATCAAACACAAAAGAAATCCTTTGCTTACGTACCAAATATTTTTCAGCGTTTCATCTATTTGAGACCTTTAAAATCATGCATTCTTTATTTTTTTAAAGCATATATATATCACATGACGTAAGCGTTTTGCAAAAGAATATTTCGTTCTTATTTTTCAACAAAGATTAAAATTGAGCTTTATGTTTTGAAAAATGGTGAGCTTGATCAAATAACAATTTTTACGTCTTAGAAACTTTTTTTAAAGTAATGTATTGCAAAATTTATAATAAAAGAACAAATCATTTGTTAATATCACAGATTCATATTTATATTCTATTCACAATATAAAATATACTAACTAACGCTATCTTTATTGTACAATACACTCAGTAAATAGATTTATAATGATTTAAAAACTAGTAACTAAAAATTTAAAAGATTTATTCTTACTTTATCAAATGAATTATACGATCAAAAGAGATAAAGACAAGATTTCCGATCACATTTTTTTTTTAAATAAATTAGCCAAAATTTGAAACTTGGAAAAAAAAAGAGGAAGTAAAGATTTTCGATAGAATCGTTAAGATAGGCGATATCTGCATGCAAATTTTAGTAAAAAGCCATTCTTATTTATACAATTAAGCTCTGATGCGCTTTGTAAAAAATATTAGTGAATCTTCAATACCAAAAATGATGGCAAATAGTTCAAATCAAGGGGTTCTAGGGAAACATCATACATATCTAGTGTATTTTACACCAATGTTCTTTTTTACACTTCGGCGTAAAGTAACCGCCACCATTTTGTTTTCTAGTAACAACAAAGTTTATAATTACAGTAAGCAAAATACAGGTAAGAGCCAGTAAAGTTATGTTTTCAATACAATATAAAGAACCGGTGGCTCAGGGGATAGAGCGTTCGCCTCCCTATGAGGTGAACTGGGTTATAATCCCAGCGATGGCTAGTCGATACTGATTCCGCACCCGGCTTGCACCTACCGCAGTACTGATGTAAATTATCCTCAGTGATAGACGGATCGTGGGTCTATTTACCATCAGACTAACCGTGAGTGGTTTTCCTCTCCATGTCATGCACCCGCGGGTTATTTTAATCAAAAAGTCCACCACAAAGGAAAAATTTCTCCCAATGTTCGATCCTGGAGTTCGGTGTAATCTTATTTAATTTTTAGTGTTCAGGATTTATATTACACTCTTTAAATCGGAAATGAACGCTCAACTTGTTAATTTTTATCCAGAATTAAGTGTGGAACATTTTTATTCAGTTGTGGCTACTTTTAAGTTGATTATTGATATTAGATCTTACGCATTAGTTTAAAGAGGGTAGAGTAATATTTTTTATAGCATTCAAAAGTATCAGAAAAAAACTAAATTAATTTCAAATTTCATATAAAAATTCATTTTGAAAAGAATTTCATAAAGGTAGCCTTTCATCAATTAATTAAAACTAAGCTAAATGATATTTTTTCCATGTTTAAGAGACAGAATAAATTCAAATCAAATATGCCGGATCAATAAGTCAATCAAATAGTCGAATAACATGACATTTTCACCACAAACAGAACTTCAGGCACAAAAAGAAAACATTTTTTAATTTTTTTTTTTTTAAATTACTCTGAAATTGGTTTATTATATTTAATTATTAACAAATCCGTTTATATGTATTTATTATCAAACAAAAAATATTCTACAATGTTTTTTTTTCTAGATAATAACAAACAAATTAGTAATTTTTGAAGTTCATTACAAAATTAAAATTATTTTTCTTATAATTTTCAATTGTTAGTTAGTAAAAGAAATCTCCAATTAGACTAATAAACTAATCTAAAATGTTTCATTATCAAAACTAAAAAGAATATTACATTATTCTAGGTATCTTAAAACGAATAAGTAGAAATTATTTGCGTTTCTTAATTTGCATTTTATATGGAAACTTTTAACGAACGTAATTTTTTATGGGATAATATATAAAAAAAAAAAACGACTACCAACAGTAGCAGTTTCATTAGATATGCAGCGAATTTTATTTTTTGTTTTAGAAAATCATAATATCATCCTTTCATTTATACGAATTTAAAATGTTTATTTGTGAAGTGTATTAACATTTTTCTTCATAATAATCTTAAGGGAAAAAAGCAATAAGCAAAGTTATTTATATTTAAAAAAATATTTTAAAATTATGCTTATTTATAAACAAAATAAAAGCTTTTGTTCTTTCATTCTTATTTTTCAATTTCTGCTTGTGCATACAATTTACTCAAAACACTTGTTAACTATTTTTTTTTCAGAAAATATTGCATATTGCGTTTAAAAAATTCTGAAGAGATTTACAGAATATATTTGCTATTAAATTCCCTCTACAAATTGTTTAAAAATAATAAAAAAAGTGATTACTAAAGCATTAAAATCTGTTTTTGTTCTATAAACATTTAATTCTAACCAAGAAATTAATGTGGTGATTAGCATTATTTATGAAATAAATACGAAAACGGTTTCTAAGCTACATTTACTTATTTATTTATTTATTTTTCCTCTATTTTATTTGTTTATTTTTCATTTATTTTACTTTATTTATTTTATTCATTTTATTTATTTTATTATTCAATTTAATTATTTTATTTATTTTCTTCATTTATTTTATTTATCATTTATTTCATTTATTTATTTATTTATTTATTTATTTAATTATTTATTTTATTATTTATTTATTTTATTCATTTATTTTATTTTATTATTTATTTTATTCATTTATTTTATTTTATTATTTATTTATTTTATTCATTTATTTTATTTTATTATTTATTTATTTTATTCATTTATTTTATTTTATTATTTATTTATTTAATGAAAAAGTATTAAAACGAATACACTGCAAAAAAAAATTTCAAAATTTGGACAAATTGTGTAAAAATAGCTACGAAACAAATGATAGTTAATTTTGAAAACCCCATGTTTTCAAAATTGAAACGGCATATAGTCCTTTTGAGCAAAATGCAGTATCAAAAGTGGGGTGTGAGAGATGTTCGTTGGCTATAGAAAAATTTCGAACCTAGGACCCCCGGGATCGTAGTAAGTACAAACCACCATAGTTGTAATCCTCAGTCTAGGGAGAGCTAGGAAGCTATATATAGTGGCCACCGCGATAACACATCATGAAATACTGATTTCGAATTTCATAGGAACATAGAATTGAAGTTGGAAAATATGGTCTAAACAACTCATTCAGAAGATCGGTAATTTTAATTTCACTTTTTGATTATTTCGCATTATAATAAAAACCTCTAAGTGAAGAGATTATATGTCACGATGTGTCATTACGGTGTCGTCTATAAAAAGCTTACTAACTCTCCCTGTACTGGGTTGTACAACTATGGTGGTTAGAGCATCTTAATACGAACCCGGAGGTCCTTGGTTTAAATCCTGGCGGCAGGCAACGAACGTCTCTCTTACACATTTTCCCCACATCATCACTTTTGAAACTATGCATCTCGCTCAAAAACGAGTATATAATGTTTGAATTTTGAATAAATGAGGTTTTCAAATTTGACTGTTTGATTTGGAGCTTTAGCACATTTTTTTTCTCAATTTTGAGAAGCCTCTTTTTCAGCTTATATATATATATATATATATACATTTTAGTTAATTTAATTAATATAAATTCTAGTAGTCATAACACAAAAAATTATTTAGTTATTTAGTTCGTCAAATCAGATGGTTGAATGTTTTTCTATAAATAAAAATATCATTCTCGAATAGCAAGGATTAAAAGGATGTCTTTAGAGATAAAGGATTATTTTTACCCTACTGAATAATTTAAAATTAAAAAAAACTGTTTAGTTGCTGGATTTACTAAAATGAAACATAACTAATTATAAACTTTTTAGGCATTTAAAAAAGAAATAAAAAATTCCATAAAATGATCCGTAACTCTATCTATTAAAGAAGGATTAATTTTAATGAAAAGTGTAGCTTTAAATTATTCTCACATTCCTTATGATGCTTCAAAAGTTATTTTTTCTTTCATCATTTTAAATTAAAATTACGCATTTTTGCAATTTTTAAATTTTCATATTCAACGATAATATTAAATTAAATACAGCATAGATTCTCTTTTCTTTGAAAATCTGTCGTGAACGTATATAAACAAAGAATGAATGCATGTTTTGTTGATACTGAGGATTAAACTTGATGTGGAGCTCGCATGGAATCCGTATCAATGCTACAAAGCTAACAAACGCTGATGGGAATTTATTCTGATAAAATACATCTTTCATACTGATAAGAATAAATGTCGAATATTCTTATCTCTGATGTGAATAAGAATTTATTCTCCCGATTGTAGTCTAGTAAAGTAAACATAAAATCCTATTCCAATTATTTTCCTCCTTTATTTCCAAAAAATAAATTAGAAATATATCTGATTATCAACACATGTTACTTTTTTTTTACCGAAGCGCAAAATCATTCACAGATGAATAGTCTTTCAATATTTGTAATGACTTGGAAAGTTATTAATTTTATTTTATGCTGAATTATGTTAGTATAAACTTTAATTAAATAATTCTTTGTAAGGTCTGTGTAAGCGTAATTGTGTAAGCGTATGAATTATTTGTTGATAGTTTGTGCTGAGATATTTTTAATGTCAGAATGTATGATTTTTGAGTAAGATTAAGTAAGGGAGCTGAATTATTTCATAAACGTTATTGAAATAATATTTATGTAAATGTTAATAACTAGTTTAGATGAAAGATAAATATTTAACTTTAAATTTAGTGAAGTATTTCTGACATTAAGCTCTTTATGAATGATTTTAGCAGACAATTAAGTAAAATTCTCTGATGTGTTCTTAGTTTGTAATGAATAAATTAGAAGGGTCTTTGGGAAATGTAGAAAAGAATTCTCATGATAAATATCATAATTCAATTAACTATTGAAATAAAAATCTGTAAAACTTTAAATAAAAAACTGTGTAATGTATAGTAATATGCTAATCACCAAACTTTGTAACATCATCAGGAATAAATTTCTTCTTTTTTAAAAAAAATACAAACACTGATTAGAAATTATTTTGGGGAAATTTTTTTATAAGATGAATCCATAAAAAAGACTGATGAGACCATAGATTTTGAGGACTTAAAAAAGGCTTTTTGAGTTAACAAAGGTCTTAATGAGTTTCATATAAGATGAGTTTTGTGAATTTTTAAAGTTACTAAAGATACTGGACCTGTCTCTTAAGGTACCCTGATAGCTTCAAAGGGGAAATATTGAAATTTCTAATTCAGAAATTTTTGATTTTTATTTATGTATGAACTATACACTAAAATATGGTGTAAATACATGAAGAATTTAAAAAAAAAATTTTTTTTAGAAAGTATGAAGAGAAAACTGGTCTTAAAAAGACCAAAACTCAGCCTTTTTTTAAAAAATTATATAGCTTTGTTGAAATTTATTATTTTCTCATTATTTTTATTTTCTAATACTCATAAAAACTCAACTTAGGGAACAAACTACGCATTAGAAATCATATTAGAATTTAGATATGTTACAGCAAATATTAAAAACTTTTTTGCCAAAAAAGGCCAAAAATAAAAATAAGTTACTTTTATTTTAGCTGTAAAATATAAAATAATAATTTCATCAACTAGTCTTTTGTTTATTCTCTAGACATATGTAATGTAAATATTTATGCAGAGCTTCAAGTCATTTGAACTAAAATACTTTGAGATAATGCATTTGAAATGAAGGAAAATAACCGAAAAATTAGTTTTGGGAAGAAAAGCAATATTATGATTCAAAGAACCAGAATATATTATTTATTAAACATACTATGTTTTGTCGGTAATTATTTTTACTTATTAGCGTCTAAAATATATATCATTTTAATAATGTATTTTTATTATTATTTTTATACAAAATATTAGCCACATGCCTCAGCTGGTTGATAGTCTCATACAAACTTATGACTTCATGATGTGTTATTTCAAAATATATACTTGGTTTATTTGTTATCGTTGTGAATGAACTACACTAATGAGCTGTTGAAGACTATTTGAGATTCGTCCTTCACGCGAATCCGAAGGCAATACTGGTGCATCTTACTTGCACTACGCTACTACACCTACAATTTGGTGTAGTAATCAACCGGCTTCCGCACCAAAGACCTACAAAATCCGTATAAACTTTTCTGGCTTTGAAATCACCAAGGACATAAAATTTTATCACGAACCCTAATACGCGTTTGGAAAAAGTGCACTTCGACCAGACACCCAGTATTTTGCGTGAGGAATAGAACTCCGAGCCGAGTAGTTGTTGACGTGGTCTGAACCCAGTTTATCGATTGGATCAAATTAAGATATTATTAGTCTGAATAATTACTTTTAAAAATATCTCGAATCGCACTTCAATGGTGAACAACATTTCGTTGAATAACATTTTGAATTCAAATTAAAATTAACTTTCCTTTATATTTACTTTTTGGGTTTAATCAATAAGAATATATTTTTGGCGCATTAAATAGTTTTCTAGTCATTATAATGCGTGAGACATGAAGTTTTCCGCGCTGAATTACTCTAACAATAAATAGAAAGTTAATAAATTCCTTTTTTATCAACCTTAAAAGTTCTCTTTACAATAGTCGATAAATTTCAATTCATTATAAAACAAAATTCCGACAATGTATCTTTTCAAAAGAATTAAAAAGGGTTTCACCTTTTACGCCACCTACCGTCTGGTCTTTCAGTCATAGTGCATTTTACACCACTCACTTTAATAAAGCAAAAAGAAGCTCTTTGTTGCTGAAGTAAGCATATCTTTACCTTTTTTTTTATCTTTTTAGCAAAGAAAAGAGCCCATTAAAATTTTGAAACCTCTTCTTGAAGGCTAAGAAATGCTTGATAGCTCGTTTGACGTTGAAGAATTCTGAAATATTAAGAATGCAAATTTAATGCACTGGTTTTAAGTTAAAAGTTTTACAGTAGTTGCTTTCAAGAAGGAATGAAAAAAAGATTTAGATCGATAGGAAGAGTTTTATTGAGGAAGAATTTTAGATTAAAATTAAATAGCTGGTTTCAGGGGAAAAAAGTTTTTGACGTAGCTGTTAGTTTTTTAATTATAATTTGAGATGCTTGACATAATGACAGCGATTCTAATAAGAAAATTATTATGTTACATATTAAATTAACAAAAATAAACAGTCATTAGATTATATATTTCTTGTTTAGGTTCGCAACAAATTTTTAAAGCAAGAAACATGTATTAGGACTCTCAACTTCTCAACTTCTGTGATTTTTAGTCTCAGTTTTTTTTACCAAATCAAGTGGAAATAAAAATTATAATTTGAATGTATAAATTATAGGAGTCAAAATCAGTTTATAACAATTGGTGTTCTATAAATAACAATTGTTATGAAATGCTTTCGATGATTACTAAGTTTTATTAATTCATAGTTATACATTATTAAAAAGCCTTTTTATTAAAAAAGTATTAAAACAAACTAAATATCCTACTAAAAGCATTTTAAGCTAAAAACATGCATTAGGCCGATCTCTCAGATTTTCTGGATTTTAGGCAAAGATTTTTCTTAATTAAAGTGTCTCTAAAAGTTATTCTTTATATAAATAACAATTAACAAACAAAATGAGTTTATAAAAATTTTTAATGTATAATTAACAATGCTTATAAAGTGATTTTGACTACCATGGCGTCTGAATAATTCAAAGTTACAGATGAAAATAATATTAATGCAAAGCATTGAACTGAAAAATAATCCATATATTAAATATGTCTCTATAGATTTACCACAAACTTTTAAAGCGAAAAACATGTATGGCAACAGTAAACATGCCTATGCTTTAATCGGAGATAATTACCAAATGGTAATCGATTTCATGTTGAAATGATTCAAAGCTATATATATATAAGAATTACTCAAATGTATTAAACTAACAAAAAATCTATGAATCATATATATATATATTGTTTAAATTAACAAGAAACTTCTATTTAAATGAAAAACATAAACAATTTAACCTGTTGATTTTTGTCTCAAAAATAAACAAATAAAAATAATTGATTGTCGCAAGAGATTTAGTATAATAACAATATTTATGATTTACTGTTTTCAAATGATTTTGATGACGATGACTTTATTTAAATTTAAATAATTAAACCCTATATGCAAAGATTACTTCACTAGGACTTGATACATATATTATGACATTTTAGATTCTGACAGCTTATTTGACAGTCAAGAAGTTTCCTCTCTAATTTTCTCTAAGGTATCAACAGAGTGGAATATACTAATACTTGAAAGACACTTATACATTGTTGGATATTGCTCAACCATGCTCAAGCAAATAGCGCCGACGCATTACTTACCCAAAGCAAAGACCCATCAGCCAACAACCCGGAATTTTGTTGCTTACTGATGGACAGTCTGGAGGTTGAAACTTCCAATGCTACGTGATACTGCCTGCCTACGTGATACTGATTCACCCTGCGGAAATTGAAAGAGGATATTTGGAAATAAGTGGCCTGGATATCTCTCATCTGGCACTCTGGTGTAGGATCGACGGTAACGCAAAACCAACTCTTAGTTGGAAGCGCTGTGGCCATGTGCCATACAGCAATGATCTCACGTCCAGTTAATTTTATATGTTTACAGCTTTGAAAAAGTGTATCAAGTAATACAAGCCGTAAAGTAAGGTACAGTAATACAAGCCGTTAAAGGCTGCTTCCTTATGCAATGTTCTCAGTTTTTTTTCTCCAGGAGGGCGTTTTGAAACTTATAAGGAGGTATACTAAATGTCTCTACGTACTTGGTAATTATGTAAACAATTAAAGTTATTTATATCTTATCTTTAATATCTCATTATATATATAATATATATATATATATATATATATATATATATATATATACATATATATATATATATATATATATATACACATATATATATATATATATATATATATATATATATATACACATATATATATATATATATATATATATATATATATATATATATATATATATATATATATATATATATATATATATATATACATTTTTCTGTCCACTTATTTTCGGGCTTCCTCTCGTACATAGATCTTTTTTTTTTACATAAAAATAGGAGAAATTATCTGACTAAAAGAATCTTTTAATCTAAAAGTAATATTAAAAGGGATAATATCAGAATTTCAAAAACTATATAATTTGCTAGTGAAAAAAAAACAATACAAAAAGAAAAAGCCATCTACTGATATGCAACAAATTATAGTTTACGTGTATATACAGAAATACTTACTTATACTTACTTTACTTAAACTATCACATAAATTCTAAAAGAATGTTTTTATCTTCATAAAAAACTAATTACCTAACCATTGATAGTTACTTTCTCATATGATATTTTTAACTTATACAATATACACTATTTCACTGCTATTTCTCCATTCTAGCGAATTTCCCATTAACCATAATTTATATATATATATATATATATATATATATATATATATATATATATATATATATATATATATATATATATATATATATATATATATATATATATATATATATTATATATATATATATATATATATATATATAGTTCAGAAATACACAAAAATATTCCTCTTCTTTTTATTTCTTTTGATTTGGATACTACTAAAATAAAGTTTTATTTCTTTTTTTAACTTTTATCATCCAATAAATGTATTTCTAAGTGATTTAGACAGATTAAAATAAAAAATAATAAAAACGTTCTTTTATTGAAAAATCCTTCAAGTTTTGAAAGAAAAAAAAATTATCGCCCTAATGTTCGAATTTCATTCAAATTAGAGACAAAAAGGGATTGGATGTTTTCCAAGATCTGCGACAAGCTCTTATTTGCGTTGCAAATATTTACTTAAGAAAATGTCTTGCGATAATAGGCGTCATTCTTATAGATTAGGAAACACCATAAGTCTTCAAAATTTAATTTGAGACTTGGGTGCAA